>BSBK01010110.1:5000-50740 GCA_027943335.1 Chamaecyparis obtusa
TAAATCATTAGGCACATCATACATCATAATAGGAACTCATTATAGAGATCATGCATTCTTACATCACATAGATATTATAACCATCACCCATCAAATTCCCAAGTTTAGATTTCATTTCTATTTGTTCCAGCATATCAGCTTTAAGGGACTATTCTGACACATATTCTGGCATGTTTCAATCTTCTTGTTAAGGTCGTGATAGGGTCTATAGATAGTAGTTCACCAAATGAACTTGCTATTCCTCAAAAAAAATCTTCATTCTAATACTCAAGAGGAAGTCCAGGGATCTTGATCCACACAGGGATTTGGACTATAAAACCTTCATGAAGGGCCATGTTAGGATACCATTTCTGTAAAAATATTGTGCTCCTTCCTATGCTCCATGGTCCTCTACTAATAGTATGTTTCCTATCTTCTTCACATGAAAAAAGGAAAGATAGATATTCTTTATTCATGGAAATAACATCCACCTACCCTTTAAGTTTCCATCTTTTGTTAACAAAGGCTCTGAAAACTTCACTATTAGGTCTAACCCCAATGAATCGACCAACTAAAGAATTTTCCATTCTTTTCATATTATGGTCAATGACTTGATCGGGAATAGTAATAGCATATTTCCCTTCAGAAATATTTGAGATATTTCTAATAGGCGAATAGAAGGAATTACTTGTTGGTTTCACACCAAAAAGAGATGACCCTTTTTTTGTCTCGGTACCCATAATGGGTCCCCAGAACCCGTGATTCCATCTTTTTCCTTCTTTTCAGCATCTTCTTTGATTGAATCCTTAGGGATTCCCCATGTGGCAGAGGGGGCTACACCTCCTAAGTTGAAGCATCTCACTAGAGATTTTGAAATTTGGTTTCCCACCTTTGCTCTGTCACTCCCCACTTGTTCCCTGTTAATTTATTTGATTGTTACTAGACCATATATCATATATATAATATGTTTAGCAGCCAGATTTTAAAAAGAATTAAAATAGTCACATGTTATAGCAGTAAAGAGGACTTTCAGATACTTGAAGGGTTAAAAATATTTTGGATTATGGTATCCAAAAGGTTTAGATCTCATCTGATAGCTTATGCTAATAATGATTGGGATAGATGTATCAATAATTGACAAAGTACTAATGGTGGATCTTATTTCCTTGGCTCCCTATTGGTTGCTTGGTCAAGTAAGTTATAGGATTCTATAACATTATCAATTTTTGAATTAGAATGTAATGCCCCACCAAGGAACCCAAGAGAAATTAACCTAAAACATGATACTAAGTTTACAAAATAATTTTTTTTCTTAAGATTTTACACAACAACAATGTTTAGCAATGTGAAAGCAATATAATATAATTACAACTCAAATATACAAGTTCAACTCAAACATAAATTACAAATTTCAAGGGTTCCTTGTTGTAGATTACGTAAATATTAATTAAACCACTTAATGTAACAACCATTCAAAGTCTCCACATAGTGTAAATAAGTACATCATCATATACATGAAATCTTGATACAACTAAAACCACAAGGTATACCTAATAACCCAAATCCACTGCACATGTCGCAGGGTATGTAATAATAATAAACACAAAGTATAATATGATATCTCCAAAATAACTGATACAATGGCATGAGAACATAGAACAAGAAAGATAAGAATACATCTCCAACAATGTGGAATAAGAAGGTACAACTGCTACAAGAATCATCCAACATTGGTACATGAACATCAGAATCTCAAATGGGAAAAAAAATCACTACCACCTGACCTCATGGAACCTAAATAGTCCACTCCCATCGTGCTGAGGAGATAACAACAAACCCCACTTGGATATCAAACATCAAAATCAATCATAGTGAAAACTAAGAAAGGGATCCTAAAATACCTCTATCTCAATAGGTACATTAGGATAACAAAGGTAAAACATACTCAACCAAAGGAAACCAACACATGTATGAAACCTATGATGCATATGGAGAAGTGTCATCGCATGAGCCAACTCTAGAGTTATCTTGACAATCTCTCAAGACTCTTGTGCCCTAGTGACTCTATGCGGTATTAGTAATCCCCTCATACAAAAAAGGTACTAACAATGCTATATCCAAATCCATGTAGGTGACAATCATCATCTCACAAACCATCCTAGCCTATACTAGCACTCAAGGCATGGGTGAGGAGCACAAACATCTTATAAATATTTCTATCCTAGTAGATTTTATTACATTATCACTTTATTAAGTCACTTACAATAACTTATCCTGGTATCCACTTGCAGGCCCTGATACCTATTGCAAGCCACTCCCCACCTATTCACTTAATTAACCTACCTAGGATCACAAACCAAATAACAATAGAATGATAACAATAATCCTCAAATCAGTTCCATAATATAATTTAGGAACACACTGGTTCTAACATAACCACAATAACATAACAACACTCTCAAAGTATCCTTAAAATCATAAGCTTCAATAAAACAAGGTTGACAATAGAGATTGAGACCATATTTCCCCATGTGAAATATGTAACCCAAACACAACCATACATGACAACCTTCATACCACATGATAAAATTACAAGGTGACCACATATTATATAAAAGATTAATTAAAAAATTAAGATTAAAATAATGATTAAAAAAAGTAACTCACGCATTCCAAAAATACCCCAGAGCCTCTGGTATACAATTTCAAATTTAGCCAACGTAGTTCCGCAATTACAGTCAATCAAAGTGTCAAAACATGCAAAAGTACCCAAAACCAATTTATAAATTCTAGTTGACTAAAACAATCATCTTGTTGATTAAAGTCCATTTGACTACAAAAGCGTTCATATAATTATCTCATACATAACTATCTATTTAAAATTAAATCTCATGCATATATACTTTTTAAATAAGTATTTAACTAAAATTTCCATGCATATCAAAACACCATATATTTAATAATAAAAATAATATTATTAATTTTCTAAATATAAATATGAATGAAAACATTAATATTAAAACCCGCATGTAAAAGAAATCAATTAATATTTATTTATTTATTAATTAACTTTTTTTTTATAATTTTAAATCCAAAAAAATAATAATAATAATAATAAATTCAAAAAACAAGGGCTTGTCCCTTTGGTGAAATGGTGGGGCTTCTTGCCTGTAGGGCCTACAACCAAGGTTCAAGTCCCCACAGGGCCATTCTCTACTGTGGATCTTAATTGAGAATGTTTTTCATTGACCCTTGGTGAAATAGTGGGGCTTCTTGCCTGTAGTGCTTACAACCAAGGGTTAATCAAAATTTTAATAAAAAAATATGGCTCTACGAACTGCGAAGGTGCGAAATGGTTATTGGCTTCACCATAATGAGGGTTTGGCTTTTTGAAGGCATCGACAGTGCATTTATCACTCTAGTCCAGGGGCACAGGTCCGTCTAAGTAAATTGGACTCGAGAAAGTGGGATGTTCCCCATATCTTCAGTGTTGATTCTTTGGACCAACATCTTAAGGTTTTTTCTAAAACCAAATATGCAGCTTTAAAAATTCCTCCCCCTGGGACCGCTAGGGCTTCGCAGTCCTAGTCATATCCGGCACCTAGCCCCTATGATCCTCATTCTGCATTGAGGGAAGGTGGACTGAATTAATCTCACTTGTCTTATGGGGTTGTTGAGGAGGTTATGCCCGAATGGAAACTAGTTAAACAACGAAGAAAAAGTAAGTCGAGCTCTTTCCCATCTGAGCATATTGTAAATCCATTAATCCTGAGAAATTCCTTTGATTCTCTTAGTAAGTTGCCTGAATGGAAAAACCCTTATTTATATTCACCCCCGCATAGACGAATTTCCTTTTCAGCTTTGAAGGGGAATGGTAATATCAGGAAACAATAGCATATGGATGTTGATAAACATGTCCATCCCGATGCGAAGGGTTTTCCTTCATCCCCTGGCAAAGCCCTTTCTCATCATAATGGATAGAATTTTTTGTATAATCAATCTCGGGTTTCTTTGACCAAGCAACATGAGCAAATAAGTCTAAAAAGAAACCATGAGAAGGACACTATTAATGATCAAGGCATGAAAGGATCTAAGGCTTATTCTCCTCCACATCGGAGATTGAATGGTAAGAATCTTCCTCATAGCTCCCCAACATATGTTGGTAAGTTTGATTACTGTTCAAAAAAATCTTTCAATGGGCATTACAAGTCAATATATTCTCCTCCTCATAGGTGGAAAAACAATAATAAGAATGCTTAGCTTGAAATGAAGGAAAATTACTGTCAGAAATTTACTGATATTTTTTAAGTTAGATCTAAATGATAAATGCATAGAACATAGTCAAAACTCTTATGTAGTAACATGAGTAATATGTCGATGGAATGGAGTAGGTGCAACAGTATTTGATATTGTAGATTGGTTGAAATCATAGCTGCCTTATGAGGTGAGTATAACAATCCTTATTGAAGATTTCATTTACCTAGATTGTAGAAGCATTGATCTCAAAAAGAAAATTATGAATGAAGGATGCCCTAAATTTAGGTATATTTCTTTTTCTATTTTTGAATGGTCTCCCCTTTTTAATCCTATTAACCTTAAGGATTTTAGGGTAGATAAAGCTATCATTCTTAAAAATTTACCATTGGAATTTTCTAGTGAAGAAATTATCAGCTTAATAGGCAATCAAATTGGTAAATTCATTGGAACAGTCCAAAATGAATACAATCAATTAGACAAAATTATTATTGTCAAGATGAACTTCCATAAAAAATTTGTACCTCCCATACGCTTATGTTTTAAATCGAGTTCAGTAATCATCAATCCCATCATTATGGAAGATTATCTTGAAGATTTTGAGGATGTCTCTATTTCTCCTTTGGAACCAAAAGATACATTTCCTCAAAATTTGAATAATTTGGATATTAAGGTGAATTTTTATGAAGATAAGGGTGGTTTTGTTCTATCCAACATAGGGGATTGGATTTCAGATAGGAAATCCCCTATCCCTAAGGATAGCAACCCACCTAAATACTCTCCTATTACTAAATCAAGGAGGAATAGGAAACTAACTGATAATAATATATCCAAATCACCAATCAGTGCAATCAGGGGAAACTCAGTAACCCCTATATCAGTTCAATCTGAATCTCTAGGTGTAAAGGATGTTAACAACAATGATAATAGTAATTCAGATTCTCCTATGCTTAATGATCCATTTACTTCAAGATCTGAAGATAATTTAGGTTCAGATTTTAACCTAAATCTCAGCAGTTTTGATAAAGGAAAGGATATGCCAACAATTCATAAAAATAATCATATATCTAGAGCTGAAAAAGAAAAATCTGAAGCGAAAGTCAATGAAATTACCAATGATCTAATGGAAAGATTCTTAGATGAAATCTGTGATAGGGAGGAACTTATTCATCAGAAGAAGCTTTTGATTAAAAGTATTAATGATGGTAAAGCAGAGAAATGTAATAGAAATGATATTAATCAGATAAATGAGCAAGAGAATTTCAACTTATTAACTGAAGATGAAGGTATTAATAAGACTCTAGGTCTTTCCCAAATATCTAATCTAGAAGATTTTGGCAAGAATCTTATAGACTTTGAAGATTCCTTGATTAATGAGGAAGGAAATATGAACAATAATCAGATACAGAATGATGAAGACATCAGCAAATGTTTAGAGGGAATCACTAATGCTAACAGACAGCTAGGTATAGCAGCAAACATTGTTGGGTTATCATCTCCAATTACTCTTAAATTGAAGAAAAAAAGAGGCAAGAAATCTGCATATGAACTAAGAGCTATGGATGGGCAAGCAAAAAATTAGCTAAATCTTTTTGATATCCTAAATGCAGGGAAGGGGAAGAGCCTTCCCAAAGGTCAATGAAAGTAACAACATGGAATGTTAGGAGTCTTAATGCCCCTAACAAACAAACCTTAATAAAAACATATTTGAACCTATTTGAATCTGAAATAATAATAATACAGGAAACTAAACTGAATCAAGAGGATAGCCTTAAATTCAGCCATAAAATAGGTATTTGGAAATCATAATTTGTCCTTTCAGAAGGAGCCTCAGGAGGGCTTGCTACACTATGGGATCCTAGGAAAGTTATGTTAGAAAATGTCCTTAAACACAATAATTGGTTATTAGTAACAGTTATCAGTCTCAAAACCAACTTAAAATTTAATCTCATCAATGTATATGGTCCTATCCCGAACTCTGGGAAAAAGAAACTATGGCAGGACCTACAATCTCATATCAATAGTAATGGCTCTGATATACATATAATTGGAGGAGACTTCAATGCAATCATAGATATTAATGAAAAAGTTGGGGGCTCAAGATTTGTTTCACAGTCACAAAAAGACTTTAGTCTTTGGGTTAATGAAAACAACTTGAAAGACATTCCCACTGATAATGGGAGGTTTACATGGAATAATCGCAGAACAGGTTTTAGCCATATAGCTGAAAGGTTAGACAGATTCTTGATTAGTGGAGATATGGGCAATTTTAATTTCAATATTCATGCGGAGATACTTACTAAATCAGGGTCTAATCACTTCCCAGTCAGGTTAACTATTTCTGAGAATTTTAAACCACTTAGAAACCCGTTTAAATTCGAGTTTATGTGGTTTCAGGATAAGGACTTCATGCAACTTTTGGAGAGTTGGTGGAATCAGATAGTGGTATATGGCTCCAAAATGTATTGTATAGTAACCAAGCTTAAAATTATAAAACATAAGATCCTGGATTGGAATAAAGAAAAATTTAATAATATTTTTGAACAAAAAATTAGGATAGAATCAGATATTAACAAGTTAAATGAAACTATCATAAAACAAGGTATGAATGAAGCATCTTATAATAAAGAAAAAGAATTAATGACTAAACATGCAGAAATATTACATAAGGAAGAAATTTTTTGGAAACAAAAATCCAGAGAAACATGGCTCAAAGAAGGTGATAATAATACAAATTTTTTTCATAACAACACTAACAATAATAGAAATATTAATAGAATTTCAAAATTCAAAGGTCCAAATGGTGATCTTATGGAGGACCCTAGACATATAGCAGATCACTTAGTTAATTACTATCAAACACTCTTAAACAACTATGATTTCTCTTATTTAGAAGCCCAAAATCAGATTCTACCGTCGATTCCCAAATTAATTTCTGAAGTAGATAACAAGTGGCTCAATAGAAAATTAACACTATAAGAAGTGAAAACAGCTCTATTTCAACTCCACCCAGAGAAGGCTCTAGGGCCTGATGGCTTCCAAGTAGGCTTCTTTCAAAAATGTTGGCATTTTCTCGGTGAGGATGTTTGGAAAGCTGTAGAAGCAACCAGAAACTCAGGATCTCTTTTAACAGAAATTAACAATACCTTCTTCTCCCTTATACCCAAGAAACATGATTGTCAAGATCCTGGAGATTTCTGACCAATATCTCTCTGCAACACAATCTACAAAATCCTATCCAAGTGTCTAGCAAACAGACTTAAAATCTTTCTCCCTTCAATTATATCTGAAGAACAGACTGGGTTTGTTCCTAACCGCTCAATCTTGGATGACATTATAATAGCTCAAGAAATAATACATACCACCCAATATAATAAAGAGTCTTGCATGCTCATTAAAATAGACATTCAGAAAGCATACGACAAAGTGGATTGGAGATTCCTATGTAAATGCTTAGAAGCTTTCAGTTTTTCTAAACAATGGATAAATCTAATTTATAATTGCATCTCTACTCCTAATATCTCTCTCTTAATTAATGGCACTCCTGAAGGCTTTTTTGAAATCTCTCAAGGTATCAGGCAAGGTGACCCATTATCTCCCTTCCTCTATGTAATCATGGTAGAAGCTTTGGGTAGATCTATATCTAAGGCCCGTTTAGAAGGTAAAATCATAGGAGTCAGAGTAACAAAGAATGTACCTAATATCACTCATCAACAATTTGCAAATGACACAATAGTACTAGGAGCTAGTAACTTTAAAGAAGCTAAAGCCTTTAAATATGTGCTGGAAGTTTATTCGAAGGCGTCAGGTCAGAGGGTCAATCCAAATAAATTAGAAATCTTCTTTTTCAACACTCCCCCATCTATGATGAGACATATTTGCAATACTTTAGGTTACAGGACAGGAAAGTTTCCTTGTAAATACTAAGGGATCCCCTTAGATAAGGGGGTTTGCAGCTCAAAATTATGGGAAATAGTGGATTCTAAAACTCAAAATAAAAAGGGCAGCTAGAAAGGAAAATGTCTTACCAAATTGGGTCGAGCTACAATGATTAAGTCGGTCTTAACAACTATTCCCATATATCAATTGTCTCTTATTCCACTACCTCTCAATATTAAAGCTAATTTAGACAAGTTACTTAGAGATTTATATTGGCAAGGGTCTTTAGACGATAAGAAATCAACATTAATTAAGTGGGATAACCTTTGCAAACCTATATCTCTAGGAGGATTAGGCATTAAGAACCTCCAGTGGTAGAATTCAGTGTTAGGAGCAAAATTAGTATGGAATATGTACAATAATCCCAATACCGAGTGGGCTAAAGTTCTTCTCAATAAATACATTCCTAATGCAGATCCTATCAATATTTTTAGAGCCCAGTCCCATACAAAAGGATCATTCATATGGAATTTTATTAATAGTTCTAGAGATATTATTAATAACCTTCTCAGGTGGGATGTGGGGTCAGGGAATGAAGCACTATTCTGGGAAGATTCATGGGGAGGTTATCCTCCTTTAATAAATGAGGGCTTCTCTCAAGAATTTATTGCTTCTTGCAAATCTAGTTTTGGTAGTTACATAAGGGATTACGTCTCCTCAGGAGATGATCCCATATAGAGATACCCAAGTTCCACACTAGGAGATTCTAGTGATCTTATCAAACTTTGAAAGGTTCTTAGTCTTAGAGTATTAACTCTTAAGAGAAGAGCAGATCACTTAATATGGGCTGGGGCCAATGACGGAAGATACAAAGTAAGAGATGGTTACAAATCTATTTTGGAAAAACAAAAAATGGACTCTTTAGATATTCCTTTAAACCTATGTTGGAACAAGGTCTGCCTTCCTAAAGTAGGGCATTTCCTCTGGGTGGCACTACAAAAGAGAATTCTAACCTCAGATAGAATTAGAAAACTAGGCTTTGAAGGTCCTTCAAGATGTCCTTTGCATGAATGTCAAGAGGAAGATGTTAATCACTTATTTTTAAACTGTGAATTGGCACAAGAATGTTGGAATTGGTTATACAAGTGCTTAAAATGGTCCTCAGCTAAGTCAAATGATCTATTGGAATTTCTCAAAGCTTGGCCTTCCCCTAACAAGGATAGCTTGTTCAAAGATATCTGGGTTATTGCCCCATCCATAGTGGTATGGGAACTATGGAAAGAGCGTAATAGAAGAATTTTCACAAACCAAAAACTTAATATAAGTTCAATTACTAATAAAATAGAAGTTGCAATTATTGAGATTGTCAATAACAGACTTCGAAGCATACATAGCTATGAAAACTTGTTCAAACAATGTGATAATGATCTTAGAAGGACCTGGCCAAATCTAGATATCCCCCCTTTATATGGAAAAGGGGGGAAAAAATCAAAAGAAGATAGAAGCTCTTGCAAATGGATTCCCCCTAAAGCTGGATGGTACAAACTTAATTTTGATGGGGCCTCCAGAGGCAACCCGGGCACAACAGGCTTAGGTGGGATTATCCACAATGATAAGGGAGAGACTATTGCAAAATTTTCTAAGGCCATTAAACTGACTACTAATAATATGGCAGAATGTGAGGCAGTTCTTGTGGGCCTTAGATTATTCCAACAATTAGGTCTTACATATTTAGAAATAGAAGGTGATTCCCAAATTATTATTAATGCTATCAGAATGAGGAAAACCCCAAATTGGAAACTTTCCTCAAAATTAGAGGAAATTTTGGACAAATTCACCCTAATGGAAGTAAAACATATATATAGGGAAGGGAACTCATAAGCTGACCTTCTAGCTAATAAAGGAGCAGATGGAGAAACTTTCTCAAGACTTTCTTAAATATCTAGGTCAGACCCACTCCTAGAAAATTTGTCAGTACTTCTAATTCTTTGATAGGCTCTGTAGATATGAGACCATAATCTCTACTTGGTCTCTGTCCTCTTTTTCATAGATTATAATTTTCTTATTATTTAGATACACCTGTCTCTCCTAGCATATTAATTATTTCCCCTCCTCCTTTGTTTGCCTTCACCTCCCTTTCCCCTTTTGCAATCATTATTCTCCTTTAGCCTGTCATATTCCCGTCTAGTGGAATATTCCCCAGGGGTTCCCTTGGTGTCATTCATGTTCCTTACATCTCCCTTTCCATTATTTTATATATCATCATTATCCTGTACTCCTCTTTGATCTCTATGGCCTTGATTGGTTTTCTTTGGGCCTTTTCTATATTATAGAGTTTTAATGACATCTTATTTTTCTTTACAGTCTATATGTAATGATATTTTTTCCTTTTGCTAGGTTCTTATGGTGGGAGTGTTTATCGATGATTACTTTGCTAACAACTCCTGTTGGTCTCTATTGCTAAGTGAGCTTCTATCATTATGGAATGCATCTTATGTTCTTTACTATCATTCGGTATAAAGTATTGATTTGTTTTAAATTACAGTTTCGGGAGCATTTCTTTCTTAGAAAGTTTCTCGGCCTAAATATAGATCATACTTATCCCGTTATGATATGTCTCTTAACTGGTCAATTCTATATTCTTAAGACCATATTATGTCTCTATGGTGGATTATTAGTAATTATTTCAGTCATGCATTTTATTTATCGACTGCATTAAAACATATTAAACAATGATGAATGAAATTTAAGTTTCATCATCATTAAGTGTGCAAAGTTTTCGTTAAGCCATTGGAAACAGAGACCCCCCATATGAGTTGTTATTTTATAGTTAGACACTCTCAAGTGGAGTGTTATCTGGCTAATGATGATAAATATTGCTCAAGGAGAAGCTACAAGCTCTTTTTAGAAAGTTTGTAGCCATCAGTAAATATATGATGATTTACAGTAAATGAATCAATGCTTTTTTGGTTTTCCTGTAGATATAAGGTAAGAGGGATAACCAATATTTCCTCTTATTATATCTATAATATTATATGCCTACTTCCCCCTTTTTGTTTTGAATTGGGGAAATTTTCTTAGTTAGAATTCAAAACAAAAGGGGGAAGTATCCATATAAGATTAGGTCTATGATTTGTTATTCTTCATAGACTTGACAACTGAGGATGTGCTAGGCTAGATTCAGATGTGTTGAACTAAAGCTTCTTAGTCATAATTGTGATGCAGAATTTATCATAGTATAAGAGCAAGCCATCTTTCCAATGTTACCTATTGGGATTTGATTATTAAGTGTTTATTTTTCCTATAGAGATATTAAAGTGATGGATTTGTATTCAGCACCAATTCTATTTTCAAAGGTTATTTAAACTTTCTAGTGTGAAGTGATTAAGATATTATCTTTCTTGGCTATTATGAAGAATCACTCCATAATTGATTTAGCTTCTTGACATCTTTGATGGAAAACTATAGTTAAGAATAATAGTGATCTCTTTACTATAGTGTTTCAACCTATGTTTTTAAGATTTTGCTCTAAGGATTCAAGGAAAAGATAATAAATTTCAGTCTCCTTTCCATATGATTATATGATTAATTTTCCTTTTAGTTAGGAAGTATGGACTATTATGCAAAACCTATTAATTAAGAATAGAGCAAGCAATATATATAGTTTAGAACTAAAAGGAAAGTTAATCATATAATGGTAAAACTAGTTGGAATGCTGGTAAGAGCCTTACTATAGAATCTTTACAATTGCAAAGTCAAGAGTTTGGCTGATTGATATATAAGTGAAGCTTGGCCCGATCTATGTAATTGTTCCTTATTATGATCGGTTGTCTGAATACAATGGTCTATGGTATGTCTTACTATCATCTTAAATAAAGGTTTCTATTAGAATTTGCAGAATGTAGTTCTTAATGCTTTTACAGGTATTAGGCCTAAATACTAGCTCAAATGCGGAATAAGGTATTTAGATAAAGGGTAAGAATTAACTTATATTCTATGCATTTATGCTTTCGTTCAAATTTTCTTAAAGATCGATTACAAGTTGGGGAGGAAGAAATATGTCTCTTGTTTCAGGTACAAGATTATTGGAAGGAATGTGTCATTAATTGATGCCATAAAGAGAGCCCTAGTGGAGATCTTTCCTTGAAAGCGATGAGGATATATGGATTTAATTTGCCAATGGTAGGTCATATAGACCTTTGTATGTATTTGTAAATGAACAAGAATTTTAAAATTGTTGAATTATCTCGATAATTATCAAGTAGTGGGTATGCCCACAGTATCTATGTATTAGAATCCAAACTAATAGTCCCAGACACGGCTGGAGGTTTTCTCAACCCTGCTCTTTCCTACCAGCGCCTGCACTAAGTGGGGTATGCATGTAAAAATTTATTTGAATATTAATAATATAATTAGTGGCCTTGGCCTTTTACCGATAAAAAAAATAAAATAAAATTCAAAAAACAAAAACTTAAACACACACACACACACATATAGATATATAGTCAATTGATTTCTTTAATGGAAAACTAGGGTTTCAAACAAAACTAATTTTTTTTAATATGATTTCACATGCAATTTCAAATTTAATTTTCTATGCAAAATATATTGAGAACAAAATATCAATCTTTTTTGGGTAAATACCCTAACTGAGAAAATTCACACAATTTCTTAAAATTTCATCGTAGGTTTCCAACCACCAAACTAAATACCATATCTAATTTAACATCAACTAATCCAAAATTTCACACAAAAATAATAATTTAAAACATAAACCAATTCCCAATCATTCACATAATCAATCCTAGACACAAAGCATACAATCTTTCCAAAAGAAGAATTTTACAAAAAGAGGGTTTCAAACCCTACATCAACCAACGTCTAACAAATTTGAGGCTAAGAAAAATCTAATCCAACCTTTGAAATCCAAGCTTTCAAACAATCCTCACCAAAACCAAGCTTCCCAAAAATCTTCCAACTCATCCAAAAGCTCCTCCAAAACCTGATAGACATAATTGAAAATAATACCCAGAAACCCCTCATAAAAAAGACTTATTCCTCCTAGGGTTTCTAAAACATGCAGATCCTAAAACAAAACTCAACTCTCTCTACCTAGTTTCTATCAATTCACTTTGCATGATATAATAACTCAATAATAAAATAATACACTTTTTTAATTATAATTTCTAACTCAACTTTTAACTTTAGATTGTAATTCAATTTTCACTTAAACCCAATGTGCAACTTAAATTGCATATAATTACTTAATTAATCAATAAATACTTCATAATTAACTATGCAAACTGATAAATTAAATAATAAATAAATCAACTATGCCTTTTAATTTTGCACTTGGATTTTATAATTAATTAAACCCTTTTATTCTAACTTTAAATATTTTAATTTAACAAAAATGTTTAATTAACCCTTAATAATTAAATATCCTCATATTTAATATTTCCATATTCATAAAATATAACTATTCTAATCTCACGATTAATCTTAATTTAATATTTTTAAATAAAATAATTCGCACAAGTAAATCCACTTGACTCCCAAAACTCGAAAATCAACTAACTCCATATCAAACAAACACCAAGGGGTCACAAATTTATGTCACCTTGACAAAATCAGATGGGTAGAAACAAATACTTGCCCAATATTTAGGACAATCGATGGTTTGGGTTGGGATTTGGATTTTTATGTCATCTCCCCTCTCTTACCATTGAGATTTTGTGATAGGGCACGCTCATCTTGGAAATTCAGGGAAGTCGATGTCTAGTACCTGCAAACCTGCATAAAAGACGAGCATGCATATACATGTATAAATATAAACAAGCAATGGTGGGAATCGGCCGATTGTGTGGATCTCGCAAGAAACTATGACTCCGTCCCTCAACCACATCAGGCACGTCAAAAAAAAATACAAAACATACACATCAACCATACACATGCAAGTATGAGGTCAGTAAAACCATAGGCATCAATGATATCCCAACATATAATTCATCATCTTATAATAGCCATAACATATAGAAAATCGGACTATGGGAGGGGCATTACACAAAATACATTGTAACATCCTCACATTGTACTCAAATATTCTAGATGAAACAGACTTTGAAAGACATAGGTATAACTTTTGATGATCCAATCTCAATTATGTGTGATAATACCACTGTTATAAACATTTCAAAGAATTTAGTCTAGCATTCCAAGACAAATATATCTATCAGTTATTATTTCTTGAGAGAGAAGGTGTTGGAAAATGAAATTAAACTTGAGTATGTACCTACAAAGGAGAAGATTGAAGATATATTTACAAAACCATTGAGCAAGGATACTTTTGAGTATCTCAAGGGGAAGTTGGCAATTCTTTCCCTTCCTAGTGTTTAGTAAATGCATTGGTGTGTCCATTGGTCTAGTGCATTTCATGCTCATTCTTTTATGGATCAATCCTTGGAAGCTTCCTCTCACAGGGAGAAGAGTGAGTTAGTAAGGAGGATTCTTCGCCCTTTTTAATTATTGTTAAAGGGGGAGAAGAACAGAGGAGAAGAATAGAGGAGAAGAACATGAAATTTGATGCTGATATCTTTTGAGAGTAAGTTATTTTCTTTTTTATTGATGAATATTTTTATTATTGAAAAGGGGGAGATTGTTAGAATGTGAGGTTGATTCTATCATTTTTGTTTTCATTAATGGTTTTCATTGATGTCAGCATATCCTATGCATATATGTGGATTGGATCTTTTGGTGTTCTAGTAGAGTCTTCGGTGGAAGACGTACCTTAAGAATTTAGCTTTAACCATGGTAGTGGTGGTCCCATTTATCATACAACATAATTTGGTTTTTTTTTTGGGTCTGATCCTATTTGGATTGTGGCCATTGTTTTGATTACTAGTAAAAGCAGGTTTTGAAGGGGACCCAAAACCCTTTACAATTCCAGAAACAAAAGATAGAAATAAGAAGAACCAACAAAAGGAGACAACAATAATGATTGGCCCACAAGAGAGCAACATAGGTAGCAAAAAATAAGACAACAGGAGAAAACCATCTCGTGAGACAAAAAACCAGCCAAGGCACCAGCTCAGCTGACATAATACATTACTCTGGAGCTTTTTTATCCACAGTCTTCTCCATTCTAGCCTGGCTATTATCCATCCTCCCAATGAACCTTTTCAGATCTTCAACATTCTTCTTAACAGTGGGGGATTTCTTCTTGCTGCTAACACAGGTTCTAGAGCTCGGCCCACCAATGGCCTCCAAGGTATCATTCTTATGATCAGTTTCCTCATCAAGGTCTCTATCCAACATATTGACCAGGGCTTTCAAATTGATGGTAGAAGATTTTGTATTCTCCTTACTGTGCTAGAGAATGTCAATACTCATGGTCTCCATATTATCCATCCTTTTTTGCACATCAATGATAGAAGAGTTTGAATTCTGATTCAAATTGCCCTCATTGAACCCTTTTTCCATCTTCTCCTAAAGACTGGCATTTGTGGCCTCAAGTTTCCTGCACTTAAGAATCTCATGGAAACACCATTTTTTGAATCTGAAAGAGTAGAAAGCCTCATCTTTTGTAGTTTGAAGGGTGCTAATGGTGACTTCCTCCTTATCATTGAAGTCCTTAAAAATCAATTTAATTAAGGATTATCTAACCCTTCTTTCATTTGTGTCCTTGTTCTCTTCTTCAATATTATCCTGGGTATCTTGAGAAACATGCACATTGTGCCTCATACCAACCAAAAACTCATCCAAAATGGGCACTTCCTTAGTTTGGAAATTCCTATCAGGGTTATACATCTCGGTATAATGGATAGCAGTATCAACCAAATCCTCAAGGTTTTGGGAATTTCGAACCAAAATGTCTTCAGAATTAAAAATATCCCATGACTTACCTTCCAAGTTGAAAATGTCCTCATTCTCCTCTCCGTCCTTTTTCTCTTTATCTTTGTTCTTAGTATCAGTATAAATCTCCCTATTCTGGGTAGCAAGATCTTCCTTCTATTGGGTACCATCATCGCCTTTGTTAGTAGTATCAATCTCTGACTCTACATTTTTCACAGACCCCTCACAATATTTTTCCTCATCCTCTCCCAAATCTTGAGAGAGGGCATTACCTTCGGAGTCCTCAGTTTCCTCCTCTTCTTTGTTATGGATTTGCACATTCTGGATATCATGACCTTCCTCATCCTCTGAATCATCAATAATGTTGTCCTCAAAGCTGCACTCGGAAGCTTCCTTCTTTACAATCCTCATTTTTTTAGAACTACTCTCAATATCACCTTCAACAATCTGTTTACCTTTACCCAAAATGGAAGTAGTGACAGTAGTGGTCATTGTTATTTGGTCCAACTATTTTCATTGTAACACATAGATCCTATTTGTTGGTTATGAAGATCTCAATGATGGTGTAGTGTGTTGTTACATGTGAGGGTGTTGTATTAAGAGAGGTGGTCCATGTTTCATTCATTTCCACCATGTGAATTCTTCAATGTGACCTATTTAAAATTGCATTAGGTCAACCATGTTGTTGGCATGAGATGATATAATAGAGTAATACTTCTATTGATTTTAATATTCTTGTGTGTGAGTAATATGCAAAGTGTATGCAATTTTGACAAGAGAAGATCTATGTGTTGATGTATATGTGAGTTGGTGCATCCAGTGACTAACTATTATATCATTTCCATGTTGTTTATTATAGTTAATAGTGACTTTAGTGGTGGATTCAATTTTATTTCTTATATTCTAGCAGTGAGCCTTTTTGTATTAGAAATGAGGCTATTTGTATTGATAGTTAGCCTTTTTTAATTTCTGGGTAGTTAGCCCAACTGCTAGTGAGCCAACCAATAGTGAGTGAACCAATAATGATCCCTTTGTAAAAATCACTTAATTGGTGTCACCTTAACCATTATTCATTTCATGAGAATTAGCTTCTTTATGGGTTTTCCCATCTTGGGGTTCCACGTAAATTCTAGTGTTCATGGTGTTGATGTTTTGTGCTTTTCATGTTCATATCTATGAAAAGTTTTTGATTTCATTAAGTATTTATTGGATTAACAAAATTTAAGGAAATTATTTGAGAATAACTAATTCACCCCCCCCCCCCCCCCCCCTCAGTTATTAATCATGTTCAAAAGCCCCAAGGTTGGATGGATTTATAGATAATTTTTTAAGGCTTCTTGGGATATATTGAAATGGTATTTCCTATTGGTTGTGGATGAGTCTAGATAGAAAAAACAATTCTTGGGGCCCTTAATCATACCTTTTTAGCTCTCATCCCCCAAAATAAAGAGGGCTAATGCATGAATGACTATCAACCCATAAGATTATGCAACATGATGTATAAGATTATAACTAAGGTAATGACCAACAGACTAAATAAATTCATCAAAACACTTATCTCAAAAGAAAAGTGTGGTTTATCCTGTAGTAGATCTATCATGGAAGGTATTATAATCACTCATGAAGTTGTCCATTTAGCAAGAAAAAAGAAAGAACAAAGTATAATCATCCAATTAGAAATCCTACAAGCCTACGATCTATGGGACAAATAATTTCTATTGAATGTATTGAGCATATTTGGGTTTCAAGATAATTGGGTGAATTGGGTGGGCAACTGCATTAAAAAACAAAAATTCTTAGTGTTGGTCAATGGTGTTTCTCAAGGTTTCTTCAATTCACATGTATGAATGAGACAAGGTTACCTCCTATTTCCCTTCTTGTTTATAATCATGATTGAAGTTCTAGGGAGAAGCATTGAAAGGGCTCATTTAGAAGGATAGGAGAAAGAAATAAAAGTAACTCCTAGAGTCAATGCAATCACTAATAAATAGTTTGTTGTTGATACCATCTTGTTTATAAGTTCTAGAAGAGGTGAAGCCAGATGCATCATGCACCTATTGGATGATTATAGTAAGGCCTCAGGATAGAGTATCAACTAGTGAAAGTCTAAAGTTTTTTTCTTGAATGTTAAGCCCAACCTTTAATGGGAGTTGGCACATATATTAGGACTGAAAATTGCTAGCTTTTTAGAGTTATTTCTAGGCATGCCTTTGTTTATTGGTCCTAACAAAAATATTTATTGGGAAAACTTCACTAATAGTCTCAGAAGGAAAATGAAACTCTAGAAGGGTAAGTGGTTGACATCAGTAGGGAGGATCCTCTTGATGAAAGCTATTTTGAGTGCTATTCCAATATACTCCATGTCATGCATGAAATTGCCTATACAGGTGGAAAAAAATCTCATTTAGATTATGAGAAAATTTCTACAAAATGGTTCAAATCATTGACAAAGATTTCCCTTATTAGCTTAGGACAAGGTGTGTAAACCAAAATGGGCATGGGGAGCTAGTATTAGACTATTTAGTATCATTAATTATGAAATGGATACTAAACTGATTTGGGGAATGTTCAAGGGTAATAAAACACATGTACTAATATTGAGAGGGAAATACTTAGACTCTATGGATCCTATAATAATTCTCACTACTCGGGACCCTCTAAGAGGATAAAAATTTTATAATTTCTTATTGGACAATAGAGAGATAATCTCTTAGCACCTTACTTGGGAAATCAAGAATGGATAGTTGGCATTATTTTGGGAGGACTCATAGGATGGATTTCTAACACTCAAGAATAATCTAATTTTGGCATATATACACATCTAGAGTATGGGGTACCAAAGTTTATAACTATGGGGAGTTTAGTAGGTTTGATGACACTATCAAATGGAAGTGGAAATCACTTTCAAAAATCAATACTCCACAAATTTACAAGGATCATCTTGAGAGTATATTGAAAAATAGAATTATGGCCATCACCTAGGAAATTAGGAATGTGTAGTTGGAATCCTTTTGGGAGGACTCATGGGATGGTTTTCCAACACTTCAGAATGATCCCATTTTGGTAGATTTGTATAGAGAAACATACATAGTATGGGGTGCAAAATCCTATAACTATGGGGTGGTTAGTAGGGTTGATGAAACTATCAAATAGAAGTGAAAATCACTTTCATAAATCAATGCTCAAAAAATTCAAAAGGATCATCTTGAGAGTATACTAAAAAATAGAGTAATATATTAATATTAGAAAATTAGAAAATATTAATATGAAGCAAGTAACGTAAAATATTAGAAAATATGTAAATATTGTAATATGTAAAATACGTTAGTAAATTAGAATAGGTGAGCTTAAGAAATCAAATGGATAAATGGTGGAGAAACCCAAAGAAGTTTCCAAGGAGGTGGTTACCTTCTTTAGAGAGTTGTTAAATTGTGATTCCTTGATATTGGGAGCCCAAGAGGATATCATTAGAAGCATCCTGTCCATTATTAGAAGAGATCAAAATTGAAGATTGAATGCAAAAATCACAATAGGGGAAGTAGAGGAGGCCCTCAAACAATTACATCCAGATAAATCCCCAGGACCAGACGGTTTCCCATCTTTTTTCTATTAAAATTGTTGGTCCTTTTTGGGGAAAGAAGTGACTGAAGTATTGGAGAGTATTAGAAATTTAGGTTGAATCCTTAAGGAGAAGAATAAGACTTTCCTAGCTTTAATCCTTGAATTATAAAATGCAGCAAGCCTAGATGGGTTTAGACAGATTTCTTTATGTAATACCATTTATAATCTTTCAACAAAAATGTTGGAAAATAGATTAAAAACCTTACTCCTGAAAATAATATCTGGGGAACAAACGAGATTTGTGCCAGGAATATAGATTCTAGACAGAGTGATTATAGCCCAGGAGGCAATTCATATGATTCAATGTAATAAAACCCCTAGTATGTTAATAAAGTTGGACATCAAAAAGGCTTATGATAAAGTGGATTGGAGATTCCTATGTAATTACCTAAAGGCATTTGGTTTTTCTAAGCAATGGATTAACTTAGTGTTTGAATGCATTTCAACGCCTAGAATTTCTGTCCTAATTAATGTAACCCCAAAAGGCTTCTTTGAAATTTCTAGGGGAATTCATCAGGGGGATCCAATTTCACCCTTTCTATTTATAATTATGGAAAAAGCCTTAGGGAGTGTTGGCTATTTAGATAAGTAGGATATCACAATATTGTCATTATGGCAATATATATTCAGCATTGAGACAACATGATCAAAGGAAGGAGTTATGTACGAGTACACATGAAAATTATTTAAGTATAACAGTGTTTATCAGTCTTCACAGAGACAGTTTTGATTAGCGACATTCAAAGAAGCAGGTTCAGTGCATGAACACTTGAACATAGATCATTCTATGTATATCAAAGTTACATCTAAGAGCACAAGTATGTACGACATGTACGAAAAGAGATATCGATGTTTTGCAGAGACAATGTTGAGCCGACCATAGCAGAAAAACAATCAGAATATGATTATATTAAGGGATTATTTTATTTATCAAAATAATGACTTAACTAAGTAGGGATAAAATCCTAGATGTTAACCCTAAGGAAGCAAGTAACGACTTTATGTTTTGAGAAGAGTATAATGTATTGTAAGCTGACATCAAGGTTATTTTATAATAGCCTGTATATAAGTAAGAAAAATTTAATGCGAAGAAGTAAGAAATTGATATATGATTTATATGATGTGAAATTGTAAGTTTTAAGAAAGAAAAGAAGCAAGTATTGTATATCAGAGCGAAGAGCCTACAAAGCTAGATCAGAATAATAAAGTTATTCGGCAATAGTAAAAGGTTTTTGTATTCTACCTTTTCTATCTGAAGTTATCATTGTATATTGCATGTTTGGGCAGTGAGCTCATCTTGCATACATATATGTTTTGTAATAGAAACTCCTAACAAGGTTGAGGCTTCTAACAAGGCCTAAAGTCCTCTAACCAAGACAAATACATTATATGTATGCAATAGACTTCTAACAGGGTCAATATCCTTAACTAGATACTTTTGATTAGTGGATCAGTTGTGGGTATCATCCCCACTGGGGTTTTCCCTTGGCCAGGGTTTCCTCAAGAAAAATCATGGTGTTATGACTTCATTCATTTTATTGCTATGCATGTTATTCAATTTACTTAGTTTAGTTTCTTATGCAAGTTATAAGTTAATTTCATATATCCATAATTGGGCAAAAGTAAAAGTTTGTGAAATACTAATTCACTCTCCTCTCTCAGTATTTCCTATTTCTAACAATTGGTATCAAAGTTTAGTTACTCAGGAACAAAGTTATTTGGAGAAAGCATAATAGCTTGAGTAAGATCTCTATGGATAAGGATCAGTTGCAAAAAAGTCTTGATGAAGCTCTCGAATAGATTGATATTCTTACTGAAGAAAGAGATACTCTGAACGAGAAATATGATAATGTGAAAGATTACATTGAGAAACTAAAAGAAAAGATAGAATATTTGAAATCAAAGAAAGAACCTACAAGTCAAGTCAAGGATTGTGATGAAGTTTAAAAAATGAAGAAAGAAAATGAGATCCTTAAATATGAACTAAAGATTGTAGATCTAAATTTAAGTTTGAAAGATGATAACAACAAAGATGAATCAAATCTTAAGTATGAAAATGCAGATCTGAGATCTAAACTTACCAAAGTGACATATGAACTTGAGACTACAAAATTGCAGTATGTTGAACTTGAGAAATACAACACAATTGTGAAAGGAGAAATAACTCAGTCTAAATAACGTCTTGAGAAACTATATTCTAGTAGTGAAAATATTGATGAACAAATTTCTTATCAGAAACCCTCTTATGATAAAACTGATCTTGGATACTTTGAAGATAAATTTCCAAAGAAGATTGAAGAATGTAAAGAACTAGATCCGGAACAGCCTGAGAATAAAGAAGAAAAGAAACTAGATGAATCTAACAAATATGAAGATGTACCTAATCCACCTAAGCAAGATGAACCACCCAAAGAGATGCGAAGAGAATTCAAAGGTAGATGTTTTTCATGCAATTCTTTCAGACACATGAAAAGAGATTGTACAAGTAAAGAATTCAAACCTATCTCTGGTTATTGTTGTGTGTGTGAATTTTGTACCTAGTTGTGGACACAACACTTCAGTAAAACATTAGAGGTTAGCAAATCAAGAAATCTGTAAATGAAACAACAATGCTAACCAGGAGATTTACTACCTTCTAGTAGGTATGAGTTTGATATTCTCAGATTATGACCGAGACTAGTGACAATGCAATACCTAAACGAAGGATTTGAAATAATGAAATAAATGAAAGTATGGATGCTGATTAATCTATATTTTTGGATTTTCTATGCAATATGATGAAAAAATGATATGAAATTGATCTAAAATAGATTTAAATGAATTGCAAATCTAATCTAACAATGCTATGGAATGCTATGAATGAATTGAAATTGCAAAAATCTCACAATCGCTTGTTCGCAAGAGCTCGATTCTCCAAATAATTGAAAGCGTGGTTGAAGGATCATTTGTGAAGGGCTGAGCCTTGTTTATATAGAAATCTAGATTTTGGGGAAGCTCATGGAAAGCCAAAAATCTCTCCCTGATGAACTCAGATTGATTGTTGAGTTATCAGGAAATCGAAAATAGTTAACTCACAAAATCATGCAAAATCAACTTTTTAACTAAAATAAGAAGTTTAGCTCACTTTTTAACTCGAAATAGATGTTGAATTCAAAAAGATAACAAATTGAATTGATTTATTGATTTAGAGTTTAACTTCTTTTTTGAATGTGCATGGATAATTATGAATTAATTTAATAATTCAAGTGATTTATCATCAACTTAACTAATTTTTGAAATAAAATAATTGATTTATGGGTTAATCAATTATTTAATCAAACCTTATTCTAAAACTATATCATTAAATTTGACAACTGGATTTAATTAATTAAATAAGAATTTAATCAATTATTTGTAGGATTTTTGAGTTATTGTCAAAATTAAATAATATTAATTAGGAATAAATAGAATTAAATATAATTAAATGATTAAGTGGTAGAATTAAGTCTAACTAATTAAATATTTATCATATTCAATAAATCAAATTTAGGATAAATAAAAGAATATCATTTATCGCCAAATAATATTTAACTAGGAGATAATTTGGATAAATTAGGAATATTTAGGAAATATTCCCCGATGTAGAATTAGGATAAAAATCAATTAGGGTTTCAATAATTTGATGCACTGATGTGCCTTTAGTTAGGACTTTAGGTCGATTTCGATCGATCTGTCAATGTAGGAGGTTAATGGTCCTATAGCCCATTTTTGGGGTATTACATTTTGCCCCTCTTTGAATTACTATGTGAAGCGCAGTGGTTCAAAGATTAATCCATTATTGATGATGATGTGGACTCAATTATGTGGTGGAGAAACTGATCTTGAAAGATTAACCGATTTTGAGACAGAAACTGATTGATTGATTTGAAGATTTGGTGATTCAGGTCCTGATTGACCAAAGAATCAAGATGATGTTAAGTATAGCGACAATGAACCGATGATTATGAAGAAGTGTCAAAATGCCTGATTCTAAACCTTATGATTACAAAGGAATGATTGTCCTGACTCTAGACCTGATTGTCCAAAGGAATCAAAAGGATGTCAAATCTAAACCCTTCAGTTGCGAAGAATCAAGGAAATAACACTAATGAACCGATGGTTATGAAGAGTTGATATAGTTTACATGTTTGTGAGAGAACACCAGATTGATATGGATCTTGATAAATCTGATATACCCCAAGCAATGTGCCCCAAGCGACGAGGACTTTTGATGAATCAGCAACTAGACGTGCTTTTTGTCTTGATTACTGAAGGAAAATTGACTGATAGAATTAGTTAATGATGTGTAATACCATGCCCCCTTCGGGATGAAAATCAAAATCTGACAAGAAATTTAGTGTTGAGAGATTGTTGAAGCATGTTAATTGATTATAGAAGTGATTGTACATGTCTGGAGATGCGTTTTGCATTATTTGGAGGTCCTGAAGACCAAGTTTAACAAGGTTTGACCATGAGTTGACCATGGTTGACCAAGTGGAAATTTTGATAGTTTGATGTTAGATCATTAGTTAAGTTGAATTCTGGATTTCAATAATGAAAGAAGGTTGAATGTGCAAGCAGTCGGCCATCCTGGGTTCAAAAATTTTAAATCATGATTTTGACAAAGTAAACGATCTTAGATTTCAATTTTGATCCCGAAAATGGGTTCGAAATGTTGGAATTAGCCAGGGGCACCTGCTTGCTAATTAGTTTAGGAGCCCTTCGTGCGATACTCAGTCCTTGTGTCATGTTTAGCATAATTTTGGAGAATCATTAAGCATCAAGCTGAATTTGAAATCATGAGATAAATACAACCATGCAAAGTGTAAAAATGAAATGCAGACCTAGGACCTAGGACTTAGTCACTAATCATGTGTTGGTCTTTTTCATCGTTGAATATTTTATTTAGGTAACACCAAATAAATCGATACAATGTTCACTAGTTAGGCAACTATGAACATATGAATATGGATTTTTATTTTGTTATGTCAGATTTAGATATAAGCATCAAGGCACAAAAGCCAAGATGACCTGAATATCATGTCCATTTTGATATTGCAATTTGTATAAGCATCAGAACATAAATGTTGTGATGACCGGAATATGCCTTGTAGAAAAACACACCAAGCAAAGGAGAGATCATTCTCATTCTCATGTGAATTTACCCGTAGTGACCCTTTATCATTCACATCCTTGGGTATCAGCATGTTTCACAATAGAGAAGTAGAAATCACTCAAAAAGACAAAGTTAGATCAAACTTCCTTGAAGCATCTAGGTATCGATGGTTGAGGTACACGTGGCCATCCAATACATGATGGAGGCACTTATAGTGGACACCAATTCAATCTAGAATTTCCAAAGTTATTAGATTTTCACTCAAAGAAGAAAACAAAGAAAAGATTATGCCCCCAGTCATCACTCTCTAAATCCTATGAAGGATATCATCAAGGAGCTTGAGGGGACAGAATATGCAAAAATCTCAATGTGAATCAGTTAGCATACAAAAAGATTTAAGCATGTCACAGAGATTGTTTTCAGGTTGTTGTTGTTGTTTGTGTTGTTGTAAGGTGCAAAATCCTTTCTTGGTAAGGAGACTGGTTGACTGACTCAGACAAAGCTTTGGAAGGACCTTGACTGGAAATGAATCATCTGAAGATACTGAGGGCTTTAGGATATGACACTGATTGCCCCCAAGTTAAGACTTTGATAGGATACCAACACTTGTGCTAGATAGTGCTCAAACCAACTTTATTGTAAATAGGATGCGAAAGCAAACCGGAAGATATATACAAACTAAAGTAGAATGAAAACTGGGAAAGACCAAGATTGTGCTGATAGATGGAGCATTTTGAACAAGTGGCACCCGTTTCCCAGGTTTTCACTATCTTGGTAGCGATTCTATTTTTTCTACCAAGGTGCCTATTTCCAGGTTTTCACCAAGGCACTTTTTCTTCTTTTTCTCTTTTTTTTGTATTTTTCATCTTTTCAATTTTTTTTGTGTTTTTTAAATTTTTTTGTGATACATCAAGGTGCCTATTGCTAGGTTTTCACCAGGATGATCATTTTTTTCAAAACATTTTCTAATTTTTTTGATGTTTTTCAGGACATTTTTGAAGACTGAATGCCTCAGGCATAGAATTTCTTCAGATGGAGAATGTTGATTGGTTCACGGAGCTATTCTCCTTCAGTCATTGAGAGTTGATAGGCTCCAGAGCCAAAAGTAGTAGTGATAACAAAGGGAGCCAGCCAATTGGGTTCAAACTTCCCCTTGCGCTCTTTATGTGATTGATTTTTGGGATTTTCTCTCAAGACTAGATTGCCAACCTAAAATTCTCTATGTCTGACTTTCTTGTTGTAGCCTCTCAACATTCTCTTCTGATATACTGTGAGATGATCATACACAACTTGTCTGTGCTTATCTAGTAGTTCAAGTTCTTGCAACCTAGACACTCTGTAATCATCATCGGTTACTAGACCATGCATTATGATTCTTAGTGATGGGATTTCAACCTCAATAGGTAGTACCGCTTCAGACCCATAAACTAAAGATAAAGGAGTAGCCCTAGTGGGAATTTTGATACTTGTTCTATATGCCCAAAGAGCTGGATTAATCATGAGATGCTAGTCTCTTCTTGTCTTGTTGACTGTGCAATGTAGGATCTTCAACATATTTTTGTTTGATGCTTCTTCTTGCCCATTTCCCTGAGGATAGTACATGGATGACCAATTTTGTGTAATCTTGAATTTAGAGCACAAGGAATCTAGGTCCTTATTCTTGAATTGACCACCATTATCTATGACTATCGAATGTGGAATCCTGTACTGAAAAATGATGTAGTTTAGAATGAACATTGAAATTTGTTTACCAGTTGCTTGAGTCAGAGGAACTGCTTCTACCCATTTTATAAAATAGTCTGTAGTTGTAATAATATGAGTATGTCCACTGGAAGAATGTGGATGTATAGCCCCTATAAGATCAAACTTCCATTGTTGGAAATGCCATTGTGTAGTAAAGGGAATAAGATCTCTCCTTGGTGCATGAATTAAGTTACCAAGTACTTGGCACTTTTGACAGTTCTTAGCATATTTGATAGCCTCTTTTTCTATTTCAGGCCAATAGTACCCAACCCTAATAAGTTTTTGAGCTAGTGTTAAACCATTGGAATGTGATCCACATATACCTTCATGGACTTCCTCTAATGCTCATTGAGACTCCTCACTTTCTAAACATCGAAGGAGTGTACCAACTAGACTCCATTTGTATAAGTCATTACCTATGATGACACACCACGATGCATTTTAGATAAGGTATCATTTCTCATGGTAGTTGAAGGTATGAGGGATTATTTGGTCTTGAAGGTAGGAGAAAAGGTGTTTGTATCTGGAGGAATCATGACCAACAACAATGCAGATCATGCAGGTTTCAGGGGAATCATATGCAGGAAATGACAGTGCTTCCACCAGGAACTTGTAGCATAGCTCATGTTCGAGCTGTTGTAGTAGAGATGATAGCGTTGCCATAGAATCATAAGCATTGTTCTCTGTTCTAGGAATCTGCTCAAAAGTGACTGAGATCAAATACTTCTTAAGGTCATTGACCATGCATTTGTATGGAACTAGTTTCTCATCTTTTGTCTAGTATACATCATTGACTTGGTGTATGACTAGTTGTGAGTCTCCATGAATGTGCAACTCTATCACTCACCACTCAATTGTCATCTTCATGCCATTAAGTAAAGCTTCATATTCAACAATATTGTTTGTGTAAGGAAATTTTATTTTGAATGCTTTAGGTATTGAGTAACTATACGGTGTTATGAACAATATGCCCACTTCAGATCCATTATGTGTGTAAGATCCATCAAAGAAAAGATGCCAAGTCCTAGAAGATATGTGCATGATGGATGAATCAGGAAATTCCATCTGTAATGGTGTATCATCAAACATTGGTGCTTTAGCCTACTGATCTGCAATGACTTGGCCTTTGATAGCTTTCCTTGCAACATATTCTATGTTAAATTTGCTCAATAGCATCACCCATTTAGCTAGTCTACATGTGAGGGAAGCTTTGCTCAATAAGTATTTCAATGGATCTATCTTAGCTATCAATTGTGTTGTATGAGCCAACATATAATGTCTTATTTTTTGTGATGCAAAGATCACGAATAGACAAGCTATCTCAATCATTGAATATTTCTTCTCATATGCTACCAGTATTCTGCTGATGTAGTAGATAGCTCTCTCCTTGTTTTCATCATGTTGTGCTAGTAATGCCCCCAGTGATGTTTCTATGGTAGAGACATATAATATCAATAGCTTCCCTTGAATAGGAGGCATCAAAATAGGAGGCTTTGATAGATATTACTTGATGTGATTGAAGTTCTTTTCACACTTTCTTTCCATGAGAAGGTCACACCTTTATGTAATGTATTTGTGAAAGGTTGTGAGATGTCTACTAGCTAAGAGATGAAGCATCTAATTTATTGTACCCTTCCTTGTAAGGTCCTCATTTGAATAATATTTTTAGGAGGTTGCATCTCCATGATTGCTTTCACTTTAGCAGGATCTACTTCAATGCTCTTCTTTGAAACAATATAGCCCAGGAGCTTTCCAGAAGTGACACCAAAAGCACACTTTTTAGGGTTCAATCTAAGACTAAACTTCTCCATTCTGTCTAGTATTTTACTCAAGTCTACTAGATGTTCAGATCTTACCATTGATTTAGCTAAGGTGTCATCAACATAGTCTTCCATAGTTCGATGCATCATATCGTGGAAGATAGATGTCATAGCTCGTTGATATGTAGCACCAGCATTCTTAAGACCAAATGGCATGACATTCCAATAGAA
Organism: Chamaecyparis obtusa; assembly: GCA_027943335.1. Classification (NCBI taxonomy): domain Eukaryota; kingdom Viridiplantae; phylum Streptophyta; class Pinopsida; order Cupressales; family Cupressaceae; genus Chamaecyparis; species Chamaecyparis obtusa. The sequence continues at coordinate 33,453 of BSBK01010110.1, forward strand.
GGTACCCCATGCACATTTGAAAGTTATTTTCTATTGATCTTCTGGAGAATTTTGATTTGGTTGTATCCATATAAACTGTCCATTAAAGAGTACATTTCAAAGCCCACAGTCATGTCCACTATCATATCGATGTTTGGTAGTGGAAATTCATCCTTAGGGCATGCTTTATTTACATCTCTGAAGTCTATGCATACTATTATAGATTTATCTGGTTTTGAAATTGGAACTATGTTTGAGATCCACTCTACATAATCTATGACTCGGATAAATCTGACTTTTAGTAACTTTTCTAGCTTAGCTTTGACTAGGAGTGCAACCTATGGATGCATCTTCTGTAACTTCTGTTTAACAGGTTTGACTCCTAGAGCTATAGAAAGATGATGCATGATGAGATCAGGATCTAACCCTGGCATATCTGAATATTTCCATGCAAAGTTTATTTTCTTCTTTGTTAAGAATTTGGTAAATGCTTGCTTTTCTTCATCTGACAGAGATTGAGCTACATAAATCAATTGTGGTTCCTCTATTGTACCCAAGTTGATAGATTGAGTTGGTTCTATCAGTACTAGAGATCTGTCCTGTAAATGACTTGGAAGGACATCAAATATCTCATCCTTAGGCACCTCAGAGAGGTTTTCACCTTCGGATACGTCATTTATTTTTACTATTTTATGTTCTAAGACTGCCGCATAGTGGTTTTCACCCTCATAACTCTTTTTCTTTTTGCTTTTATTTTTTGACTGAGATATTTGATATCTAACTCTATTATGCTAATGCTAGGTTCGCTGATGGAAGTTGTGATAGGTTCCACTGCATTGAGGTAGCAAGCAAGAGCGTAGTTAGTTTGAAAGGTGTGGATATCTCGGTTTGGATTGGTAGATGTTTGGTCAATAAGCTTTGGATGTTGGATAGTCAACGCAGGGGAGGATTGGGAAATGGTGTTCACACATACTGTGTTGTCATCATTGGTCCTAACCTGACTCTTGAATTCAAAGTTGATATTACTACTCAGAATGTTTAGTTCATTAGTCATCTAAACGTCATTATTGGACTCCAATTTAGTAGTAGGTGGATCAGACTCGTGAAGTTCATCATTTCTCAATAGAATCACATTGGATTTAGGTGAATATTGGTGAATGACATCAATATGTTTTTTAGTGATAAGCTCATCTTCTTCTGGAATAATTGCCCATTCATAGTCATTTGATTCATGCTCTAATTCTTCTTCTGGGTTTTTGGGAAATCTAAGAACATGTGTGAAGTCAGGACAAATCCCCCAAGTAGGATTACCTTCAGATTTTGAGCGGAATTCATATTCATGGGAGTTTGTCTCAAAATCACTGTTGTATCCCAAATGTTCAACTATTGTGAGATGTTTACCTTCTTCTTGTTCAGTAGTAGGTTCTTGTGTATCTAGCACGTTGATATTCTCCTTAGGTTTCTCTTCATCCTTAAGAAGATCTAGTATGTTTTGAGGTAAATGTGCATAAGGAATAAGATCAATGGTGTCTGAATCATCACTATCTGATTGTTGTGTTTCTTCCTTTAGCTAAGTTTCTACTGTTGGACTTATCTATTCTAGGACATGGGCCGAGTTACCACTGAGGTGGAAGGGCTTCTTGTGATATCCAATTCCTGTAGTTTCCTTTTTTGTTCTCCCATAGTGTTCAATAGATTGTATGATTCCTTTTCCTCTTATTCCTAGAGGTCCTTTTCCTATGTATCCCATTTTAGACATGAGTTTGTGACCTAGTCCATATGACTTTGAAGGAATCTTGTTTGATTTGTAGTCACATTTTTGAATTGATTGAGAGTCATCTTTGTATAGCCATGCAAGCACAACTTCTTCCTCTTCAAACTCTTGCTTGGACACTTGCTTTGTGACAAAACTTCCATTATAGATAGCTTGAGGTTCTTTAGATGCTTGTTTTGTCTATTTTAAAGGTTTTCCATAAGATTTAGGTGAGACCAAGAGAGATGTTAGAGATAGGACTGGTTCCATAGTATATTCTCCCTTGCTTATGTCCTTGATTTTTACCTCTTTGGCAATGTCTTCCATCTTGGATGTAGATGCTGTGTCTTTTTGGTTAGTGGAAGATTCCCTATTATGTGGAACACATTTGTTAGCAATCTCTTTCAGGGAATTGCAAGATGTAGATATGTCAGCTGGAATTGTTACCTCTACTCCATCATAAGGAAATTTCACACATTGATGGTACATTGATGGAATAGATTGCATTTCATGTATCCAAGGTCTCCCTAGAAGAATGTTATAGGCCAATGGGAGATCCAGAACTTGATATGTGATGTCTTTGATAACTGGTCTTGTTCTGATGGGTAATGTAATTGTTCCTTTGGAGGATCTTTCTTGTTCATCATATGCTTTTATGGTTATCTTCTTTTTAGGATCAATAACATCTTCTGATAATCCCATTTGTGTGACCAATTTGTAGGAATAGATGTTTAGACCAGTGCCTCCATTTATCAACACACGTTTGACACGACGGTTTTGGATTAAGACTTCAATGTGCAAGGGCTAGTTATGTGGATGACTTAGTGAATTTTCATCTTCCTCTGAAAAGGAGATATACTAGGGTGATGTCAGATGACCAACCATAGTCTGAAATCTATCAAGATCAAGATTGTTAGGAACATTGGAACTAAGCAGAGCTTTATCCAGAATAGCCCTATGAGCAAGAGATATCTGAAGTAACTCAAACATGGATATTTTTGCATTGGTATGTTGGAGTTGTTGGACGATACTGTAGGATGTTTCCCTGGTCTCTTTAGGGTTTGATGATTTCAGGGCAGCCCTCTATTTAGAAGCAGATGAAATATTGAAAGGCACATTAGGAGCATTTGGTGAACCTAATTTTTGTCCTTGTAGATGTACCTGAGCTTTTGATTGAGTTACTGCATTTGTTGATTGATTATCTCTATCTCTTCTTACAATGGTGATGACATTGCAATGTTCAGATAGGCATGGTTCAACCATGTTTATGACATCATTATTTCCAGAGTAGGTGTAATTGACTTTAGCACCCATGTTAGGTTTAGAAGATGAATCTCCTTGATTATGCTTTTCCGTGAATGCTATATGATCATTGTTGGTTTTATGGTTGTCAATTACAATTTATCCATCATCAATTTTGTCTTGTATGAGATGCTTTAAGTGCATGTAGTTATTGGTTTATGACCCTTATTTCGATGGAAGTCACAGAAATTGATTTCTTTCCACCATTTTCCTTTGACTTCAGGATCATATGGTTTTATCTCAGGCAATGTGATGATTTTGTTTGCCAATAGTGTTTTCATGGTAGATTATAAGGACTTACCCAAAGGAGTGAACTTGTGCTTTGGTTTTGTAACCCATGGTTTACATTCATTAGACTTTTTAGAAGATTCAAATGCTTATTAGTTCAAAATCTTTTATGGCTTGGGTTCCAATGGTGAGATTGAATGCTGGTGCCTTTGGTGGAGCATTGATGTGATCAACAACACCATCTGTTACAACATTTTTGTTCTTGTTCCAGAATTTAACTTTATCTTTGTTGTTGGAACTAGAACCTGATTCATACTTGTTGTCTTTGTTAAGCGATATATCTCCCTTACGAGCAAGCACATTTTCAATCTTGATGGAATTTTCTACCATTTTCTCAAAAGAAGTTTGATTCTGCATTTACAGGTGATAATTGATTTCCAGAATTAGGTTATTGATAAAGATCTCTAATTTCTCATTTTCTGGGATTTATCTGGCATAGAGTGAAAATGTATTCCTCCAGCGTTTGAGGAAGGTTAGGAATGGTTCTCCTGACTTTTGTTTAAGATTGCAGATGTCGATCATAGTGACTGGATGTTGAATATTATAGGAGTATTTATGGTCAAATAGTTTGATCAACTCCTCAAAATTCTTGATTGTTGGAGGCATTTTAGAGAACCAATGAATGGCTGCTCCTCCCAGATATCATGGGAAAAGACGCATTAAGTAGGTTGGTTCATGCATAAATTCCATGGATTGAGTAAAAAATTCTTTGACATGATCTTGGGGGTCAGAGTTTCCATCGTACTTGTCATATTTTGGTATCTCCACTCTTTTTGGGAATGGTGGCATGTACAAGTTTTTATCAAATGGAAAGGGGCATAGAGCCTCCATAGAGAATTCTTTAGGTTCCTTCTCTTTTTCCAGCTTGTAGAGCTTAACTTGCATGGCATGCATCTGTTTCATCATGGTTGTGATGGGAGTTTCTTCCTCTTGTGTGATGATATTATCGACATTAAAGTCTTGAGGAAGTTTGGCTCCTTATTGAGCTAGGTGTAAGAAATAGACCTCTTTCTCTTCTTGCAAGAAGTGTTTCATCATTTTTTGAAAGAGATCATCATTTCTATATCATTCAAATTTAGATGGTGTTGGTTTGGGATCTTCACCATGATTAGAGTGATGACCTTGGGAGCCTTGGTTTTCTCCTCCTTGAGACATTGTGGTGTTGTGAGGACTCTTGGGGATTGATTGATTACCTCCATGGGTTGATTGAGGAGGATTATAACAACCTTCTTTTAGATGTAGATTACCTAGAGCATCTTCTTCATAATGAGTTGTATCGTAAGGTTGATTAATGTTCTAAACAACATAAGAAGACAAAGGTGAGAATCTTGATTCTTCTCTAGGTTTTCTGTGTGAGGAAGCTCCGGTTTCCACCATTAACCTTGAGTGAATCAGAAGAGAAAGATTAAGATAATTGATGAATGACCTGATTCGGGAAAATTGAATGACACAACCTTGTCAAGATTGGATTGGGTGATTGATGAAAAGATTGATTGCACATAAGTGTAGGATACTATGTCCTAGATGTATGGGTAGATGCCCAAAAGATAGCGGACACGAGCTCACAACACTTAGTTGTTTTGAGGGTTGAATTTGAAGATGATTTTGACAAGGTTTTGACACAAGATGAAACATGATTCAAATCGATAAATCAAAAGGCTAGATCAAGCTTAAGAGACCACTTTTAGGAAAATAAATTGGATTTTCTAATTTTTTTGCTTTGTTCCTGACACATCGAATATTCTGACAGAATCTAGTGGTTGACTACAATGATTGAATTTCTAACAAATTTGAAGGCTTTCTGACAATTTTGACACAACTCTCATATGACTTTATCCAGGCTCGTACGAGTCAAGATGGGGTTTGATATGACAATTGGCAAAACTCATACAACAATCAACTCCAGTATTGAATTTTGCTTAGGATTTTTGACAACACTCATATGACACTATACAGTTCTTCGTATGACTTTTTGGGGGTTTTGATATGACAATTGCAAAACTCATACGACTTTTGATTTTTCCAGGATGATAGTTGACACTAGAAAGGATTTTTGCTTTAGATTTGGTTAATTTTTTAGCTGTTTGGTGTTTTCCGTATCAAGTTGATTGTAAATTTCTCTATCTAGGTTTTTGTAGATCTATGAAATGGATTGTCTGAGGTTGTTTAACATAGCAATAGGCTCACAATCATAGAAAATAGAGTGAATTGACTTGATGAATCAATCACACCTATCTTACCCTAGCTAAGAGAAGAGATGTATTACTTGCTTGTTGACTTAGGAACACACTCATGGACTCCTCAAAATATGCAGGTCCAACAACATGTAATGGATGTTGAATCCCATATTAGCCAAGTTCAAATGTCGAAGAGGGCTCGATATGATGAGTTTCTTGGGGTGATTACTATTCACCTCGCACAAGCACTACAAATCCTTCAGGGGTGGATCTGTGGTAAACTAGCTTAGTATTTTAATCAAGGCATTTGTTCACAACTGTCTCCCATAGTCCCACAAGTAGGATTGAGGCTTTTAACCCTATGAGCACTCTGACAAGTGTAGTCTCGCAAGCAAGATTGAAGCAGCTCCGCTCTACATAGTATCAAAGCATGTTCATGGCACAAGGCCAAGGAACAAACACAACTATGTCTTCTGAGGCTTTAACCTCAAGGAAGTGTCAAATTTTATAGTGGGGTGGAAGAGTCGGCGTAAGACTGGTCCCCACTTGGGTCATTCCCGGGAGCTTTTTACCTCTCCGGAAGGCCCTCTAAAGGATTAATTGAAATGTGAGGTTGGGGACCATAAGATCCGGGTTTCTGATTCTCTGAAAGAGAAGAACATAATCCCCTAACCTTATCCTTTTCCCTATCCAAGACACGCCAAGCAGTATTAATCCAAAGATAGTACACAAACTAGCACCAAGGAAGACACTTTTTGGGTTTCTCATTCTCCTAAGAAGGAGAAGAGCATAATCCCCTGAGTATTTTCCCTAATGGCAATAGACACACATACCTATTAAGCTAAGTGCCTATGAAAATAAAAATGAAATTTAACCAAACACAATATTTGCTTGAAATAGTAGGCAACCTGCAAAACCACTTATCAGAAATTTTTGTAGAATGAGCTTTCTTTGACCAATGAATTCTATGAGAGTAGGGTTATCTGCAAAAAATGGCTTAGAAGTCAAGACAAGAAAGGTCAAAGAATGGGGATTTTATGCTCAATATTTGTCTTTCATCTTGTGCAAATATCATTAGGCTACCAAAAAAATTATCAGAAACAACAAGCATCAATCATTAGGATTAGCCATTAGTAGAAATCTGAAATCAAAATTTCAAAAAACTGCTAAAAAATATGATACAACTATGCAAAACTGGCATCAAAACTCGTACGACACTATGCCAATTCTCATACAATAATTTAGAAAGCATATGAAAATGAGTCAATCCTCATATGACAAAGTAACTCTCATATGACAATACCCATAAAACCTGCACAACACTTCAAATTGTCATCTGTCGTATGACAAACAGGATCTCTTGATACGACAATCTACAGAATGTCGTATGAAATTGTATGGACCAGAAAATTAAAAATTGTAGTTTTAATATGAAATGTCAAAAAATGATAAAATCAAGTGGAAACCCGTTGCAGGGCCCCATGATGGGCGCCAAAAATGTGTGTGTGAATTTTGTACCTAGCTGTCGACACAACACTTTGGTAAAACATTAGAGGTTAGCAAATCAAGAAATCTGTAAATGAAACAACAATGCTAACCAGGTGATTTTTTGCCTTCTAGTAGGTATGAGTTTGATATTCTCAGATTATGACCGAGACCAGTGACAATGCAATACCTAAATGAAGGATTTGAAATGATGAAAGCAATGAAAGTATGGATGCAAATTAATCTATATTTTTGGATTTTCTATGTAATATGATGAAAAAATGATATGAAATTGATCTAAAATGGATTGAAATCAATTGAAAATCTAATCTAGCAATGCTATGGAATGCTATGAATGAATTAAAAACAATGAATTGAAATTGCAAAAATCTCACAATCGCATGTTTGCAAGAGCTCAATTCTCCAAATAATTCAAAGCATCGTTGAAGGATCATTTGTGAAGGGTTGAGCCTTGTTTATATAGAAATCCAGATTCTGGGGAAGCTCATGGAAAGCCAAAAATCTCTCCCTAATTAACTCAGATTGATTGTTGAGTTATCAGGAAATCAGAAATAGTTAACTCACAACATCATGCAAAATCAACTCTTTAACTCAAATCAGAAGTTTAGATCACTTTTAAACTCAAAATAGATGTTGAGTTCAAAAAGATAACAAATTGAATTGATTTATTGATTTAGAGTTTAACTTCTTTTCTGAATGTGCATGGATAATTATGAATTAATTTAATAATTCAAGTGATTTATCATCAACTTAACTAATTTTTGAATTAAAACAACTAATTTATGGGTTAATCAATTATTTAATCAAACTTTATTCCAAAACTATATCATTAAATTTGACAACTGGATTTAATTAATTAAATAAGAATTTAATCAATTATTTGTAGGATTTTTTATTTATTGTCAAAATTAAATAATATTAATTAGGAATAAATAGAATTAAATCTAATTAAATGATTAAGTGGCAGAATTAAGTCTAATTAATTAAATATTTATCATATTCAATTAATCAAATTTAGGATAAATAAAAGAATATCATTTATTGCCAAATAATATTTAATTAGGAGATAATTTGGATAAATTAGGAATATTTAGGCAATATTCCCCAATGCAGAATTAGGATAAAAATCAATTAGGGTTTCAATAATTTGATGCGCTGATGTGCCTTTGGTTAGGACTTTAGGTCGATTTTGATCGATCTGTCAATGTAGGAGGTTAATGGTCCTATAGCCCATTTTTGGGGTATTACAATTGTTATAATTGTCATAGTTTTGGACATAAGCTATTGATTGCAAGAAATCTATATCTAATGATAATGATAATAGTAGAATGTTTAGAAATACTAGCCCTGTAGATAAGAGACCTATTGGAGAAATTAACAAAAGAAATGCAGTTATGTGTTATAGATGCAACAAATTTGGACACATTGCCAGAAATTACAGATAAAAAATTAGTCAATCAGGATCGAGATATGGAAACAATGGAATAATTTTTTAGATATACAATAACATTGGTCACACAACGAGGTATTGCAGAATGAACAACATGAGAAATCCTAATCCTAGAAGAAATATAAACTATACTAGGAGAAATGTGAACACAAACAACAGTTAGAAAGAAAGTTGTAGTAACTTAGAGGAAATTGAGTTTGTGAAAGCTACAGATCAAGCGAGCATACTCAGGATATCTGGAAATCAAACATGTGATGTATTTGAGAGTAAGTGTGAATCATTTCCTAATTCATCTCAAAGTAATTAAACATTAAATTTTATGAAGTATGTATTAGAATAAGCAACAAAATAGTATAGAATTTAGAGTAAGTTGAATTAAGTCTTGCGAAGTTAATCTGAACTAGTATATGATGTAAGAAAGCTATGGTTAAGAGCGCATGAATTTATGAACATGTATGCAATTACATGAAAAGAATGAAGTTTTGAAGGTAACCAGGAACAACTTTTGGCATGAATGCACTTAAGAAATTAATGCGATGGCAATGTCCTGAAAGATTTGAAGGATAAAAGCATATTATTAACATCATTTGATCATTCAAGTGTTTACAAGAGATATAGAGAGCTAGCTAGTGGAGATTGAAAGTAGTTTGAAAGATTTGGAGACAGATTCTTTGCCATACGCAAAGTCGTAAATCATGATTTTGAGGTATTTAACTAAGAATTCATTACTAAAGCAGTTAATTTTCAATGGAATCATGGATGCATCACTAGTTCACAACATTAGAGACACAACTAGACCTAAGATGAAGAAGGAATCAGTATAACCCTTAGAGGAAGACCCTAGTTTGGCTTTATTGACCATTCTAGATGGAGTTTTACATTTGGAAGATGTAAAAGGATATTTAAATTGTAAGTTTGAGACAGTGGGAGATGGTATTTTAACCATGGAGTACAATAAGATATACAAATAAGACATGACCTACAAAGAAAGATTTGAACATTTAGGTCAAATGGACATCATTAAGTACACATTTCACTATGAATTTCAGAATGACGAATGAACCAAAATTATTTTGAGCAGAATACATACTGGAAAGTTTTGGTTGGATGATAGAGCTATAGACATTACAACAGATCTTATACATGAGGTTACAAGATTTTCTAAGACAGGATCAATTCCTTTAAATGAGAAAAATGTTAAGAAAATAGTGTTGGATAACACCAAGTCTTCATACAATGGAAGAGGCATAGTTATACGTAAGATTGAACAAGATGATGTGAGATATGAATGTAAGATTTTAACTTCAAAATTATGTGCAAGTTCTAGGGAAGATGACATGGTAGCAGGTATGGTACAAGCAACCTACCTTATGTGTATTAACAAGGTTGAAGTAGATAAGTGTGAGATTCTGAGAATTCAACTAATTGAAAATCTTGAAAAGATCAAGAAGACTAAGAATTCACAATTTATATTCTCATCCCTGATCACTTTATGTTTTTCCATCTTTTAAGAAGATTTCCCTACACCATAGGATCTGATTGGAATGATGGAAAAAATTCAAGGGATAAAATCAATAAGGTATATTTAAGACATCCCATTGATAAAGTGAATGAGAGTGCAACCCTTGCCATTAAGACCTTTCAAAATGAAATGAGAAGAAGATCAATAATTCCACCATCTATTGTTGAGAAATATAAGAATGAGATATGTTTCTTAGTGGACACTCATTTTACCTATATTGATGCAGTAGAACCAAGGTTAGAATTTGTAGATCCTCTTGAGTATGAGATATCTGAAGAAAATTTTTAAGGATATGTAAGTAGGATACTTAAAAGTAGTTTGGATTCCAAGAGTTCCAAATTTGGAACATATGAAGAGAATCTCAGCACAACACAACAGTCACAGGTGCAAAAATTGGCAAAGAAAAGAGTAGATAGCACTATAAAGAAGATCTTAAAGGATACAGGTATGACCGAGCATGAATTCAACATTGCGAAGCAGACAAAAACAACTATTAGGGATATTGGATAGAAGGAAGTGTTGTCAGTTCCACCCTTGACAACCCATGCAACCACTGTTGAAGATATTGTAGAATTGGATGTGTCAGCAGTGAGGAAGTCTACTAGATCCACCTCTACTACACCGACTAAGAGATTTAAAGAGATGGAAAGTGGACAGGGAAAGAGGCAGAAAACCATCTTCTATCCAGTAAAAAGGATAATGACATCAGAAGATAAATCAAAAGCAGATGAAGAGGCATGCAACAACAAAAAGAAGCAGTGGAAGCCTAAGATTGATAAAGTGAATCCTTTGATCATTAATGAAGGAGATTTCACTAAGTTGAACAAGTATTATGAGATGTATAACAACTTTGAGAAATTGAATCTTGAGAATGCAGTTGTCAGACACATGATTCTTGCTGACAAGAAGTTTGAAGACATAAAAGACAAGATTCCAGATAATCTTTATGAGAAGTTAGCAAACATAAAAAAGAGAGCAATAGAAGAAGATAGAGGCATTAGCAAAAGATATTTGAGGAAGCTTTGTGAGATAAAGGATGAAGACCACTTCAAAGAAATTATGAAAAACCTTATCACATATCTGAGAAGGAAAAGAAGGACATTTCTAATAATGGGAGGAAACTATGAGGAGATCAACAGAGAAACTGAGGAAGTGGTTGTAAAGGTAATGATCTCTGGACTGGAAGAGATATTTAGTGAATTTGAACTAGCAGTAGAAGCAGAGCCACAAACTGAATCATCACTAGTTCTGCCACCCTCCATCAACATTGATGATGAGTCTATGAATATTGAAGGCACAAACATCACCATAAACAGAGAAGAGACCCCATTTGATGACCAAGGAGAAGATGTTGGAAATTTGATAGAAAATTTTGAGTAAAAGGATGAAACAGTAAATAAAGAGGAAGAAATAGTAGAAACAAGAATAGAAGATAATAAAGAAGAACTACAGGTTAAGATAGAAGAAGAATAACATGAGGTGCAAGAAGAACATACTAAAGTAATTTCACAACAAAAGAGCACGATAGAAAATCCATCTAGACCACCCATGGAATCAATTTTTCCAAGCTTAGGAGTTGAAGTTGACGATGATGATCAAATAGAGTTGATCTCATCTCTAAATAAAATAATTGGAAAGAACAAGAAAGTGAAAAGCTTGGAAGGAGTATTACTTGAAGTAACCAACAAACTTCAAGGAGTCATATCAACTCAAGTTAGTGAGGTTGATCCCCAAGCCAAGGCAAAAGAGGTAATGAAAGTTTTTGACAATGAATTCACTAATCTATCAGTCATAAACTAGTGCAAGGTAAACGACAGTTGATGTCACTAATGGCCAGGTAAATGCTATTGGCAACCTCATTTGGCACACAGAGTCACTCAAACATTGCTGATCAGTCCAAGCCAAAGTTGCAATTTTTTCAAATTATGTAGCTAGTCTTCCAGCTTTGCAGTATTGAAATTAAGGAGGTAAATCAAATTTTGACATACTCATACATATAAATTGACACCTTTGTCATTGTTGTCAAAGGGGGAGTAGTATAGTATGAAAATTGTATATATGTAGAAGATATAGATATGCATAATAATATGAAGTATACTCTTAGGGGGAGTATCATTTTGGAGAAATAGACATGTATGATCCACAATTTTTTAATGGTTGTATATTACACCTTTTTGTGATAAAGTTATTTTTGGGGACTTAGCCAATTTTCCCATATGTTGCCATGAATGACAAAGGGGGAGATTGTTGGCAGTTTGGCTAAGTAGGATATCACAATGTTGTCATTATGGTAACATATATTTAGCATTGAGACAACATGATCAAAGGAAGGAGTTATGTATGAGCGCACATGAAAATTGTCTAAGTATAACAATGTTTATCAGTCTTCACAGAGACCGTTTTGATTAGCGATGTTCATAGAAGCAGGTTCAATGCATGCACACTTGAACATAGATCATTCTATGTATATCAAAGCTACATCTAAGAGTGCAAGTCTGTACGACATGTATGGAAAGAGATATTGATGTTTTTCAGAGATAGTGTTGAGCTGACCAGAGCAGAGTAGCAACCAGAGTATGATTATATTGAGTTAAGGGATTATTTTATTCATCAAAATAATGACTTAACTAAGTAGGGACAATATCCTAGATGTTAACCCTAAGGAAGCATGTAATGACTTTATGTTTTGAAAAGAGTATAATGTATTGTAAGCCGACAGGAAGGTTATTTTGCAATAGCCTGTATATAAGTAAGAAAATGTAATGCGAAGAAGTAAGAAATTGATATATGATGCAAAATTGTAAGTTGTGAGAAAGAAAAGAAGCAAGTATTATATATCATAGTGAAGAGCCTACAAAGCTAGATTAGAATAATAAAGTTATTCGGCAGCAGTAAAAGGTTTTTGTATTCTACCTTTTCTATCTAAAGTTATCATTGTATATTGCATGTTTGGGCAGTGAGCTCATCTTGCAGACATCTATGTTTCGTAATAGAAACTCCTAATAGGGTTGAGGCTTCTAACAAGGCCTAAAGTCCTCTAACCATGACAAAGACACTATATGTATGTAATAGACTCCTAATAGGGTCAATATCCTTAACCAGATACTTTTGATTAGTGGATCAGTTGTGGGTATCATCCCCACCAGGGTTTTCCCTTGGCCAGGGTTTCCTTGAGAACAATCATGGTGTTATGAGTTCATTCATTTTATTGTTATGTGTGTTATTTAGTTTAGTTTCTTATGCAAGCTATAAGTTAATTTCATATATTTGTAATTGGGCAAAAGTAAAAGTTCACGAAATACTGATTCACCCCCCCTCTTAGTATTTCCTATTTCTAACAGGGAGATCATTGAACAAGGAAAGAGAATAGTAGAGAATTAAAGGTATACAAATTACTAGTAACATAGAGCCTACTACTCACCATCAATTTATGGATGACACAATGCTTTATGGGAAGGCAAAAATAGAAGAGGGCATAAACTTTAAGAATCTATTAATAGAATATTTAGAGGCATCAGGTCAACTTATAAACAAAGACAAGTCAATTTTTTTTTCTTCAACATAGAAGTAAATGAAGAGAGAACTATTTTGAATATCTTAGGTTTCAAGAAAGGAGAACTCCCTAGCAAATAATTAGGTCTTCCCCTGGACAAGGGTAGGAAACATATAAAGTTATGGAAAGATGTCGTGTCTAAGGTTGAAAACAGAGTAGCATCTTGGAAGGAAAATGGATTTCTATAACTGGGAGGGTAGCAATGTTGAGATTGGTCCTCTCTTCAATCCCTATTTTTCAAATGTCTTTTTATAATATGTCGATGGGAATTAATCAGAAATTAAGAACTTTCTTTTGGTAGGGCTCAGTAGATAAAATAGGCTGGCCTTAGTTTCTTGGAACAAGATTTGTAGGTCCAAAGAGAATGGGGGGTTTAACCTTAAAATTCTTAGAGATCAAAATGTGGCATTAGGGGCTAAGTTGGTTTGGAAAATGATTAATGAACCATAATCTAAATGGGTCAAAATAATCAGATACAAATATTTGGAGGGGAATGACCCCCTAAGAATTCTTCGTCATGAGTCTCCCCCAGGATGATCTAGATTATGGAATTTTATCAAGGATTGTAGACCTCTTATAAGTGATAAGGTCTCTTGGAATATAGGGAATGGGAGAAAGGCACTCTTTTGGGAAGATTTATGGGGGGGAAACCCGATTCTTCATAACTTGATAGAAGAATAGGATATAATAAATATTTTCAAAGAGAGGGTAGGTATCTTTGTTAGTGATTATATGGACATCCCAAGTGGAAATCTTGCATTGGGATGGAGTTGGAGGTTAGATGGGGACTTTAGGATACTGCCAAACTTTAGAGCTAGGTTAAAGGAAATTGTAGAAGCCAAGCTTATCTATCCTAGTTCTAGGGAAGATAGGATAGTGTGGATAGGATCTAAATTAGGGGAGTATAACACTAAAGATGGATATGAATCCTTATATAAGACCCATAACTTCACAAGAACAGAGATACCTTCAGACCTATTTTGGAATAAGGAGTGCTTACCAAAGGTTGGGATGTTTGCATGTGTGACATTACAACATAGAATATTAACTGTGGAGTGGTTCATGAAAATGGGATTTTATGGACCCTCTAGATGTGTATTATGAAAAAAAGAAGGAAGAAATAGTGGATCATATCCTCTTGAACTTTGAGTTCACTAATAAATGCTAGGTTAGGCTCATGTATAAACTCAACTAGAAGTTAGTGCTTCCAGATAACATTGGAAATCTATTCAAGTATCAGCCAAGGAATCGGGGGAAGGATCTTTTTGGAAATATATGGACGGTTGATCCATCCCTTTTAATCTGGGAAATATGGAAAGAAAGAAATAGGAGAATTTTCAAAGACTCTGAATTACAGTTTAATCAATTTTCAAATAAATTAGAGGCATGTATTGTTGAAGTTATAAATAATCAAAAGATTGCCTCAACTTGAAAGGAATGAGATTCTCAGGGTGGGATGAAAAGATCATAAATAGATGGGAAGACCTTAAAGTTCCCCCATTAGATGAATTCAAGAAGAAGGAATTGAATCAACTAAGGAAGGATTGTGTTTGGAAAGCCCCAGCTTTAGGTTGGCACAAATTGAATTTTGATGGGGCCTCTAGAGGAAATTCAAGAAAAAAAGGTATAGGATGTTGTATTAACAATTGGGACAAGAAGATTATATATAGTTTAGCAGGCCCTATAGGGATCTAGACTAGTAATGTAGTAGAATTTACCGCTCTACTAGAGGATCTGAAAGCTAGTCAGAATTCAGGCTTAGAAAAGATAGAGATAGAAGGGGACTCCTCCATAGTAATCAATGCGATAAGAAAAGGAACTACATCTCTTCAAGCATTACACTATTAATCACATATTTAGAGAAGGGAATGGGATAACAAATAATTTAGCTAATTTAGGTGCCTATGGGGTTAAAATCGGTATAGGATAAATTTTAAAAATAGTAAATTAATAGTATATAAAAAGAGCTATAGGACCAGGTTAGATCATAATATAGCATCATCCCTTAAGGTATTAGGACTATAATTGTAGTGGAAATTTCTGTTCTCTTGGTAGGACTTTAAGTTGGTCATAGCCTAGGTTTTGTTTTTGTTGAGCTATTAGGTGTTTCTTCCATAGATGTTAATGTTGATAGATAAGAGACATCCTGAAATTAGCAGATGGATGGTCTAGCATACCAAATTATGGAAATTTTAAACAAATAGATTTCCCTAGGTTGACATATAGGTTCAGTTGAGTATAGCTAGGGATGGGTAAATAACTATATTAAATTCATAGGTTAGCTTAATTTTATCATAATTATAATAAAGAATAAAAATAAATCTCCCAATCTTTAGCAGCAGAGACATCGTAACTTTTAGGGTCTTGTTATTAATCATTTTAGGGATCTGAGAAGTCTAAGGTTTCAACATATTTATTGGGGTGTTTTTGAGTCTTATTTTTTTAACTTCATTTTGTAAGTGGCGATCAATCAAGAAGATTAATAAGTGAAGAGATTAAAACTCCTATAAGGATTTAGGTAGGAATTTTCCCACTCAATTATACCTCTCCTTATTCTATTATAGGAAAGTCTCAATCCCCAAAGGGATACTTTTGCAGGGAATTATTTCATAGGGTCATTGGGAAAGGGGTTAAAAGGTGGTAATTATTAGTGATGAACATTTAGTAAGTGTACTTTCCCATATAATTCGATCTCATCATCCAATTTTATTTAGCCAAGGCTTAGGTACGTTCAATGATAAAATGACTAATAAATCTTACCGATCAGGGACATCTCGCACGTAGGAATTAGGCAATCCAACAAGGAATCTAAGATATTATGGCATGTCAGAAGTATGAAAAGATGGCCTCTTACCTAACCAATGTGAGAGTCCCTTTGTTAGAAGGATTGAGATCAATATTTTACTAAATAAATACAAATGTTAGCTTGAGATCATCTTTAAATGATGTGTAATTAACAGTTGGCTTGCAATTTGCATTTAATTCTATTAGTAGAGTACTCATTCATCAGAGAGATGGTCCTTTATTAGAAAAGGTTAGTAGGTTCTCTGATGCATCATTCTCTCTGCATACATTTGGAGTTAAAGTCGACTGGATGTTAAGAAATGGAGACTCCTATCAAGCTAGGAAGTGTCAACAGATAGATAGCCTTTCATACGTAAGTCACCATGGACCAGATTAGGAAGATTATTGAGGTTAAGAATAAATTTATATGGAGAGCTATTTTGTGGGGCCTGGAGGACCAATTTGTCCAATGTAAGGACATATTCAGAGCTAACCCTAATGTCTTGGTGATGTTGATAGCCATCACCATGCACATATTTAATGACCAGACTCAGGTGGTGAAATTTTGTTGACATATTTTTATTAAGGATATTTTGGTGGACTTGGAAAGAGTCATGGTTAAAATTTAAAATGATCTCATGATCTCAAGGCCAAGAAACTACGACATGTTAATGATTAGGAACAGGCTAGTTGTCACCTTCTCGATCATCTACTCTGAGGACCTTGATGGGTTATGGGCGGAAAGACCACTCTACCAGAGAAACTTGGAATTTCTGATGCATTTTTTCCAAATTCGAAAGCCCACTCACAAGGATTGGCTGGAAGTCTACATAGTGGCAAAGGGACTAGACATGGATCCCAACTTTGTGAATGACTTGGAAGACCTACGTGAATGCATAAGGATAAATGAGTGAATAATATATATAGCTTTTAGGCTTTACCTTTTGTAGCTAGTCTGGTATGGCCAAGTATAG
>BSBK01010111.1:0-30000 GCA_027943335.1 Chamaecyparis obtusa
TAAAAAACATAAATGTGATGCTCTTTACCTTGTCCAACCACATCATCTTGCCCATCAGCTTGAACCTCAACACACTCATCGAGAACAACGTCCTCTACATCCCCTACAACTACAATAAAAAATGTTTTATTAATCCCAACACATTATAATTAAATTTTTATTACTATGCCAAATTCAATTCGACATGTTTTCTTGTATTAAATATTCATTAATCAAAATTCAAATAGAAAATGTATACTTTGAGTACTACAATTCACATTAGAATCAATGCCTCCATCGTGCTCAGTCGGTGCAGTATCAATATCGGCAAGATACTTTCCAATGTAAATAATAAGTGCATTTATCGACAATATATACATATAAATACAAGACAAATACTAAGAAATGTTAATCATTTAGTTTCCTACATATAAATATATTCACTTTAAAGTTTTAAACAAATATATAATCAGTGTTTCCTTACTTAAAACAAATATATTCACTTTATGTTAGATCAAGCATAAGCAATGGAGGGGACATTATCAAGGTCAAATTTCATTCCTTGAAATTTTATATTTGTACAGTTATAAAATTTCATGCCTTGAAATTTTATAACATAGTTCCTTAGCATTTGATCTTCATATTGCAGCCATGAATTAAGGTAGGCATTAAAGCTTTGTCTTCTCATTAACTCAATTTCATTTTGATGGCATTTGTTGATTTAATTGTGACACCAGCTTGGTTCTAAAAAAAAAAGAAAAAAAGAAAGTGTCATTTGTAATTTTTGCGAATTCGAAGAGCTCTCGCGAAGACGACACTACACTTTTGCATGGCACGAAGAGGGCATTCAAGTTTGGCTCACGGGCTGCAAGCTAGGGCATCATGCATTGTTTATGAGCTCATTGTTTGAGCACCTCATGTCCCTATTTGATTGGTCGGTGCTTTGTTTGTTATATTGAGTTTACATCATATATTTAGTCTTAATAAAATCTTATAAAACAACATAAAACTAACCCAAAATACATTGTCTTAATAAAACAATATATTTAGTCTTAATAAAATCTTATAAAACAACATATATTGTGTGAAGTGTTTGATCTCTCTTTATTTGTTTTGTTGTTGATATTCACTATGTGGTACTCCCCGCTTATGATCATTTCATGAGGAAATGCCTTGATGACTCGCGGGCTGCAAGCTAGGGCATCATACATTGTTCATGAGCTCATTGTTTAATACTGGCATTATTTACATCTTTTCATTTGGAATGCTTGATGACCCACAAGATTTGAGAGCTAGGGCATCATTTCTATTACCTTCAAGGCATTGTGTGAAGTGTTTGATTTCTCTTTATTTGTTTTGTTTTTTATATTCACTATGTGGTACTCCCTGTTTATGATCATTTCATGAGGAAATGTCTTGATGGTTTACAGGCTGCAAGCTAGGACATCATGTATTATTTATGAGCTCACTATTTGAGCACCGACCAATCAAATAAGGACATGAGGTGCTCAAATAGTGAGCTCACAATGACATAAACAATGCATGATGCCCTAGCAAAATAGCAAAACAAATAAAGAGAGATCAAACACTTCACACAATATATGTTGTTCTATAAGATTTTATTAAGACTAAATATATTGTTTTATTAAGATTTTATTAAGACAAAGTATTTTGGGTTAGTTTTATGTTGTTTTATAAGATTTTATTAAGACTAAATATATGATCATACATTAATACACTTACTATTTTGAATTTGAGCTTGGACATCATGCAATGTTATTGATGTAATTTCATGCTTGCTGCTATTGTGCACCATATATTGTTTTATACACTGTCTATTTCATTGAGACCGTGAGCTTGACATTTGTAATGTATTTTCTATTATTGGATCAATGCTACCATTTTGTTGAGGCTATAGATGCATTGA
Organism: Chamaecyparis obtusa; assembly: GCA_027943335.1. Classification (NCBI taxonomy): domain Eukaryota; kingdom Viridiplantae; phylum Streptophyta; class Pinopsida; order Cupressales; family Cupressaceae; genus Chamaecyparis; species Chamaecyparis obtusa. Next base: position 1,907 of record BSBK01010111.1, read on the forward strand.
ATCACCACTAGCATTCTATTTTGATAGTAGTAATATAATAAATAGAGTAGCAGCCAATCGAATAGGGACATCAGTAAGACATTTAATGCATTATTACTTCATCATGATGATAAAAATTTCATTGGCTCAAATCACATAGAATGTGGGTAGATGCATTGAATCACCACTTCCATTCTATTTTGATGAAGAAGAACTATGTTATAAAATTTCAAGGCATGAAATTTTATAACCGTACATATATTTTATGAGTATAATTGTACAACAGAAGAGCACCCACATGCCTTGGTTGTTATTGGTCTATGAAAGGTTTTGGTTTTCCTTTCCCAATTGAAATGTCATCTTAAGATTCAAAAGGACTACAGTACTGGTGAGGGCACCTAGGTAGGGTTGTTTGGTACCTAGTGTTCCTAAATTTTGGCTTGTAGTGGCCTTAGCCAAGCCACTAGGTTAGGGAGAAGCCTATTTGGTCTCTCTAGGTGTGCTAACTAGTGTTTGTTCTTCTTTTTTCTTTTGAGTCCTTGGTGTGTCTTTTAGATCCTAGTTGCAACAGTCTTAGCCAACTTTTCTAGGTTGCCTGTCATAGGACAGTGTTCAAAAGTTTAACAAATGGCCTCTTTAATGTTTTAGAGGTTTTAAAATGGCCTTTATGACCCTTACTCAATCAAAGATTGAGTGCTTTTGAGGTGTGTGTAGGTGGTTTGTCTATCCACCAGAAGTTGCTTGACAACTTTGAAAGTTGTCATGATAGTTTTTCTTGCAAAAGCATGTAACTAACTCAAGAGATAGCTAGCCTGATCCATGGACCCTAACACTAAGGAGGGAGCTATTTAAGCTTTGAAAAACATAATTTGAGGCATAGGGAAGAGTGCAGTATGGAGAGAAAACTTTTGGTTGCAATTAGACTGTGTAACTAGTTTTCCTTTCACAGAGATATACATTTTGGTGTTGACAGAGATAAGAAATGGATTGAATATCTGACTGTAATGTTTTCATGTGATGATTGTTAATGTTTTTGAATTCCTAGGATAGTTATTTAGCATTTCATTTCAGTTTTGAGTTAGTCTTCATATTTTTATCTATTTTGGCCTGTCTCGGGTTACTACTGACAGAGCTTTGAATAATGGAGTGCTAGAGCACTCTCCCACCATACAATCTATATAGGTCTATGGGATTTGTTTCTAGACTCCCTGTAATATATGTTGTGCAAAGGAGGGTCCCTCAATTAAATGATGTGGAGGGGAGTTCAGATGCATGATCAAGCATCTCTAATGTAGAGAGAGCTCAGGTGATTGTGGATGCAAGGTAAAATACTAAACCCTCACTGTTACAGATAGTGAGTTACCAAACCCTCATTTATAGCCCCATTTTCAGTAGGCTCTATATGGATAGTATGTGAAAATGAGACCGACAGAATCTTAAAGCCCTCCCAAAAGGGTATTTGAATCCATAATCAGTTGGATGCTTTGCTCAAAGAAGTTTGGATTTATTAACAGAAAAAGGTCAATTAGGCCTACTAAACCTAGTAGCCTTTTTAGGCTAGACAATAGACAAAACTTTTTAGAAGGGACAGAGAGGTTCCTAGAATAGTGAACTTTATCATATTCTTGGTGTCATAGACTAAATGGAGAAAGGAGGATTTTGAAACTTCTTAGAAGGGGACTAGGATAGCACCCTTAAGGCTAAGAGATTAGCCTCTTTGATTCTAGGAGGACCTAGGACAAAGTTATAGCAAGGTCTATGTAACATCAAGTACCCTAGTTTGCATTATTAGATAATCTTGTTTAATTTGTGTTCATTTCATGCAAAGATACATGTAAAGGAAAAGAAATTTTTGCATCTAAAGATTACATGTATATATATGAAAAATAACTTGTATATACTATACAAGGAAAATAACTTTCAAAAGAAAATGCAAGAGTACATGCATACATAAGAGGATGAACATAAATAATAAGGGTGCTAGACATTGCCTAAAGTGATGAATTTTTGACCCAAGTATGAATCTAGTGTGCCCCTGTGTGATCCAGAACCTACAAAGAAAAGAGAGATGGGGGTTAGATAAAATATATCTAAGCAATGAATGGCATCCTATTAGTGATCCTCATCTATAATTATACATGTGCATAGTCAAGCCATACACTTATGGAAGAAAAACCATGCTACGAGACATGTGCACTTAGAAGAATGTTGCAGAGACTAAGCTACATCAAAATAAAGAGGTACACAAATCTACATCATCTTTACTAATGTCCCTATTTGATTGGACAATGCTCTATTTGTTATATTGTTGCTATCAAAATAGAATGGCAGTGGTGATTTAATGCATCTACAGCCTCAACAACATGGTGACATCAATTCAATAACAAGAAATACATTACAAATGCCAAGCTCACAATCTCAATGAAATAAATAGTGTATAAAATAATATATGGTGCACAACAGCAGCAAGCATGCAATGAAAATAGTAACATTGCATGATGCCCGAGCTCAAATTCAGAATAGTAAGTGTACTAATGTATGATTTAATAGCAGCAACCTCATTGATCATTAGCTTTCACTCCTCCATCATTATAGAAGAGATAACTACCTACAATTATATTTCATAATTCCTCCTTTGAAGTGTATATATATCAAGTATAACTATGAGTTTACATCATATATTTAGTCTTAATAAAATCTTATAAAATAACATAAAACTAACCCAAAATACTTTGTCTTAATAAAAATCTTAATAAAATAATATATTTAGTCTTAATAAAATCTTATAGAACAACATATATTGTGTGAATTGTTTGATCTCTCTTTATTTATTTTGCTATTTTGCTAGGGCATCATGCATTGTTTATGTCATTATGAGCTCACTGTTTGAGCAGCTCATGTCCCTATTTGATTGGTTGGTGCTCAAACAATGAGCTCATAAACAATGCATGATGCCCTAGCTTGCAGCCCATGAACCATCAAAACATTTCCTCATGAAATTATCATAAATAGGGAGTACCACATAGTGAATATCAACAACAAAACAAATAAAGAGAGATCAAACACTTCACACAATGTCTTGAAGGTAATAGCAATGATGCCCTAGCTCTCAAAGCTCGTGGGTCATTAAGCATTCCAAATGAAAAGATGTAAACAATGCTAGTATTAAACAGTGAGCTCATGAACAATGTATGATGCCCTAGCTTGCAGCTTGCGAGCCATCAAGACATTTTCTCATGAAATGATCATAAACGGGGAGCACCACATAGCTAGTGAATATCAACAACAAAAAAAATAAAGAGAGATCAATCATCAAACACTTCACACAATATATGTTGTTTTATAAGATTTTATTGAGACTAAATATTTTGTTTTATTAAGATTTTATTAAGACAAAGTATTTTGGGTTAGTTTTATGTTGTTTTATAAGATATTTATTAAGACTAAATATATGATGTAAACTCAAAATAACAAATAGAGCACCAACCAATCAAATAGGGACATGAGTTGCTCAAACAATGAGCTTATAAACAATGCATGATGCCCTAGCTTGCAGCCCGCGAGCCATCAAGACATTTCCTCATGAAATGATCATAAACAAGGAGTACCACATAGTGAATATCAACAGAAAAACAAATAAAGAGAGATCAAACACTTCACACAATGTCTTGAAAGTAATAGCAACAATGTCCTAGCTCTCAAATCTCATGGGTCATCGAGCATTCCAAATGCTAAGATGTAAACAATGTCATCCAGACATGTGTACTATGAGCTTTCCTACAACAAATGGACTTGTGATAATTTTCGCAATAGTACATGTGTTGCAGGAAAGCTCTAAGTACTGCTTAGAAAAATATGAATGTTCATCACTTGTGCATATCAAAGTTGATAAGAGAAGGTATATGCACAACAAAACAAATAAAGAGAGATCAAACACTTCACACAATGCCTTGAAGGTAATAGAAATAATCAAACACTTCAAAATAGGCACATCAGCCATACACTTCTAAAATGAACTATGCTACAGAACATGGGTGTGTCTTAATGTGATTCAAAAGCTATTATGGAAGATTTTTTATTATTGAGATAAGGATATCTTAATTCTACGAGAATAAATGTTTTGAGAAATATTTGAATTTAATTTTGACAATAACATGAGGAGTGGATATATTTCAAGCTTCAGCGAGACTTCATACACATAGTGTTTGTATATTACGTTCAATGTGTTATTTACGCTTGTATTGGTGGGAAAAATCTTGAAAACATGCAAAAGAGATTGCTTTCAACCATGTTGTTTACATGACACATGTAGTTTACCTCCAACCTAAATCAACATTGCGTACAAATCTGCAGATGGTGCATGGTACAAAGTCTCACTCAAGCTTGAAAATGATAAGCATTATGATGTTGAGGTATGGTGTGGTAAGCACAAGTATAGTTTCTCGTAAGCTACTATTGGTATAGTTTTGTTTTTTTCAATAGTTGTAGAATCCAACTTCTCCTATACTTACATGTATGTATACATTTTGGGCTTGGCTTTAATGTCATGTAAATTTGAGTGAAATGGTAATAATATTAAAGAGCAACAAGTATGACATTTTAAACAAGTATGCATATACATTATATAACAAGAGTGATATATTTTAATAGAAACACTTAATGAGAAGGATGCCTATATAATAGGAGGAGTAATATATTTTAATGGTAGTGGACATAGAAATTGCAGTGAAACTCTATAATTTATTATTGTAAGTGGACATAGAAATTGCAGTGTAAGTAGTAGGATGATTGTAAGTGGACATAGAAATTGTAGTGAAACTATGTAATTTATTATGGCTCAGTGTTGTATATCCATAGTCAATGTCTATTTAAACTTTAGGATGATACTTATATGATGGCTTAAGTAAATTGTTCTTACCTTGAGACTAGCACACCATGGGATTAGAGGATGGTTATTATAATAGCAACTCTATGTATGCGGGATACTTTTATGGTTTGTATTAAATGATGATAGATACATATGTGTTTCTTCCTTTTGCAACAATTTATATTCTGATACTTATATCTTGAATTGTCAAATGACCAATGAGTGATAATTTTAGAAGTGTATCATAATTAAAGGCATGTGAATTCATATTGTACTTAATCTGAATGCCACTATGTAATGTTTTTACTTACGATATTAATGTTAATATATCCTTATTAAGATATCCCTATTTTATTATTGATGTCCCTATTCACATATTTTCATCAAATGACCCAAAAACATCAAGAAGAGTCCTATATGGTCACTAATAGCCAACTTTCAGAAGAATATGAATGAATGCAAACATACATAAGTGGATGAACATAAATAATGAAGGTACCAAACATTGCCTTAAGTAATGAAGTGTTGACCCAGGGTTCAATCCAGTATGCTCTTGTATGATCCAAAACCTGCAAGGAAGGAAAAGATGGGGTTAGATCCAAAGGATCTAAGCAATGCTTGGCACCATATTACTGATCCTCATCTACAATTATGCATGTGCATATTCAAGACATACACAGACTCAACAACATGGTAGCATTGATCCAATAACAGAAAATACATTACAAATAACAAGCTCACGGTCTCAATGAAATAAACAGTGTATAAAACAATATATGGTGCACAATAGTAGCAAGCATGCAATGATAGTAATAACACTGCATGATGCCTGAGATCAAATTCAAAATAGTAAGTGTATTAATGTATGTTTGCATGATGCTAGATATTAAACAATGAGCTCGTGAACAATGCCAGTATTAAACATTAAGCTCATGAACAGTGTATGATGGCCTAGCTTGTATCTCATGAGCCATCAAGACATTTCCTCATGAAATGATCATAAACGGGGAGTACCATATAGTGAATATCAATAGAAAAACAAATAAAGAGAGATCAAACACTTCACACAGTTCCTTGAAGGTAATAGAAATGATGCCCTAGCTCTCAAAGCTCGCAGGTCATCAAGCATTCCAAATGAAAAGATGTAAACAATGCCAGTATTAAACAGTGAGCTCATGAACAATGTATGATGCCCTAGCTTGCAGCCTGTGAGCCATCAAGACATTTCCTCCTCAAATGATCATAAGTGGGGAGTACCACATAGTGAATATTAACAACAAAACAAATAAAGAGAGATCAAACACTTCACAAAATGCCTTGAAGGTAATAGCAACAATGCCCTAGCTCTCAAAGCTCGCAGTTCATCAAGCATTCCAAATGAAAAGATGTAAACAATGGTAGTATTAAACAGTGAGCTCATAAACAATGTATGATGCCCTAGCTTGCAACCCGCAAGCAATCAAGACATTTCCTCATGAAATGATCATAAACGGGGAGTACCACATAGTGAATATCAATAGTAAAACAAATAAAGAGATATCGAACACTTCACACAATGCCTTGAAGTTAATAGAAGTGATGCCCTAGCTCTCAAAGCTTGTAGGTCATCAGGCATTCCAAATGATAAGATGTAAACTATGCTAGTATTAAACAATCAGCTCATGAACTATGTATGATGCCCTAGCTTGAAGCCTGGGAGCCATCAAGACATTTCCTCGTGAAATGATCATAAACAAGGAGTACCACATAGTGAATATCAATAGAAAAACAAATAAAGAGAGATCAAACACTTCACACAATGCCTTGAAGGTAATAGCAATGATGCCCTAGCTCTCAAAGCTCATGGGTCATCAAGCATTCCAAATGCTAATTAAGATGTAAAAAATAACATTGAGATTGATTTAATGAGAAGACAAAGCTTGAATGCCTACCTCAAGTGCCAGTGCCCTCTTCCCACATGGTGCCAGCCTCTTTGTGCATGCCAAACTTGAATTCCCTCTTTGCACCATGCAAAATTGTAGTGTCATCTTCACAGCAGCTCTTTGAATTCACAAATTACAAATGACACTTTCTTTTTCTTTTTCTTTTTTGTTTATAACCAAATGGGTGTCGCAATTACAACAATAGCATCGCTATTATGACACAATCAGGGGCACTTGCAAAAAAAAAATACAAAAAACAAACACAAATTGTAGTGGCATCGTAAATTGGCGTCGAAATTTGACCGTAAATGTTGTAGTGCCCAATAATTCTCAGTCTACTATGATACATATGATTGATATTAAATCATATATATATATATACATATATATATACATATACATATATACATATATATATATATACATATATATATATATATATATATATATCTATATTATATATATATATACATATATAGATATATATATATATGTATATATATATATATACATACATATATATATATATATATATATATATATATATATATATATATATATATACATATATATATATACATACATATATATATATATATATGTATGTATATATATATATACATATATAGATATATATATATATATGTATATATATATATATATACATATATATATATATGTATATATATATGTATATATATATATCTATGTATATCTATATATATATATCTATATATATATATATATATATCTATATATATATATATGTAGATATATATATATATGTATGTATATATCTATATATATATATGTAGATATATATATATATATATATATATATATATATATATATATATATATATATATATATATATATATATATATATAGATATATATATATATATATATATATATATATATATATATAGTCGATTAACCATAACAATAATCAATCAGATCGACACTATAAGTTAACACATACCCTGTTCCAAAGCTCCCATTTTGGCATAGGTAGGGAGGATGGTGGCAAAGGTCGTGGAATTTAGCTTTACACCCGCCATTTGAATTTGCATGAAAATTTCTAAAGCCTTTTCAAAAAATCCATTTTGTACATAGCCCGTAATCATGGCATTCCATGATACCACATCTTTGATGCATTTTGTCAAAGAGTTCACGTGCCTTGTCTATAGTTCCACATTTTGCATACATGTCTACCAGGGCAGTTGCAACTACAACATCTAACAAAATTTCTTTATCTTTTATGCTTTGATGGATGTGCACACCCTGTTCCAAAACTCCCATTTTTGCATAGGTAGGGAGGATGCTGGCAAGGGTTGTGGAATTCAGCTTTACATCCATCAATTACATTTTTTTGAAAGTTTTTAAAGCCTTTTCAAGGAATCCATTTTGTGCATATCTTGTAATCATCGTAGTCCATGAAACCACATTTCATTGAGGCATTCTTTTAAACAACTCATGGGCCTTGTCTATTCTTACACATTTGGCATACATGTCTACCAAAGCATTTCCAACCATAATGTCTGATAGAAAACCTCCTTCTATTATCCTTTGATGGATGTCCATACCTTGTTCCAAAGCTCTCATTTTAGCAAAGGGAGATAGAATGCTGACAAAGGTTGTGCAATTAGGTTTTACACGTGCCAATTGCATTTTCTTGAAAGTTTCTACAACCCTTTCAACACATCCATTTTTACCATATCCTACAATCATTGTAGTCCATGAGACCACGTTTCTCTGAGTCATTCTCTCAAATACTTCTCGCACCTTGTCTATGCTTTTACATTTTGCATACATGTCTAATAGAGCATTTCCAACTATAATATCTGATGGAAATCCCCCTTGTATTATGCTTTGATGGATATCCATACCCTGTTCCAAAGCTCCTATTTTGGCACAAGTAGAGAGGATGTTGGCAAAGGTTACGAAACTCGGATATATTCCTGCCAATTGCATGTCTTTGAAATTATCTAAAGCCTTTTCAACAAATCCATTTTTTGCATATCCTACAATCATGGCATTCCATGAAACCACATCTCTTCGAGGCATTTTGTCAAATAGTTAACATGCCTTATCTATCTTTCCACATTTTGCATACGTCTACTAAAGCACTTGCAACCACAACATCTAACGAAATTCATATATCCTTCACACTTTGATGGATGTACATACCCTTTTCTAGAGCTCCTATTTTAGCACAGGCAGAGAGAATGCTGGAAAAAGTTATGAAGTTAGACTTTACAGCTGCCAATTGCAACTACAACATTTGAAGAAATTCCTCCATCCTTTACGCTTTGATGGATGTCCATGCCCTGTTCCAAAGTGCCCATCTCGGCACATGCTGGAAGAATGCTAGCAAATTTGAACTGATCAGGTTGGAAACCAATTAGTTACATTTGATCAAATAGTATTATTGCCTCGTTAGGACACCCATGTCTTCTGTAGGCCGCAATGATTGTATTCCATGAAACCCTGTCATGCTCTTTCATTTGGTTAAACACTTTACAAGCATCAACCAAACTTTGACACTTTGCCTACATATAAATAATCTTATTATGAGTTGTGCATATACCAAATACCCATCGTCTATGAGTGATGAAAGAGTGGACATTTTTTCCCAATGAAAGTGCATTCTTGAGAATGCAGGTTTGCAACAATTGAAGATATATAGAGGAGTTTTTAAGAGGGTTATGTGTAGGAAGAAGGATGTGCAACGCCTCCTTCAACCGGCCCTCTCTACACAATGCTATAAGTTTGAAATGAGTAGTTAATGGCAATGGTCTTTTATGATTGTAATTGAAGCATGTTATTCACCATACTCAAACATTGCCTACCACAAAGACATTGTCAGTAGTAAACCTGTGAGCATTTTCACATGATAGCATACAATCAAGTTTACTATTTACCTTCTTAGGTTTACAATCTTTCTTGTTTTATTGATTCAATATTTAGAAGAACACTGGTTGAATGTAACAGAGTTATTGCAGGTCAAATGTAACTAGACATAATTCTTATTTTTTGGACTATGATTTTCTTTGTTTTGTATCCTTTGAAGAGACCTTAAGTTGGACACTTTATGAAGGCCTTGAAGTTGACTAATTCTAGCTTAGGTATAGTTAAATTTTCCTTTTTTCCCTAGAATGACATCTTTGTTCAAACCATTGATTGCAAACATTTTTTAAGTTCTTGAATCTACAATAGAACAATAGTGGTGAATGTATGATTATTATAATCATATGATTATATGTTATAATATTTATGTAATAAATGCAGTAACAATGGTGCAGTGCATTATTAATATAGGCTCGATGGCTCTTGTCAATGTGCCAAACTATCAATGTGGTGGTGGGAAGTGTGTGTTGAAGACTTCATGGACACAGAGAAACCCTGGACGATAATTTTGGTGCTGCCCAAATAGAAAAAAGGTTGCTAATGTGTATATATTTAATGTTTCTAATTTAAATACTATTCATTATATTATAAGAACTAATGTAGATTGGGCATCATAGGGAAATAATGGCTGCAGATACTTTAGTTGAGTCGATGACAACTCATCTACATCTATCCGCTCATCTCCACTTATCCACGATGAAGGATTTGAGTACAAAATGTGTTAGGCTAGGGAAAATGCCAATATTATATTTTTACAATACCTTCTTTGTATTTTAATCGCATATCTTTGTTGCCACCATATGCAAAGATGAGCTCAAGAATTAGTCAGTTTAGTATTTTCATATTGCAACTAATATTTTAATATGGATATGGTGTAACTTCTCTTTGCCTCAAGTGCATATATATGGTTGTATTAAAGGAACTATGTTGACTTTATTATGTAGTTGTTTAACATGAGAGTTTGTAGATTAATAGGAGTTCACATTTTTATGGGAACGTATCATTCAATTGAGCATTAATGCCCATCTATATCTAGTGAGATGAACATAACTCATGTACCTCATGTTAGTGTGCTTGGATACCTTGTATACACTATTTTGTATTAGACCAGACATTATCCAAATAGTGAGCATTTATATAAAGTTCTCGAAGATCAAAGGCCCAAGTCCAGAATGCTGAAATTAATAATAGTGACAACCCTCACAGGCAGTTGGATAATGTCTAGTCTAATCCAAGCACACTAGCATGAGCTACATGAGTTATGTGCATCTCACTAGATATAGATGGGAATTAATTCTCAATTGAATGATACATTCCCATAAAAATGTGAACTCCTATTAATCTTATTCAAATCTTATTTAATTCATTACTGCATAAAGATATAATCTTTTTATATAAATGTAGACTAATTAAATAATTGAGAGAGTTTGGATCAACATTTAATTATATAAGTTAGACCTAGCACAAGAGAGAGAGAGAGAGAGGAATGATGAGGATATTGATGCTCTTCTTAGCTGTAATGGTAATGGCTAAGCAGAGCATCAATATCCTTGTCATTCCCCTCCTCTCTCTCTCTCTCTCTCTCTCTCTCTCTCTCTCCTACTGGTCCTTTGGCATGTATTAAACAGAACATAATTTTTAGCATATCATTATCATTCTATTTCTTTATTGTAAACATGCCATTGGCATGTATTCCAACTTCCCATTCACTCCAATCAACTCAGCTTCTACCATTCCTCTTCTATAGCCTTTCTAGGCCTCCCTAGTAGCCCTTCCCACCTTGAAATCAATAAATCATACACAAACTTCCCAAATAACCCAACATTGTTTTTACATTTTCTAGTACCCTTTTTGGAGTTACTAAATTCATCTCTGTCTCTATCCTTCATCATTTGACTGGTGAATATTTCCTTCACCCTCTAATTCTCCAACTAAGCCTAATTAGCCCTCCCCCAACAAAGCAACTCCTATCCCCGCTTGCCTCTAGGTCTCCATGACCCTAAAAAATCTTATAATATGATTCAAAATCACTGATTTTCAACTTAGTATGATTCCACCTACTCATCTACTTTCCATGACTAGTGTTGAATCAGTTTAATCAATCATACCAATCACCAAACAGACTATATTAACAATCTAAACAAGAAATTTGTTGTCAAGTTGACAACAAAAGTAAATTTCGAAGGGGTAGAATCTACCCTCTTCTTGGGATTTTTATCCCAACCACCCATTCATTTCCACCCAGGTGTAGGACTGCAACAAACAAGGCGTGAACAAGGAGACAAACATAAATATTAATTGCCATTTCTGACAAGTTGTTGCTTATAATCCCATGATTTAACAATGAAAGAAAATTGAGCAGAGCAAGGTTCCATTTAAATGCATTTAACACAAAAAAAAAATTTACAAAATTGAACCAATGACATGTTTACAATAAAGGTCTAATAGAACTCCCAATAATTCTTAAACATAACTTTATCTAATATGATGAATTCTTAAACAATTAAGGTTGGAGTAGACATAGTTATAACACAATTTTTGTGTGGTACAAGGAAGATTTGGCTAGGTCAAATCTTCCTTCATACTAGCAATCTATAGAATTAGACCTTTATTAAGAATTCATCATATCAGATAAAGTATATTTAAGAATTGTTGGGACTGGTCCTTTGGTGTGTATTAAATAGAATAGAATTTTTAGCATATTATTATCATTCTATTTCTTTGTTGTAAACATGCCATTGGTTTAGTTTTGTAAAAAAAAATTGTGTTAACATGGCATTGGTTCAATTTTGTAATTATTTTTTGTTGTAAACATGTCATTGGTTCAGTTTTGTAATTTTTTTTCAGGAACAATCTGGCCAAGGGCCAGATCAATATTGCTCGCAATCTCATTGCCAAAGTGGCCAAAGACTATATTAGGCTGATAAAATATGGTGATTCTCTTTATCACTACAAATCTTTGAAGGCTGCTACTTGGATGAATGTGTACCATTGTTAAGTGAATTGGACCTAGTTTTGCTTACCTCGAACAGGTGAGGCAAGAGTTCTATGGGTACCCTAATGTTGGCAAGAGTTCTTTTATTAATAAGATTACTAGGGCAGATGTGGATGTACAACCTTATACTTTTACTACTAAGTCTATGTTTGTTGGCAATACTGATTATAAGTACTTGAGGTATCAAGTTATTGATACCCCTGGTATTTTGGACCACCCCTTGGAGGACAGGAGCACCATAGAGATTCTCAATATTATTGCCTTGGCTCATTTGAAGGTGGCTATTTTATTTTTCCTTGATGTTTTGGGGTCTTGTGGTTATAGTATTGCACAACGGGCAGCTTTTTTTCATAGCATAAAATCTTTGTTTGCCAATAAGCCTCTTATTGTAGTTTATAATAAGATTTATTTGCAACCACTAGAGACACTACCAGAGGAGGATGCAAAATTGGTTGCAGAGATGAGATCTGAGGCTGGGAAAAATATGGGCAGGTTCTTTGGGAATCAAGAGGGGGGGTGATGGCGTGGTACTCTCTATGAGTGCTTTAAAGGAAGAAGGGGTGATTGCGGTGAAGAATGTGATATGCGAGAGGTTGTTGGAGCAAAGAGTAGAAATTAAGATGATTTCAAAGAAGATTAGTAGTTGTCTCAATAGGATTCATGTTGTAATGCCTGAGCTGTGAGATGGGAAAGAGAGGACCCCTTGTATTCCTCAAGCTATTTTGGATGTTAGGGCATGTGCTACCAAGGAGGCCATGAAGTTGGAGAAGGATATTGAGAATAAAATTGGTGGGGCTGGAGTTTACTCTACAAGGTTGAAGAAGTGGTATATTTTTGCAAATGAAGAGTGGAAAGATGATATTCCTGAGATCATGGATGGACAAAATGTTACAGACTTTATTGATCCAGATATCTTACAGAGGCTTGAAGAATAGGAGAGGGAAGAAGGGCTTAGGATGGTAGCTGAGGGTGACAAGGATGATGAGATGGGGGAAGTGGAGTTGAATCCTGATGAAAAGGAAGCTCTAGCTACAATTAGGAAGAAGAAGAATATGCTTATCATCAAATATAGATTGGAGAAGAGTATAGCAGAGAGAAGGCTTATCGTACCAAGGAAGTTTGACAAGAACAAGGAATATGGCTTGAATAGAATGGGAAGACATCTTTCTAGCCTGGGCTTGGATCCTTCAACAATTAGCTTGATAATAAATGAAGTAGATGAGAGTTGAGCAATTAACTTCCCAATAAAAATCTCATAAATGAATTGTGCATACCCCAATTCCTATTCCCTATGTTCATACCCAAAGGATATATTTGAAACAACAAGGGTAAGGTTAGCCTTACCCTTTTTGTTTCAAATATATCCTTTGGGTCTGCACAAAGAGCACAAGAATTGGGGTACACATAGTGCATTTATGGGATTTTTCTTGGGAAGCTAATTGCTCATCTATCATCTAATTCATTATTATGAAGCTAATTGCTGAATGATCTAGGCCCAGACTAGAAAGATGTCTTCCCAAACACATAAAAATATGCACATAAACATGACAGATGAGAAACATAAATGTAGATATAACAATAGCCGAGAAACATAAATGTGGGCATCATGGTCACATTTTTTTTGAGACAACATAATTGAGTTGTATACCCAGATGATGCAAAGCAACTTCTACTCCTTAGATTCTAAGTTGACACTGTGTGATCCAAAGACCATAGATAAGGAATAAATTTAGAGAGTGGAGGAGGGCCATAATGACTAAAATAATACAAGACAAAACTCAAGTTAAATGAGGCAACTGCAAACATTTTAATAGATTTTTATTATTAACTAATGAAATTTGCATATACTAGTGTTCTAAGCCCCCTCATTACATGATTTATTATTGTAAACCCCCTCTGACTTACGCATCTATAAAATAAAACTAAAACCTATTGGGATTGAGATAAACCTTATAAAACAATAGCAGCTAAGAAGGATCACTTTCCAACATCTGCTCATTAATACAAGGTCCCCCAACAAATGTATTCAGCAAATGTTGGCAAGCGATCCTTCTTAGTTGTTTTTGTTTTATAAGGTTTGTCTCAATCCCAATAGGTTGTAATTTCATTTTCTAGATATGTAAGTCAGAGGGGGCTTAGAACACTAGTATATGCAAATTTCATTATTTAATAATAAAAATTGATTAAAATGTTTGTAGTTTCCTCATTTAACTTGAGGTTTGTCTTGTATTATTTTGGTCATTATGGCCCTCCTCTACTTTCTAAATTTATTCCTTATCTATGGTCTTTTGATTCCATAGTGTCAACTTGGAAACGGAGGAGCAGAAGTTGCATTACATCATCTGGATAAACCACTCAAGTACGTTGTCTCCAAAACATTGTGACCATGATGCCTACAATTATGTTTCTCAATTGTTGTGTCCCAGGACCCCTTATGACCCTTTACGATCCTTAAGAATACATCTTAGAGGTCTTAAAATGTGGTAAATGGTCATAAGAGGCTCCTAGAAGGGGCTAGATGAGCTTCAACCTTTACGTGGTTGGCCCTGTTAAGTAAAGAATGTTAAACTATTCTTGAAAGAAAGAGAAGCTCAATAATTTAAGGTCTTAGTCCAAGGAGAAATTAAATTAGACTTACTATCCAAATTGGACAAATTATGTCCAAGGTTTCATCATGGTGGATGGTTTGGATGATGGACAGAGTGCTAGAAAGGTAGCAGCCACACTAGAGGGCAGAGAAAAGAAAGGACCTATTGGGTACCAAGACAATGTGGATGAGTGATTAGATGATCATCTGCATCAACATGGGAAGTTTGGCTTGGGTGTGGGTTGTATCTCGGGGGGATAATCTCGAGGATTGGAAAAATGAGGCATCCAAATTGGAGGATGTCATTGGTGATAAATATCTAGACTAATCACCGTGTAGGATGTTGTTGGTGATTAGTCTGGATATTTATCTTTAGATAATTTTTTTTTGACATTACATTTTTAGTCAATCTTTTGACACCTATTGGTCGAAGCTCCCACAAAGATTGGTCTAAAGTTCAACCAATTTCTATCAAAATTTTTAGTCATGGGTTTGGCATCCTGGTCGGATGGTCTAAATATTTCAACCAAGTAAGGTTGAAAGGTCGAAAGATTTCGACCTACTTTGGTCGACAGTTTGACCTAATGAATTCCTAAAAGAAATTGTGAAATTCAACCAAGATGAGTGTCAAAATTTCTAATTTAAGAATGATATGTCAAACATTTGACTCAAAAAATAGTCACAAAACCATTGGTTGAATAGTCGACCAATATTGGTAGAAAATTCAACCAATTGTGCATCAAAAATAGGTGCAAATTGTACTAGTGACAAGAGGTGGTTAAGCCATGTCACAAACCCAAGAATTGCACTGTAGAGCACAAGGAGACCAAGCCTACATACCTTGCAACATTCTGTGATCTAGAGATGCTATTGGCCATTCTCCTACATACTTGATTTTGGATGGATCTTTGTGGTGGAGGGTGAAGTTTAATAATAAACCACTTGATTTAACTCAATGTTTCTCTACAAGTTTATGGAACTACTTAGTCATTATATTTTTTGATCCTCATTTAGGCTCCCACCTAAAGAATGGAAGTCAAAAAGCTTCATGGGAGGGGAAAAACGTTCCCTATGAAACAATCTCGAGGGTTTTATAGAATCTAACTCTTCTTGATGGTTCATTTTGGGAAAGGGGGAGAAAGTGTAATGCCCCTCCAACCCTAACAAGTCCTGCTTATGTTCACTATAAATTAGAAAGTATTATATGTGTTTTCATGGTTATTTTATAAGAGAATAATCCTTATTGAGATGGTTGCTTCCTAGTCACCATAACTTCATATTTTAATAATATTGCATAAGTATGTTCCTTTATATCTCCCTATGTGTCAATGATATGTTAGGAACTTAATACTATGGATCACCTAATAGATCTATATGATTCTTTGCAAGATGCTCATCATTAATGTTTATGTTTATCTTAGGGTGATTGATTAAAAGGTTAGATGTGTTACCTACTCTAATAACATTACTTGAGATTAAAAATGATAAATTCAATGAGGGTTATATAATTTGTTTATCTCTATTTGATAATGGGACATTTTGAGTATATGCCTAATGGTTAGATGGGTTTTTGAAAGTTAATAGATTATTTACATTCACATGATTATGTTATGATGTATTCTTTTTATACAATATGGAAAAGAGATTATTCTAGTACTAACAACACTAATCCAATTATGCTTTGCTGATATCACTATTTGATGTCAGTGTAGGATGAGGGGAGGCAGTCATAGTTACTCCTATAGGAGGTCCACACACACACACACACACACAGAGATATATATGTGTGTGTGTGTGTGTGTCAGGTGGTGCTACAGGATACAAGTACCAGGCATCGACTCCACCTGGCTGCACAGGTCAGAGCGTGCCTTAAAAATCTTCAAACGGTTGTTGTGTGGAGATATTACCCATATTACTCTCAAGATTACATGTGGACTTAGATTTCCATTTAGGAGGTTACCCTAGTCGGGGGATTTGAAATGCAGTTTATGTCATCATCTTGTGATTTATGATTTGATGTTGCTATGAGATTTACGTTGTGAGTTAGAATTGTCCTTATATATATCTATATTATTTACATCTATGTTATAATTGATTGTATGTTATATAGGTATGTGTATATGTGGGTGCACACGCATATACCCATGCTTATATAAATAATAATGTTTGTATGTTTTTATTGATTATGTAAATGGTAGGTTCTTTATTATAATTAAATAAAGTACATTAACGTATTAAATAAAAAGTAAAAATAGTAATTAATAAAAGAAATGCTCTTTGTAGTAAAACTAGCTATCTAGGAGGGAGTTGAACTCGAGACCTCCTAGAAGTTATGCTAGTTGGTTTACGTGTGTGCTATGTGTTTTCCTTTAAAGTTATTTGTTTGACTTTCTTATTATGGTTTTCTTTTAAAGAAATTTTTATTAAATTTATTAAAACTTTGTTAAGTGCTTATGGGAATAATTGGTTTCATTTTTCAACCAACTATGGAAGTTGGAGAAGTTTCTTCCTCTGGAGAAACTCCTCCAACCACATAGTTGGAGGATAAATCATTGAAGTTTTTGTGTTGTTGAAAAAAAGGAGAATTTATGGAAGATTTTTGGGAGTTGACTATAATTGTTTTCCTAGAAATTTATTTGAAGTTTCTGAGTCTCTGTTTAGTAAAGAAAAGTGCGTGTGGATGGCTGGATTTTGATTGCCAAATGAAGCTTTCTAGGAGGCTATCTACTCAAGGCTTGAAGATTTGCAGAGAGTCTCCAACCAAGGGAAGAGGATTCTCTGCAGGACCCAAGGTAGGGTCTAAACTAGGAAGAATCTCAATTCTTCCTATTGTATGCACCTTAAAATGGTCACCTAGACTTTGGGCCCCATTTACTCAATTTGTCAAATATCAATTTTCTGAATCAATGCTTTACAATATATTCAAATCAATTTCCTTGATCAAATCATAACTATTTCAATCATTTCAATAATCTCCTAAGGTTTAATCATGTCATCAATAATTTTATTTAATTAAAAGAAATGTTCTCTCTTAAATAAATAAAATAACCTTATTTAATTGAAAGAAATATCTTTTAAATGAAATAAAATCTTTTTTAATTAAATGATTTTATCTTATTTAGAATAATATCTCTCTTTTAATTAAATAATGTTATCTTATTTAATTAATAGAGAATCATTCTTTTAAATAAATAAAAAAGTCCTCTTAAAGCTCTTTGTGATGAAAAAAAGGAAACAAATAATTAAAAATAAATAAAATCCCTTTTCTCTCCACACTCTCTAAAAAATGAGTTTTATTTCCTCTTTTTGGATTTATCCCACATTGCTCTTGAGGATGCTTTCTCTTCCACATTTTCCTATATAAGGAGCCCTCTCCTTCTCATTTCGGATCCAAGAATTTTCATGTTATTGTTATACTGCAGGTTTGGAGAGCAATCTTGGAAGAAGCTTGTTGAGCACATTTGGAGCTTTGGATATTTGAGACTTCTTTCTTCTTGTCTTTTTCTCTCATTCCTTATGGCAATCCATAGTTTAGATTAATATTGCATTCACATAATAGTTTAAATTCATGTTTCCTTTCATAGATTAACATTGTATAAGCATTCATTTCAATAGAATAGTTTATTTCTTGCATTGTTATCATCTAGACTAGTTTCATTTGCATGCAATAACTTGATGATCATGGAGATTAGCATGCTTGCTATTCATCTTTAAATCTCTCATTTATTGGTGTACTTGCATGGGCATAACTAGGTCAATCTGAGGGCCTCATATACAAACCCCTGCACTCCACAAATAGAGAGCTGTGAATCATTGTTTGAGACTTCATTCTTGAGTGTTCTTGAATGTAATGATTCACAGAAGTGTGACTACTTTCTAGCACACACCTGTGTGTATGAATGACTTTATGTATGATATGATATTAGATTATCATATGATTGTTTACTATTTATTAAAAAGTAAATTCAAATGTCTTTACTTCTGTGTATTTCAATTGTGTTTCCAGGAAGTAATTTTATAAATGTTTGTATAGTTTTTATGGTAAAATCTTTCCTAGAAGTCTATGATTGATGATATGATTATAGTTTGGAATATTTATCTAGGTATATGTGTGTGTTCTTAAATATTTATATTGTTCATATGGTCTGCAAATTTTATTTTGTGGAATTATTTTTAATTAGCATGATAATGAAAAAGGATATGTTAATTGGAAAGAGACAAAGTATTCTGGTTTATTTTCCTATAACCATATTGCATTGTGCATAACTTTTGAACCTAGAGAATGTGCACAATTAGGTTTTATCCAACATATGTGAAAAGTAGGAAAATCCAACAACTTAAAAAAATGTTATGCTCATCGCACTGAGACTGTATTTTTATGACAGTCATATATATGTTTCTAGAATTAGTCATTTCCCCATCAATATTTATTCGTTTATAATTTATATTACTTTTATGTTCTATTTGGACCTATTTTGTAAACTTTAGAGTCATGGATTTCAGTGTTGGGTACCTCTTTAGCTTGGGGTTTGGTATGTATCTTCCAACCTTGATCCTATTTTCTATCTCCATCTTTGTACCTCTCTTATTGTTCATTTTATTTCTTTAAGTTTATCATAATGTTGTGTTAATTCATGTGGAAATTTGTATCACCTATGTATGTTCATTACTGGTTTTGTTGATGTAATATGGTGTTTCTACACTCGTCATATACTTGAGCTTAGTTTATGAGGCTAGTACTTGTCTCGGTGGCCTGTGTGCAGAGGAGGGTTCCCTAGACCTATAAATAAGTCATGGAAAGTTGTATTTATGCTTGTGGTAAGTTATATGCTATGATTTAAGGTAGCTTTTGATATACACTCTTCCATTGGTTCTTTTTATGTAAATAGATAAGGTTAGGACTCGCTCTGAGGGCCTGAGTGCACAGGAGAGTTTCCTAAACCTATGGATCAGAACTTGGAAGTGTTATCTTGTATCTTTGATTTGTGATGGGATAAGGGACTAGGAACCCTAGGTTAGTGGCTCACCATAGGTTTTGGAACCCTAAAGTGGTTTCTAGATGATCCTATGGGTGAGTTTGTAAAAATTGATAACCTTAAAAATTTATCTGGGAAGGGGGGATTCAAAAGATAATGAAAGAAAATATAATAATGGCCACATAGACTTGATTGGAGTACTAGGACCAAGGTTAACTACCAAAAAATATTCCTACTCAGAAAGGGGGTACCATGGTTACATGGTTTCTAGGAAGGATCCCAATATACAGGTGGTGTGATGACACTCACTTAGGTGGTATCCTAGAACCTTAACCTCGGTGTTATAGTATGATGATATTTTATGTGCTTTGTTCTTTTTCTTTTGAGTCTTGGATTTATTGGTTCTTGAGACTTATATTTCCTTAGGGTCTTGAGAGTACCTTGGTTCTATCTCCTAGCATGGGGGGTGGAACTTTACTAGTTTCACATGGTTGTGTGGTAAATCTCTTTCAAGGTATTGTTCATGGTTTGTGTCATGGCCTGGATTCTAATTTGTTTAGTGATGAAGTTATCCTATCTTGTATCATGTATCTCTATCTTTTGAAATCAAGGTGTAAAGATGTAATGTAAGCCTTTGGGAAACTTGATGTAATTATATTTTTGTATGCCTTCGGGCCATATGTAGCAATTGTAATTGTAATTGTGTTGAAGTCGTAAGAAATAATTTATGTATTTGGGAAGGGTAGTTTTAGGAATTTCAAGAGGGGATTGAATATTGGTAAATCAAGCGTGGATTATGCTTAAGTAATTCCTACCTTGTCTCTCTTATGCATTTTAAAATGAAATTGAAAGTAATGATTCTATGTAAGTAATGGCAATGCAATAGATGAAAACTTTTGAAAGGAAACTCATTTTGATATGTGGAATAGTGAAAAGATATGCTAAGGGTTGAAGGGTATCTTGAGGTGAAAATAATAAGGGAAAGGAAACATGTATGTTATTGAAAGTAGTACTAAGATGTAATTCTTTCTTAATGGTCTTAAATGTATAAGCTCAATATGTATGATGTAAGGTTATTTAAACATGATTTTAATCTTAATTCTTGACTGGATATATACAATGACATAGATGATAATTTGTGGTAGTTAGATTTGTGACAAAGATGATTCAGTGGGTGTTTAAGATTCTGAGCTATTAAAGGTTACATGTTTTACACTCTATTATGATCTTTGAAATGAAAATGGAAAGTAAGGACTTTTAATAGAAATTTTATGTGATGATAGTGCATAGATAAGGTTAAGGAGAAAACAAATGAAAATGGAAAGGATAATGTATCTAGTGTACTAGATAAATGATGGGCTTCTGATTCATTTCTAAAAGTGAGTATTTATGTAAATTAGGTAAAGAAAATGTATGCAATTAGCTCATTAATGTAATTATTTTTAATATGGAATGAAAGAAAATTATTAATGTAAATTAAGAGATAGTTTTTCAATGCGTTGGCTAAAGGAATGAAAATGAAATAGGAAGTAAAAGATGTAATTGTATTATTTTCCCTCTCATTCTAAAATACAAAGTAGAGGTAAAAAGGAAATGGAATTCATATGGTTAAGTAATTAAATTCAATGCTCGATAATGGTAAATGAATTTATTAAGGGAACCTTAAGGAATATACTTGTGAGTGGTTATGATGATATGTTAGAATGTTAAAAAAAAAATTGTTAGTTGTAATTTTGGGTCAAAGACCTAATTCCTTATGGGTTCCCTAGCAGGGACATTACATTTGGTATCAAAGCCCTAGGTTGCTACACTGGGAGATCTAGGGTCTATTTGCATTTAACTTAGTCTCTTCTTCTTATTATCAATTAATGTCAATTCTATATGTATACATAGGTTGTAACACACTTCTGAGATGCTTTGCAACATCATAAAGTCTCTTAGGAGTAAGCTCAAGATTCTCCCTCATCATCTCAATAAAGAATGTTCTCATGTGAATATGTGGGAGAACAAAATCCAGGTAATGAATCAGAGGGAGCTCAAATGAGAGAACTCTGATACTGATTTTGCTAAAGCTAGAACCCATCAGAAGCAAAGTTAGCCCTAAGGAGGCAACTTATTCTGACCATTATGATAGGGATAGAAATATAAGCCCTAAGTTGTTCTACTAAGAACCTTGGGACTCATATTTGGCCTCATCATCACACTTGAGTTTATTGTGTTTCTTCATCTGATGTTTTTTTTTGGCCAAACAAACTTGAATACATTGTGTGTCTTCTTTATGTTAAAAAACTTTAGCACTAGACCAAAAATATATGTTTTCTATATTTCCACTATTATAGAAAGCATTATATGAAAGGATTATTTATGTTTTTTCAATAAGATTCTTGTGGTCCAAATAGATGGTCAAGAATACCTGATTCTTGAATGTTGTATTCTTATTTTGTTCTAAGAAAATCTTAAAGAATAGTAAGGAAATTTGTTAATCTTATCTCTTGATCTTATGATGATTACTATAAATGAATGCCAAAATAGTTTAAAAATTTATATACTCTACTTCCCTATAAATTTTAGATAACCCCATGATTGTTATGTCTGATTATTTAAGGCTAGATAGATTTGAAACATGTTGTACTTATGGTGGGAAACAATGTATGATTATATGGATACTCATGTTCCTAGGACAGAAAGGATTGTAATATTGGATGATTTTAAAACATGTCTAGTAAATGTATCTTTATCCTTCCTTAAGAAATTAGGAATTTACGAACTTATATTTTCTTGAAAAAAGATAACATGTTGAAATTAGGTAATATCTGATATTCAAAATATGACAAGATTAAGAAGTATCTCTCATTTATATACCCTCTCAAAGTAAGAAATTAAATCTATTGTTGAAATCAAATGTGTCTCTCCCTTCTTTGTCAAGAAATATATTTAAAAGGCTAAATTTCATAAGGGAAAATCAATGTGTCAATAAGGAGAATATTCTTATCTACATGACACCCTTGGGTAAAGGACCTCTGTACCCAAGGTTTTGTAATAAATAGGATCATAAGTACACAATTTGTTAGCTTGTGGTGACTAATCAGGAAAGTAATATCCAGGAAAGTACTGTACACTTTTCCTCCCGACCTCGCCGAGGTTCGGGGCCGGACCGGGCCCCGAGCGGGGGTTTGGGGGCGGCAGCCCCCAAGAGCAGGGGTTCGTGGGCGCAGCCCCCGAGGAAAATTTTTTTGAGGCCGACTACTTTTTCGGCCATTTGGGCCGACTACTTATAACTCATTCTAACCCTAAAGCGGGAAAATATTGTATAAGATGGCTTAGGGTTAGGGATTTTTTATGAGGTATGATTTTAGTACTTGCGGCAGAATTGGGCTGTAAGGGATTACAGATTGTAATCAGGTTGTAATCACTGGATAATAATAATATTGGACTCGCTGTTGGTGGACGTAGCCCAGGGATTGGGTGAACCACATTAAATCTGTGTGTCTTGTGTTCTATTCTGTGTGGTTTATTATTTTCTGATATTAGTTATATTTGCACATAATTGTTATTTCTGCCTTGCTAATCCTAACAAGTGGTATCAGAGCGAGGTTATTTCGTTCGTTCTTTCATCTATTCTCTGAAGTAGGTCTCACGAGTTAGTGGGAGAGTCTCTCGGTTAAGTGGGAGAAATGGCAGATGAGGGTAGGCTGAAGGTCGATAAGTTTAATGGGCAGAACTTCCAGTTATGGAAGATGCAAATGGAGGATTATCTCTATCAGAAAGATCTATGGCGGCCATTAGAGGGAGTAGCCAAGAAAGAGCAATCAATGTCTCAGGAGGATTGGGATATTTTGGATAGGAAGGCACTGGGGAGTATTCATCTATGCCTGGCACAATCGGTGGCATTCAATATTACTGAAGCAAAGACAGCTAAAGATCTGATGGAAACCCTAGCGAAGTTGTATGAAAAGCCTTCAGCTTCAAACAAGGTATTTCTTATGAAGCATTTATTTAATATGAAAATGGTAGAAGGTGGATCAGTTACTGATCATTTGAATGAGTTTAATACATTTACAAGTCAATTAACCTCAGTTAAAATTACTTTTGATGAAGAGGTTAGGGCTCTCTTGATTTTGTGTTCTTTGCCAGAAAGCTGGAATGGCTTGGTAATGGCTGTTAGTAATTCTATTTCTGGTTCTAATACCCTAAAGTATGATGATGTTATTGGTGTTATATTGAGTGAGGAAATTCGTAGGAAAAGCTCAGGGGCATCCACATCGGGTAGTGTATTGAACATAGAAAGCAGAGGCAGAACAAGAGATAGAGGAAACAACTCTGGAAATCATGGGAAATCAAGAGGAAAATCAAAGGGAAAGAGGTTCGAATCTAAAGGGCCAAATGATTGCTGGTACTGTGGAAAACCAGGTCATAAGAAGAAAGATTGTTGGTCTCGGAAGAAAGATCAAGGAGACAAAAATGATGGAAACAAGGAGGCAAATGTGGTAAGTAACAAATCTAAGGAGGATGCCTTGCTCTTGTCCTTAGAAAGTATTGATGATTCATGGGTTTTAGATTCTGGGGCTTCATTTCATGCTACACCCCATAGAAGTTATTTTGTTGATTATGTCCAAGGGGATTTTGGGCTAGTTTATTTGGGAGCTAATGAACCCTGTCAGATTGTTGGAAAGGGAAAAATTAAGATTAAGTTGCAAAATGGGAATCATTGGCTACTACAAGAGGTAAGACATGTTCCAAGGCTGAGTAGGAATTTAATTTCAGCAGGGCAACTGGGTGATGAGGGTTGCATAGTTACTTTTAATGATAAAAATTGGAAGGTTTCAAAAGGTTCCTTAGTAGTAGCAAAAGGTGTGAAAGTAGGCACCTTATATCTTTGTACAGGTCATACTGTTCCTTCTACTTTAATTGTTTCAGAAGATAATGAATGTTCAGGAACAGTGGCTACAATTGAGCAGGAAGAACATCAAACTATTGCCGTAGATTCTGACACAGCACTGTGGCACAACAGACTCGGGCACATGAGTGAAAAAGGTATGAAATTACTTCATTCAAAGAAAGTTTTACCTGGTCTGAAATGTGTCAATATGGATTTCTGTGAAAGTTGTGTTTATGGAAAACAAAAGAGAGTTAGTTTTGTGAAGAGTGGGAAGGAAAAGAAAAATGAGAGATTAGAGCTTGTGCATATAGATGTATGGGGACCAGCTCAGGTATCTTCCCTTGGTGGCTCTCTGTATTATGTTACATTTATAGATGATGCAACAAGAAAAGTATGGATTTATTTTCTTAGATAGAAATCTGATGTATTTCAAACTTTTAAGAAATGGAAATGCTTGGTTGAGAATGAGACTGGTAAAAAGTTAAAATGTCTCAGATCTGATAATGGTGGTGAGTATTGCAGAACAGAATTTGAAGAATATTGTTCCTCTAATGGTATTCGTAGGCAGAAAACTGTACCAAGGACTCCACAAGAAAATGGAGTGGCTGAACGCATGAACAGGACAATAATGGAGCATGCAAGGAGTATGAGGTTGCGTGCTAGGCTGCCCAAAAATATGTGGGTAGAGGCAGTGAACACTGCTGTTTATTTAATCAATAGAAGCCCCTCTACTCCTTTGGACTGTGGTATTCCAGAGGAAGCATGGAGTGGTAAGAAGGTGAGTTATTCTTTTCTCAAAACCTTTGGTTGTGAAGCTTTTGCACTTATAGATTTTGAAAATAGAACCAAGCTGGAAGCTAAGTCAAAGAAATGTGTATTTGTTGGGTATGGCATTGATGAATTTGGTTATAGGCTTTGGGATTTTGAAAATCATAAAATTGTAAGAAGCAGGGATGTCATATTCAATGAGAAAGTATTGTACAAAGATCTGTTGCTGCAGCATGAGAAGAAAGAAAATGACTATGTAGTACTGGATGATACTCCACAAGTTCATGTTCCAGTAGTTCCTTATGCTCCGCAACAACAGCAACAACAAATACCACACACCCCAGTGAGTGTTAGACGGTCAACAAGGCTAAGTAGACCTCCAAAAAGATTTTCTCCATCTTTGTATTCTATTCTGTTAACAGATGCTGGTGAACCTGAATGTTATAATGAAGCTGTGCAGGTGGATACAAAGCTTCAGTGGGAGTCTGCAATGACAGATGAAATGGACTCTTTTCTAAAAAATCAGACATGGGATTTATGTAAGTTACCTACAGGTAAAAGGGCTTTACAGAATAAATGGGTTTACAGGATCAAAGAAGAGGATGGAGGTATGAAAAGATTTAAAGCCAGATTAGTCGTAAAAGGATTTGCACAGAAACATGGTATTGATTTTGATGAGATATTTTCTCCAGTTGTTAAAATGACTTCTATTCGTACTGTTTTAAGTATTGTGGCTACTGAAGATTTGCATTTAGAGCAGCTTGATGTTAAAACAGCCTTTCTTCATGGTGATTTGGATGAAGAAATATATATTGTTCAGCCACAAGGATTTGAGGTCAAGGGTAAGGAGAATTTGGTGTGCAGATTGCAGAAAAGTTTATATGGCTTGAAGCAAGCACCTCGGCAATGGTATATTAAATTTAACACTTTTATGAATGGGCATGGATATAGTCAGTGTCATTCTGACCATTGTGTTTATTTTAAGAGGTTGGATGATGACAGCTACATTATTTTATGTTTATATGTTGATGATATGCTTGTAGCTGGGTCTAACATGGATCACATTAAGGGGTTGAAACAACAGTTAGCAAAATCTTTTGCTATGAAGGATTTGGGGGCAGCAAAACAAATCCTTGGTATGAAAATTTGTAGAGATAGGAAAAATAAGAAATTGTCTCTATCTCAGGCTGATTATATTGAGAAGGTGTTGCAACGTTTCTCTATGGAAAATGCCAAAGCTGTCAGCACACCTTTTCCTGGTCATTTGAAATTGACTAAGGATATGTGTCCCAAGACACCCGAAGAAGAGACTAAAATGTCTAAGGTACCTTATGCTTCAGCTGTAGGGAGCTTAATGTATGCTATGGTATGTACTAGGCCAGATATTGCACATGCAGTGGGAGTCGTTAGCCGTTATATGAGTAACCCTGGTATTGAGCATTGGAATGCAGTCAAATGGATTCTCAGATATTTGAGAGGCACATCCAGTAAGTGTTTACACTTTGGGGGTTCTACTACTACTGTACAAGGCTATGTTGATTCAGACTTGGTAGGAGATATAGATAGCAGGTGGAGTACTACAG
Organism: Chamaecyparis obtusa; assembly: GCA_027943335.1. Classification (NCBI taxonomy): domain Eukaryota; kingdom Viridiplantae; phylum Streptophyta; class Pinopsida; order Cupressales; family Cupressaceae; genus Chamaecyparis; species Chamaecyparis obtusa. The sequence continues at coordinate 29,373 of BSBK01010111.1, forward strand.
GTTATATATTTACTGTTGGTGGGACAGCAGTGAGTTGGATTTCTAGACTACAAAAGGTGGTTGCTTTATCCACTACAGAGGCAGAGTATGTTGCTGCTACAGAGGCAGCCAAGGAGATGATATGGCTTCAATTCTTCATGGAAGAATTGGGACATCCACAAAAAGATAATTTTCTACATACAGATAGCCAAAGTGCCATTCATCTTGCAAAGAATTCTGCTTTGCACTCAAAGATAAAACACATATAGTTGCGGGTACCATTTCATTCGATCAGTTTTGGATGATGGACAGTTAAGGTTGGAAAAGATTCATACTGATGATAATCCAGCAGATATGTTTACAAAGGTAGTAACAAGGGAGAAGTTGAACTCGTGTTCAGCTTCAGTTGGTCTTCTAGACTGAACAAAATAAAGGAACAGCTGAGTCCAAGGTGGTTCAATTCAGTGGGGGCCTCATGTGGGTAGCGGTATTGCTATAGGATCAGTCTCCAAGTGGGAGGTTTTTTAGTATAGTGTGGATACTGATCAGTCACCAAGTGGGAGATTGTTAGCTGGTGGTGACTAATCAAGAAAGTACTATCCAGGAAAGTACTGTACACTTTTCCTCCCGACCTCGCCGGGGTTCGGGG
>BSBK01010111.1:35000-57177 GCA_027943335.1 Chamaecyparis obtusa
TAAACCTATGGATCAGAACTTGAAAGTGTTATCTTGTATTCTTGATTTGTGATGGGGTAAGGGACTAAGAACCCTAGGTTGAGTGTATCACCATAGTTTTTGGAACCCTAAAGTGGTTTCTAGATGATCCTATGGGTGAGTTTGTAAAAATTGATAACCTTAAAAATTCACCTGGGAAGGGGGGATTCAAAAGATAATAAAAGAAAATATAATAATGGCTAACCAGACCTGATTGGAGTACCAGGAATAGGTTTAACTACTAGGGAGGATTCCTACTTAGAAAGAGGGTACCGGAGTTACATGGTTTTCAAGGAGGATCCCAATATACAGGTGGTGTGATGACACTCACCTAGGTGGTATCCTATCTAACCTTAACCTCAGTGTTATAGTATGATGATATTTTATGTGCTTTGTTCTTGTTCTTTTGAGTCTTGGATTTATTGGATCTTGAGACTTAGATTGCCTTAGGGTCTTGAGAGTACCTTGGTTCTATCTCCTAGCACAAGGGGTAGAACTTTACCAGTTTCACATGGTTGGGTGGAAATCTCTTTTGAGGTATTGTTCATGGTTCATGTCATGGCATGGATTCTGATTTGTTTAGTGATGAAGTTATCCTATCTTCTATCATGTATCACTATCTTTTGAAATCAAGGTGTAAAGATGTAATATAAGCCTTTGGGAAAATTGATGTAATTATATTTATGTATGCCTTCGGGCCATGTGCAGCAACTGTAATTGTAATTGTGTTGAAGTTGTAAGAAAGAATTTATGTATTGGAAAGGGTAGTTTTAGGAATTTCAAAAGGGGATTGAATATTGGTAAATCAGGCATGGATTATGTTTAAGTAATTCCTACCCTATCTCTCTTATGCATTTTAAAATGAAATTGAAAGTAATGATTCTATGTAATTATTGGCATGCAGTAGATGAAAACTTTTGAAAAGAAACTCATTTTGATATGTGGAATAGTGAAAAGATATGTTAAGGGTTGAAGGGTATCTCCAGGTGAAAATAATAAGGGAAAGGAAACATGTATGTTATTGAAAGTAGTACTAAGATTTAATTCTTTCTTAATGCTCTTAAATGTGTAAGTTCAATGTGTATGATGTAAGGTTATTTAAACAAGGTTTTAATCTCAATTCTTGACTAGATATATACAATGACATAGATGATAATTTGTGGTAGTTAGATTTGTGACAAAGATGATTTAGTGGATGGTTAAGATTATGAGCTATTAAAGGTTACATGATTTACACTCTATTATGATCTTTGAAATGAAAATGGAAAGTAAGGACTTTTAATAGAAATTTTATGTGATGATAGTGCATAGATAAGGCTATTGAGAAAACACATGAAAAAGGAAAGGATAAGGTATCTAGTGTATTAGATAAATGATGGGCTTCTGATTCATTTCTAAAAGTGAATATTTATGCAAATTAGGTAAAGAAAATGTATGCAATTAGCTCATTAATGTAATTGGTTTTAATGTGGAATGAAAGAAAATTATTAATGTAAATTAAAAGATAGATTTTCAATGTGCTGGCTAAAGGAATGAAAATGAAATAATAAGTAAAAGATGTAGTTGTATTATTTTCTCTTTCATTCTGAAATACAAAGTAGAGGTAAAAAGGAAATGGAATTCATATGGTTAAGTAATTAAATTCAATTCTTGATAATGGTAAATGAATTTATTACGGGAACCTTAAAAAATATATTTGTGAGTCGTTATGATGATATGTTAGAATGTTTTAAAAAAATATTGTTAGTTGTAATTTTGGGTCAAAGACCTGATTCCTTATGGGCTCCCTGGCGGGGACATTACATAAAGATAAAATACAAAAAACAAGGTGATGCCCCAAATATTTTGAAACCCTTTGAATTTCTCTTCAGCAGTAATTAGAAAAAACAATCTCATGAATGAGCACATAACGCCATAGACTCTTCATTATTGGAAAGAGAACATGATGACAAGATCCTAGATACAAGTCAAAAAATTCATATATTCTCATAAGAAGACCCCACAAAGGCTTGTAGGAAATGTTCCTATTATATTTCTAAAAAAACTATTCTAAAAGAGTTCCATTCACCAAAATGACATGCTATAACCCTAGATTATAAGCATTGACATTGAGTAACCTAACATGGTTTAATAAATTGTAAGCTATTATGCATTCCAAGAGCCTAATGATAGCTACAATCATTCCAAATTGACAAAGAGATTTAAAATCATCCATAAAATAAAATAAAACATAGTAAAGTAAAAATGGGCATAGTCTAGTACATCTCCTCTATTGATTATGTGAAAATTGAAAGGCTAGGGTCTAAAAAATGAAATTAAATCTATTTTCTAATATCAATTATCCTACAAGATTGTTTCAAAGACCCTTGAAAGGAGGCTCAGATGTATATTGGGGAATATTATTGAAGTAAAAAAAATAGGGTTTATTAAGGAGAGGTACATCGTAGAGAACCCAATTACTAGTTGGGAGGCCATGTACTAGTCTGAGGAGGATGGGAAGAATGTTTTTGTGATTCTTCTAGACTTTGAGAAATCCTATGATAGGATTGAATGACCCTTTTTTTTAGGAATTTGTAATACATTCAGACTTTATCCTTAATTTTACAGATGGATTGAGATTTCATTCCATGTCTCCTGCACAATGACAGATTTCAATGGTAGTCTATCTGAAGCTATTCAACTCTAGGGGTCAATAGGGCAGTGTTTCCCTATTACGCCTTCATTATTTGTTACTTTTAACAACTCGCTATATTATATCCTCAGAAGTTCATATTTGGGGTCTTCAACTAGAGGCAGTAGGATCCCTAATAATGAACTATTACTTAATGAACAATTTGCAGATGATACTACTTTTTTTCCTAAAATTAAAGAGAGGAATTTTAATAATATTGGGGATAAATTATAATTTTTTATGCAACCTATAGGAAAAAAAGTGGCTCCTCAAAAATCTATATTGATTTGATGGATAGATAGTCCTCATGAGTAGATGTAAAAAAAGGATGGGGGTGTACAAACACTACCAAAATCATTAGGTATCTTGAGATTCTCTTTGCAATAAGCCCTTCTACGAAGGATAGGTGTGACTGGATTTTTGCTAAAGTGGAAAGGAAACACTTGAAATGGTAGACTCATCTTTTTCCTTTATCTAGTAGGGTTCAAGTTGTTCAGAATTTTTTTTCATCTCATGTTGTATACTACTCTTCCACTTGGATATTTTCAATTACTCGGTGAATAAAATGGAAATAATTCTAAGAGATTTTCTATAGTCAGATGGACAAGGCATCAAGAAGAGGCATAATGTGTCATGGGACTTGTGTTATACTCCTAAAGAATGGGGGGGTTTTGGCCTGAGGAACCCCAAAACTCATGGGGGTTGCCTTAGATTCTAAATGGATCTATAAGTCTAATAATTGTAATGAGCCTTGGAAGGTACTAATAAGAATTAATATGATATTGTCTAGACCAAAAAGAGGAAAGGTTTGGAGTGATTTGTATTTGTGCAACATGTTGATGGGATATTTTTAGGTTAAAGTCTTTGGCTCTTCTATATTCTCTTCATTAAGGAAGGCCTGGACTAGAGTTAAGGGATGATTGTGTTACAAGTGTGATTTCCATTTCACCAAAAGATTGACCTCTCAATGCCTAGTACAATCACTAGAATTATAGAGTCCATAGTCCATGTAGTTAAGCCATATTAAAAAATCAAGCACTATTCTTCATAACATAAGGAGACTAAATATGCATCCACACCTTGCAATAATTATCCCCTAGCGCAAGTGAGGGGTTATAACCTGCCACCAAGCTCTAATAAAAATTATTATAAGTTTGATTGTTGTTGCACCAAAAAATCAACGTATCAATTACTGGTACAATCACTATACTTGTAGAATCCACAATAAGTGGTTAATCCATGTCACAAATGAAAGTATTTCACTATAGAGAACAAGGAGACCAAGGGCACATACCTTGCAACATAGTGTGATCCAGAGATGCTATTGGTCATTCTCCTACATACTTAATTTTTGACAAATCTTTTTGGTGGAGGGGAAGCTTAATAAGAAACCACTTGATTTAACTAAGTATTTCTCTACAAGTTATGGAACTTCTTAGGCATTGTCTCTATTGATCCTCATTTACTGTCCCGCCTAAAGAAGGGAAGTTAGGAAGCTTCACAAGAGGGGAAAAATGTTTCCTATGAAACAACCTTGAGAGTTTTATAGAAGCTGACTCTTCTTGATGGTTATTTTTGGAAGAGGGGAAGAAAGATAAAATACAAAAACCAAGGTGATGCACCAAATATTTTGAAACCCTTTGAATTTTCCTTCATAAGTAATAAGAAAAAATAATCCCATGAATGAGCACACAATTCCACATACTCTTCATTATTGAAAAGAGAACATGAAGACAAGATCTTAGACACAAGTCAAAATATTCATATATTCTCATAAGAAGAACCCACAAAGGCTCGTAGGAAATGTCTCTATTATCTTTCTAAAAAAACTACTCTAAAAGAGTTCCATTCACCAAAATGGCATGGTATAACCCCAGATTATAAGCATTGAAATTGAGTAACCATATATAGTTTAATAACTTGTAGTCATTATGAATTACAAGATCCTAAAATAAAAAATGATAGCTAAAATCATTTAGAATTGACATGGAGCTTTAAAACCATCCATAAAATAAAAGGAAACACACAGTAAAAGAAAAATGGTCATAGTCTAGTACGTCTCCTCTATTGATTATGTGAAAATTGAAAGGCTAAGGTCTGAAAAATAAAATTATATCTATTTTCTAAGTGTTCTTCTGTATAATGAACAAAAGAGTCCAGAATAGAAGTTCTAGATCCAACCCAACTCCTTATTACAATGTTCCCATAGGCTTTTATAGAATAAATCCCCACAACTGATCCTCAAAAAAATAAAATCGGGATGGGCTCCACTTTTATGTCATGTGGGAGCTTCATCATGGTAGTTGATACAACTATCTCAACATGCTAATATCTATATCATTGTTCTTCTTCTATGTGCATAGAATGGATGAAACATGTGCTTTTTGTAACCGTATTTCCATCATGGGGATATAAATTCCCAAATAAACTCATAATGGTTCCTCATTTTTTGTACATGGAAGTGATTGTAAACTTGGATTAAAATGCCTCAAGATTCACCACTAGATGAAAAAGAGGCATATTTATTGAAGGAGGCTTGTCCCAACACTGGTTTAAAAGAATGGATGTGTTGTAATGGTGATACTTGAAGAGGGGAATCCTTACACGGAGGTACTTGAAACTTCACACTTCCAACACATGGCATATAGATGGGATATCATTTTTATATTCCTTCCCTTATCCTTCAAAACATCATGGTTGGCACTCTCTAAAGTGATTTCCCTTGAAAAGTGATGGCCACAACTTTTAGCTCACTCTATCACCTCTACACTCCCTCAAGCTACCTAAATTTTCCTTCGAATACTCTGGATGAAGGTTGGGGTAGATAACATCTATAGTATACATTAGTGATCGCCTAGTGAGTAATTATCTGGGCTCACAAAATAAGATGCACAAAATTTTGCATCCCTCTCTCACACAAGAAGACCTGCACATTGGTGGGTAAAGCTATTGTGTCCATCCCTGGTAGGATTCTCTCTACTAATCAATTTCTAGAGAAGTTGAAATAGAATGATGGCACCCCCTTTAAAAATATTAATATGAAACAAATATATCATATTCTTAAATTGATTCAAAGATCCTAAAATAGATTAATGTGTCATGGGACATTAACTGGATGAAGTATAAATGGTTTTTCTTCTCTTAAACTATTGTGGAGCCAACAGTATGAACCCAAAAAGAAATGCTTGAGATGGCTTATCATCCTTAATAAAATTACAGAACTGGAGATGTTTTATCATATATATGGTTATCCCCCCTTGTCTATCCTTTGTGCAATGTTAATGAGTTTGTTAGTCACCTTTTATTTGAATGTTTTTTTGTAGAATTAATATGGCCTTTGTTTATTGGTCACCTGGTAAATTGGAATTCCCACCCTAGTTTGACTTGGATTGAGATTCTTGTTAGATATGTTGATATTTTTTATGATAAGCTAAATACATTCTAGTCTATTTTTTTGTGAAATTAGTGGATTTTATAGACTATGATGAACACAGAAGTCTTTCAAGGTAAAGGGAGAAGCCTTACCAAGTTTAACAAAAAACTCACCTTCTTTCAAATTATGTTGTGGGTTTTTGTTTTGCTTGAGATACCAAAAAATAGGTTCATGACAATGGTCAAGGAGGGTGTTTTGTTGATATACAAATCTGATATAAAGTTAACTCACTTGTTCAATGCATACAAATACATGATGTTCTACCAAGAAGAGTTGAATGCATTGAACCATTTTTTTCAGGACAAAGGAATCTCAAAGAAAGACATTGTAATCAAGAACAAAGACCTAAGATATCTGATGCACCGAGATGGGATGATGTGGTTGAACCATAGATTGACCTCCCTTTCGAGAGATTTGGGATTGATAAGGAAGAGGGTAGTAATAATGTTATAGGGTAGTGGGATGTTTAAAATTATGATGATTATTTTTCTATAAACTCTCTCAATGATCCTTTTTGCATTTAACAGACTGTTTCTCTAGACTAGTACCAATAGTTTAACACATTTTTTAAGTTCTTTAAAATGTGATGGGTATAGTGATTTCTACAACTGATTGGGGTAGTTGACATTTATTGATGAAGAACATCTATGTATGTTTTGGTGAGCTATTACTAATATAAAAAAATGATTTTTTCATGCGATGACAAGAAGTTCATTTATATAAGAAAATGATGTTTTTGATCATTTCAAGTCTTCAACACTTCTTTAGTACTATTTCTTTGTTCACTCTATTCTATTATGTTTATTGCCTCCTTTTTTATTATTGGACATTGATTATTCTTAAATTTAAGAATATATTTTGTATTGTTATATATTACAAACACAGATATTTTCATATATTTTTTCATATTAAAAATGTAATTATTGATTGATATAATTTGGAATGAAGAAATGAAGGAAAAAGGATAAGATAAGATGAAATTAGGGTAATTTGAATATGAAGACAAATAAAAAGTTGGTAAATAGATTCCAAGACTAAGTCTAAGAAATAAACATGGTATCTAACTTTTACAACAATTTTCAGCCCAAATTGCTTGTATGTGATACTTGGACCATACTAGGTGAGTCAAATCTCCCATGATGGTGGGAGTAACCATTTATCTAAAAAACATAATCAAAAGGAACAAGATCTATAAAAGACTATCAGACCTCTTGGTAGTTGTACTTGTAACTCTATCACCTATCACCTGCACATAGAAAATGGGTGAAATATTTGAACAAAAGGGTTTGCCTTAGTCAAACCCCTATATAAGAATGAAAATTGAAATTTAATCAAAATTTGATTAAGGAAAAAGCATGATGTTAGTAGCAAAGGCTTGATAAAATGTTATACCTTCATAGGTGTCAAATTTTTCATGTAAATACTTGAAAGTTGTCTTGGCATTATCTTGACCTTGAATTTAGGATAAGAATAACATGAATTCCTTCACACATTCTAGGATCTATAAATTAATTCATATCTTCCATGCTTGATGCCTAAATGAACTTGAAATTGCTTATTCCTTCAATGTTTGACTTCTTGAATTGGATTGCAATGTAATGTATTAGATTCCAATGTAATGTATGTGTTGGATTCACTCCAAAATGAGGTAGTTATCCTTGTTCTTATACATCACCTATCCATTTTTAGGCTCAAAGCTCGAAGGAGGCTAGCACATAATTTGAATCCTACCTAAAATTGAAATATTATCATTTGGTTTAAATGTGGACCTCTTTTGAATGTAAGGGGTCATTCCCAAGGTAGGGGAAACTTAAATCTCCCCCTAAACTCTAGGTCACCCTTTACAGGACAAAAAGGACCCATATATAAATTGGGGGTCAATTTTTAGATGAGGATTCTAAAAATGTGTGCAAAATTGAGTTACGATCAAGAACAATAGGCATGAAATACTTTGACACTCAAATAGGGCCCACATAAGGACTAAAATTATAAGTGTTTATAATTTTGGTTGCTACATTTATCCCCCACTTTAAAAGAAATATGGACCTTATTAATTATCATAGTAAAGTACATCAAAGAATATAAAAGATATGTTATTCATTTAAATTTGAGACAAGGAAAAAACCAATCACCTAAGTCACTTTGGTCCACATAAGATAAAGCCAGTAAGATAAAGCTTACTTTGGTTCATGTAAAGATAAAGAGAGGTATCTAAGATAGAGTTGATAGTCAAGCAAGTTGTGTTATGCTATCCAATGCATCCAAAGGATTAAAATAATGTATTGTTTGCAAAGAAATACACTAAAAGGGGGAGAATTAGGTTTAATGTAGCATTAACTCTAAAGGAATCTGTTAAAAGGATGGTTTAAAATGATTGCACCAAGGAAAGAATTATGTCAAAATTAATTCACTAAATTGGTAGTGCAAAAGGATTTCCCTAAGGAAAGCATTGTCTCCAAAGGAATCTGTTAGGAGGATATTACTTAGTAAAAGGTAGGGTTTTCCAAGTAATCTAAAAAATAGACTATAAAACATTGATCAATTTGGTGTGGATAATACATAACAACAAGTGGAGTATATGCCACGACATTAAAGAAATTGTGTATGCCTTAATGAGATAAATGATTTTAAGGGATCATATATAAATTTGGAAGGAAAGAAAAATTTTGTGCTATGATTTGCCCCCAAATAAGGACAAACAAAGAGAAATAAATCACATGAAAAAATATCATAAAGGGATGTACTAACTTTCAGGTCAATATGCATATGTGATAACTCATTTATATCAAGAATAATCACAATGAATTGATCTCATCCAGCAAAGGTGGTATAAAATTCATTATTATTTTAAAGAAAGATTTTGTTTAAAGTTTAAATAATTTTAAAATGAAGACTTACAAAATCTAGTGGGCTATTTATAAAGAGTGTAGTGGAGTTATCTATAAGAAGTAAACTGGAACTATGGATTAGATTATAATACCTTTTAAAATTATATAATAATAATTTTATGTTAATAAAGTGAATAGAGGATGTTCAAATAGAAAATGACCAAACTTAATATAATATCTTTAATTGATATATATTATAAATATATAGAAATATTCTTGATGTATAGGCCAACTATAAATAAATAAAAATAGAAAGAAAAATTTATGAATGAAACATAGAAATATTAAGAGAATGAAATAACATGTAAGCTAAAAAACATGTTTAATAGTGATAATGTAATGTGAAACCTTCTCAAGAAGGTTAACTTGCGTAGGATTAGATAGGTTTATTAAATTAAGATAATTCAATCAATTTAATCACTTAGGAACAATCAACATAGGTTAACTATATATTAAAAGGCATGGGAAATTAGATAAATGTACTTTCTATTATAGGAAATATTTATGTGATCAATCAGAAGAGGCACTTGAGTTCTGCCTATTACCCAAAAAAAAATTTAAAAATGCGAAAATGTGGAAGTTGCATATTCAATGAAAAATAGCGCTCCAAACTAGGCAAGTCAAACTAGGGCTTCTACACCATAAGTTTGCAATGGAGAGAAACCCTGGTTATGCTTTGATTAATTCATCCTCCTCTACCAATTCATCTAAGATGGATCCACAGGATAATGGCTCTGCTAAAGTTTTTTTGAGCTATTGCTTTAACTATTGGCTTTACGGTCACAAGCATTCTGAATGCAAGAAGAAGGATGTTCGACATCTGCACCCAATGTATGATCATTTGAAAGACTTTACTGCTAAATAGAAAGAAAAAATCTTACGAGAGGCTAAGAAAAATGAAGCATCTATGGCTAGGGTTTCGGGCTCCAACACAGAGACCCTGGTTGACAATGGAAATCCGTTAGGGAGCAGGAAAATGATGAATAAGATTTTTTCTGTCCAATCTTTAGACAGACAATTGGCTTTCTTTGCCAAAACTAAGTATGCAGGAAAGGGAAGGATTTACGATTGAAATGGTAGGGAAAATAAGTCTGAGAACATTCCATTACAACCTCAATCTACAATGGGGGATGGTGGATTTGGACCTAATCAGGTGCCACCTGTGCACAATCTGAACCCATCTATGGCTTGGCAGATGGTAAAAAGGAAGTCTGGTAACCTTGGGACCACAAAAGCCCTGCCATCTAGGAAAACTCTAGCAAAAATCCCCTATGAACCCCTATCTGCAATGGGGAGAGGAGGAATGTCAGAGGCTAAGGTGTCTTCTGGGGTCAAAAAAACCAACAAGGAGTGGCAAATGGAAGAAGGGAGGAATGCGGGTTTTGGAAGAGGGAGCAACGTCCAGTATGCAAGAAAGGGGGATCTAAGCTAAGAGACTACCAAAGCAGATAAACTTGAGTATAAACTAGTATACATTCCTGATGAACCCCAATCTGCTATGGTAGAAGGTAGGATTTCATCTGCTTAGGCACCTCTTGTGAGCATACCGAAACAAAATTCTGCATGGCAAACAGTAAAGAGTAAGAAAAAGGTATTAAGACATTCTCCACCTCCTAGTATCTATAGCATTTCTTTGAAAAACTCCTTTGATTTTCTTAGGGAGGTTGATAAAAGAAATGAGACATACACACCCTCACACAAAAGGACTGGGGTTTTGGAGGATAAGGGCTATAGGGCTCGGAATCACAAGGAGGATGTGTCCCATCCTAAAACCAAAAATCCCTACCCTTATCACACCAAAACCTCAAACTTTTGTGAAGGGAAAATTAGAAAAAATGATAAGGCACATAATAATGATCACAAAGGCTTAACGCATAACTTTACAAAGCCTCCCAGGTTGTATAGCCCTCCCCATCAAAGAAGGATGGAGAGGCCCTCATCATTCAAAACTCTTAATAATCCAATTAATCATGATTTTAATGCTATTAAGAATCATAATGACTTTAAAAATGTAGCTTACACACCTCTTCATAGGCAGAATAGTCATCAGAAAATAGGTAAGGTAAATTTCAGTATGCATTATGATACAATCATTTTAGATAATGATGATATTTTGCAGTATCAGAAACACCTTGCAAAAATAGGTTTAATATGCTTATGGAATGGTACGAGTGTCTCTGTTAATGATTTAATAGAAGGAGTGACAGCACAACTTCCTAGGGAGGTAAGTATATCGCTTCTCATGGAAAATTTCATTTATATAGATTGCAATAATAAGGATCTAAAAAGCAACATTATGGAAAAGAATGATATTAAATTCAGGAAAATTTCTTTCTCTTTGTTTGATTGGGTACCTTTGTTTAATCTAATGCACTTATAGGATTTCAAAGTTGAAAAAGCTATTTCTCTTAAAAATCTAACTTTGGAACTAACTAGGAAGGAGATTATCTGTAATATAGGCAATAAAATTGGTAGATTCATCAGGATTGTTGAATCAACACTTAAACATGCTGATAAAACAATCATTGTCGAAATGAATTTTCATCAAAAGTACATTTCTCCTATTCAATTAAGTTTTAATTCTAATTCTATCATAGTCAATCCAATAATCTTAGAAAATTTTATTGAAATGAATATAGATCCTCCTAAATCACAAGAAAACACAAATCTGCTAAATCAACTTAATAAGGATTTGGAGCTTCATTTCTGTAATGATAGAGGAGGTTTCTCCATAACTTCCACAAAAGACCAAGGATTAAACAGGCCCTCTCCCTCACCTATGCCTATGAAAATTGCTGCATGTCAAAATAATACAGAAAATACTCACTCCCAGAAAGATGAGGAAAATACTCCTCCTCTTAAGATCATGGAAACTAAAATGGAAGTGCCCAATAATTATGATATTCCTAGTGTGACAGGAATTTTTGAAAATGAATCCCATGAAAGAGCAGCAAATGAAAGTTTTCCTACCCCCCCCTCTGTCACCTAGCTTCACTAAAAACTCCCCCCAGAGGGTTATCAATTGTACAACAGAGAACCAGCCACAAAAAGAACAAATATCAGAATCAATTACCTGTGAACAAGAAGTTAAGATAATCACTGAGTACTTAGTTGACTCAGTGACTGATGAATTAATGAACCTTTTCACTGATGAAATATGTGATAAAGAAGAATTGCTATTACAAAAAAAACTACTAATAGAAAATATTATTGAGCTCTAGAAGGAGGAAACTCTTGAAAAATCTCCAATAAAACATCAGATTCAAAAAGAAAGTACACCATTCTCTATTCCTTTGGAAATGGAAATCCTGAATAAGGAACTTCCGAAAGAAATAGAGAATTTACTAGAGATGTTTGGGGAGGATATTATAGACCAAGAAGACTATCCTGGTCTTATGCAGGAAGTTTAGAAAGATACAAATCAAGAGGTTATGGATACTAACCAGAATATTCTCATGGATATCCCTGATGCCAGCAAAGAGGCTATTGCTGGTCTATTCGCGATAACCAATGAGGATAGGCAGCTCAGAATTGCTATCAATAGGGGTGGTTTAAGCACCCCCAATATTAATAAAATAAAATAAAATAGAGGAAGAAAGTCCTCAATTGAATTAAGAAATCTAGCTGGAAAAGCCAGCAACCAGCAAAAAATTGTTGACATTCTGCACACTGGGAAGGGGAAGTGCCTTCCCCAGGACTAATGAAAGTTACTACTTGGAATGTTAGGGGTTTGAACGCCCGTAACAAAAAAAGATTAATCAAAAGATACCTAAAGAACTTCGAATCAGAAATAATAATTCTTCAGGAAACCAAGTTAAGTAAGGAAGATAGTATTAAGCTTAGCAACAAACTAGGAATATGGAGTCTGAGTTTGAGGTCTCCAAGGGTGCCTCTAGTGGCCTAGCTATCTTATGGGATCCTAGGAAATTCCTAGTCACTGTTATACTAAAACACAACAATTGGATGGCAGCAGAAGTTAGTAGTCTTAAATCTAATTTAAAATTTATGTTGACTAACACTTATGGACCTATTCTGAATGAGGAAAAAAGGAAGGTTTGGCAAGACATTCAAACTTTTCTCCAATCAAACAGATATGTTACTCATATATTAGGTGGTGATTTTAACGCTATCTTAGACACCAAAGAAAAATTTGGAGGATCTCAATTTATCTCACAATCTCAGAAAGACTTCAACCTTTGGGTGATAGATAACCATTTAATTAGTATTAACACTAATAATAGAATTTACACTTGGAATAACAGAAGATCTGGCTTCAGCCACATAGTAGAAAAGCTGGATAGATTTTTGATTAGTGGTAATTCTGATCCCATGAACCAACTAGTTAATGTGGAAATTCTCCCAGAGGCTAGCTCGGATCACTTCCTAGTCAGACTCACAATTACAGAAAGTTGTAAACCTCATAGAAACCCCTTCAAATTTGAGTTTATGTGGTTTAAAAATCCAGAATTCATTAATCTCTTGGAACAATGGTGGAACCAAATCTCGATTAAAGGATCTAAAATGTATAGTCTAGTGGAAAAATTAAAAATTATTAAGAATAAAGCACTAGAGTGGAATAAGAATAACTTCAATAATATTTTTACTGAAAAAACTAACATCGAACAAGAACTAGAAGATCTTAATAATGAAGTAATAGGTAAAGGTATGAATGAGTGTAGTTATTTAAAATAAAAAGAACTTATGGCCAAATATAATGCGATCCTTCTCAAAGAAGAAATCTTCTGGAAACAAAAATCAAGGGAAACTTGGTTAAAGGAGGGGGACACCAATACAAAGTTTTTTCTTAACTCAAAAAAATTTAAAAGAAGTATCAATAGAATTTCAAAAATTAAAAATAGTGAAGGTCACCTTGTCGAAGATCCAGAATAGATATCAGTGGCATTAGTGCAATTTTATCAAACCCTCCTCAATAATAATGATGCAATCAACCTAGAAGTTCAAAATGAAATGTTAAAAGCAATCCCCAAATTAATATCAGAAATAGATAATAAAATGATTAACAGAAAAATAACTTTAGAAGAAGTAAAGACTACGGTCTTCCAAATGCACCTAGAGAAAGCACCTGGACCAGATGGATTCCAAGCTGGTTTTTTTCCAAAAATGCTGGCATTTCATGGGTAATGAAGTTTGGCAAGCTGTGGAAGCAACCAAAAACTTAGGCTCTTTACTATCTGAAATTAATAACACCTTCTTTACTCTAATACCTAAGAAAAATGAAAGCACAGAACCAGGGGATTTCAGGCCCATTTCTTTATGCAACACTATCTATAAAATCTTATCTAAATGCTTGGCAAATAGACTCAAGACACTACTCCCCATTATCATCTCTGAAGAATAGATAGGCTTTGTAGACAATCACTCTAATCTAGATGGTATGATTATAGCCCAAGAATTAGTTCATACTGCCCAACCTACCAAGACTCCAAGCATGCTTATTAAAATTGATATTCAGAAAGCGTATGATAAAGTTGACTGGACATTTCTTTGCAAGTGCCTAGAGGCCTTTGGTTTCTCAAAACAATGGACAAATCTTATCTTCAATTGCATTTCCACTCCCAAAATTTCAATTCTAATTAATGGCACACCAGAAGGTTTTTTTAATATATCTAGGGGAATCAGACAAGGAGACCCAATGTCTCCTTTCCTATATGTGATTATGGCGGAAGCCCTAGGTAGAACAATTAGTAAGAAACAATTGGAAGGAAGTATTATAGGTTTAAAGGCATCAGAGAATGTCCCTAATATTACTCATCAACAATTTGTTGATGACACCATTCTCCCAGGTTCAGCTTTGGTATCTGAAGCCAAGGCTTTTAAAGATACCCTTGACCTTTATATGAAAGCGTCAGGGCAATAGGTAAACCCAAATAAGTCAAAAATCTTTTTTCTTAACACCACTCTGAAAATGGAAAAGGAAATTTGTAAAGTGTTTGGTTATAATCTTGGGAAGTTTCCCTGTAAGTATCTAGGAATCGAATTAGACAAAGGTTTCCTATCCTCCAAACTCTGGCAATAAGTGCTCACTAAAATCCAAAATAAAAGGAGCACCTGGAAAGGTAAGTGGCTTATGAAAGCTGGCAGAACCACCATGATCAGATCACTACTATCAGCCATTCCTGTAATACCTCTCCTATGGTGATACTTAGACTTTGCTGATTTGGACATTTTTATTATGATGGTCAGGACTATACATTTACATTTATGTTTTGTGAATGATGATATGATGGATATGCTCATTTATGGTTATCATTTATATGTTTATGAGATTAGAAAACCATCTATTTTTATATGTTTTATGGATCTAACCCAATGATTTGAATCTAACCATTATCGTGATGTTTTATGTTTCATGGATATGTATCAGATGTGTTTTCATGACTCAGGATGAAGTCGTAGTTACTCACTTAGTTGAGGTCCACACAATGTATCGATCCTGGTCATCTGCTTGCATATATCTGATTTGTATATCCATATGTATATGTGTGTGTGTGTGTGTGTCTTCTTGGTGATGCAGGATTGCAGGTACCGGGTATCGTCTCCACCTGGCTTCACAGGTCTGAGCGATCCCTCAAAATCCTCGATCGTTGTTGTTGTTACGGAGATATCACCAGGTTCCACAGGAAGAAACTTCACCTTTGATCCTTTTATCCTTAGGTGGGAAGTGTCGAGTCAGTCCCTTATGTGGATATATTATGTGATCTCTCGGTTTACTGGTTTTGTGGGTCTTGTAGTTAGTTTCTTGTCTTTTGTATTCATTGTGAATGAAGTTTTGAGTATAGTGGTTCTAGTTGTATTTATGGTACATTCAATTCTATTAGTAGATTATTGATGTGAATTTGAGGGTATGATTTAGTAATTTATCTTTATTATTAGCTACTTATGTACTAGCAGCTCTTGTTAGGAACGAGTTAGTATGTGATTGAAATATGTGATTTTAATATCAATACTAATAAAGAATTTTATGGTATTATCTTTATAATATCCATAATAACAAAATGTCTATGGCAATAAAAATAAAATAAAAATAATAATAAATATTTTTAATAATAGTGGTATATTTCACCTTGTATATATATCACTATTGCATTTTGTAAAGAATATGGATTAAGTGTGTAAATAATAATATGCTTCATAATAATAATATTATGTTTGCAATAATATTTATAATAATAATAATAATAATATATGTACACATAGGCATATGGGTGCACACATATGCATATGCATACATATATTTATATAATTATTGGTGAGTAAGTAATTATTACATTCTATTAATGAATAATTAGATTAGTTAATGATATGGTTGTAAATAATTATTATTATTATTAACTTCCCTAAAGTAAAGGAAACATAAATTTGATTACGGTAATAGATTATAGTTTTATTAAATAAATTTATTTATCCCTTTACGGGAATGGTTTTACAAACTGTATTGTTAATGGATAACTGGTGGATAGTTGCATCAGTTGGAGTACCTATGCAACTACTCCCCAATATATATACAGGAAAGACTTCCTGTGTGAGAGAGAGTTGGAGGAGAGTTGTTTCGAGAAGAAGATAACAAGATTAGTATTATGCTGGTAGGAATATTGTATTTGTGAGGAGAGAAATTCATCATTCTCTGAGAGTGGCATTTGGTTATTTCCGGAAGAGGCTGGAGATTGCACCCAGGAGGATTTGAAGGAGTGATGAAAGGGCTAAGAGGATTGGACTGGTCTTCATCAACTGAATCTCCACAGGACTCCAGGTTGGAATTCATCCTGAGAGTTATCTCTCCTTTGTGATATGAAAAGATGAAAATCTAGTTAAATGTTTCTCTGTATGTTCGTTGTTGATATAAATTATAGAATGTTGTGTTTCATATATATCATTATCCCTATATTAGTGATTTGAAGAGTAGGAACATGTTGAATGGATTTATTTCTTGTATTGAGTATAAACAAATATTTATGCAATTATAGGAGTTTGTAGGGTTCTTAGCATTCTCCTTGTATTTCCTCTCTTATCTAGAATGTCCATGAGTTCTTCGAGGCTTTAGAACTTCTATTTCAAACCTACAGTTTCATATTTTTCTTTGCACCACTTTCTTTGCCCAGATCTAGAACAAATATGTTGGATAGATAGGATGGATTGATGGGCCATTTCTAAAGGGAAACTGGAAGATCTCAAATGGATCGTGCTCAAATTAGGCAACCCTAGTTCCCATAATGCCCAGTTTTGCCCGCAAGCCAAAGTTGACAGTCGTATTTTGTAGTTTTTGGCAATAAGTCAATGATGACCGAGTAAGTCAGTGATGACCGAGTAAGCTAGTGATGACCGAGTAAGTCAGTGATGACCGAGTAAGTCAGTGATGATCGAGTAAGCTAGTGATGACCGAGTAAGTTAGTGATGATCAAGTAAGTCAGTGGTGACTGAGTAAGTTAGTGATGACCGAGTAAGTTAGTGGTGACTGAGCAACCAGTGTGAACCGAGCAGATTAGTGTTAACTGATGAAAACAAGATTCAGGCTTTATATAATTAAAATATTTAAGTATAAGTTTACTTATACTTTAAGTTATACTTGTATAAAGGGTTTAGGTACATTTTGAATTGATTGGGATAGGTTTCAACTTCCTAGGAGTTAAGTTGTAACTTTTAATTTTTAGATTTTTAATAAAATCAGACTTAGTCAAATTTTAGGCTTAGTCAAATATCAGGCTAGGAATGAAGTTCATGGAACATTATCTTTTGGTATATAGAACTTTGAGTAAATCGTAAATGTGTTCACTCCTTGTTTGGTAGAGGTTATGTTCAGTGCGTTTGGATGCCTTAATAGGGTTAGGATGTGTGTAGGAAGTAGTTTAGGGTTTAGGGTTGTCTAAGAAGATCAGGACCATTCTAAACATCCTTAAATGTTCCTAATTTCCCCTAAAACATCCATAAATTATCTTATTATTTTCTACTCTTTGATGCAGTCTTACAAAAGTGTTTATGATATGTTTTTTTACTGTGTATGATGTGGTTGCGATATGTGGGTTAAGGGTAGAAAACCTAACGACACCTAGTGAGTGGCTCTCAGTGCAGGGCTGGGGCCCTAAGTGGCTAGTACCAGAATAACCAACTAAAGCATTATTTTACCAAGTGATAATTTAATTAAAAATTATGGGAATGGGTTCAACCTTGTAAAAAGATTAAATTTTCCTGGCCCATGCCATTAGTGCTAGTAAAGGCTATGGATGGGAGTGGGAGAAGGTGCCTATGCATAGGTACGATCGAATGGTGCTTGTCTATATGAAAGGCATTCAGTTCTGCATGTGCCTACTTGGGGGCCAGGGCCCGGAGTGGCTAGTACTAGGACAACCCAAGGGGTGAGGGCTATGCGATGACACTCACTTAGGTTGTTGCTTAGAGTTTCTACCAAGACTTAGAACCTATTTGGGGAAAGATTTATACTTGGGCTTTCTTTTCATTTGTTATTTGGGAAAGGTAACCCGACCCTAGGTTTGGCCTAGCTATTCCTTCTTTGTGCACCCTAGTGTTTATCTCCTAGGATGGGGGAGTGGGCCTTTGGGTGTCCATATGGTTGGGTGGTAAACATTTTATCGAGGTATCTTTTGCGGATGCAATGTTGAAGATTCATGCTTGCTTATGTACCAGTTTTTGAAGAATAAAGGCTTTGTAATTATCTTTCATGATGTAAAGTTATTGTTACCCTCCTGAGCGGAGATGAATGTAATGTAATCATTGATGTATTTGAAATGGGTAGACTTAGGAAAAAGGGAAAAAGGGGATGTGAACTTTATGTATAAGATGTATGTTGGAAAAGAAAATGATTTTTAGTTAAGTAGTATGATTTTAATTAGTGATGATTCAAGGAAAGGCTATTGAAGAACAAATGTATTATTTGCAATGTATCAAATGATTTAGATGGTTCTATTTGATTTAAAGGTTATATTGTTCATAAAGAATACTTAGGAATATAGATGATTTTAAATGGAAAATTGAAATGAAAGTACTATGTAGTTCTTAATAAAGAATCTTATAGTGATATGATGTAATTTGCTTTGAGAAGTATATCTTGTTGTTAGTTTACTTAATGGACTTAAATGAATCATGCATTAGATAGAAGGGAACCTTGGGAGGAAACTAAGTTTAAGTTTTGTTCATATAATTATTTTAAAATTCAAAAATTTTCATAAATCATTACTTGGGTTTTTCTTTTATAAAGAGAATCTTTGTTCTCTTCCCCAGTTCCCTTGCGGGGCATGACAATTCCCACTTACCAGATGTCTATTCTTCCCCTCCTGGTTAACATTAAAAAAAAGTTAGACAAAGTATTTAGAGATTTCTATTGGCAAGGCTCATCAAAAGAAAAAAAACCAGCCTTAATTAAATGGGAAACCCTTTGCAAACCAATCTCTAAAGGAGGTTTGGGTATTAAAAACCTTCTATGGAAAAATAAAGCCTTGGGTGCTAAGCTGATTTGGAGATTATATAAAGAATCGAACAATAAATGGGCCTTAATTTTACTAAATAAATATATACCAAACACAGATCCTATTAACATTTTCAGAGCCCAATCACACATGAAAGGATCTAGGATGTGGAACTTCATTAAGGAATTTAGAGGAATCATAAGAAAATTTCTCACTTGGGATGTAGGTAATGGGGAGAAAGCATTATTTTGGGAGGATTCTTGGGCAGGCCTTCCCCCCCTTATTTCTCTAGGCTTTTCTCATAACTTCATAGAAGAATGTAAAAATATGATTGGACTATATCTATCTAACTATCTAAGCCCGATAATGGATCTTCCTTCAAAACTTATAGATACTGACACCTTTTCAAGTATAGAAAGCCAGAAACTTTTGACTATTGTTAAGGATAGAGAAGTGTTTCTCAAGAGCATACCTGACAAGTTGATATGGGCTGGATCGAACAATGGAGAATATTCAGTTAAAGAAGGCTATAAGACTATACTAGCTAAGTAGAAGATGGATAATTTAGATATGCCTCTGAACCTTTGTTGGAATAGAACATGTCTTCCCAAAGCTAGGATGTTTCTTTGGGAAGCCATGCAAAAGAAAATCCTTACCACTGATAAAATTACCAAGCTGGGCTTTGAAGGGCCCTCCAGGTGCCCTCTCTGTGAAAAGCACATAGAGGATGTCGATCACCTTCTCCTTAATTTTACATTCACACAACATTGCTGGAATTGGTTATTACAGTGTCTTGGTTGGAAATCCACCTTTCATGTGGATCTCCTGAGTACACTAAAATCATGGCCAACATTATATAAAGATAATCTCTACAGAGATATATGGATTGTAGCCCCTTCCATTTTAGTTTGGGAAGTTTGGAAAGAATGTAATAGAAGAATCTTTACTAGGAAAAAACTAGAATGGAGGTCTCTCATCAATAAAATAGAAATCTCAGTCACTGAGATAATCAATAACTCCCTAAGGAACCAAGTCTACTATGAGGAGTCATTCAAAAGCTGGGATAACAAAATTAGGTTGAAGTGGCCTAATTTGAGGGTACCACCCCTTTATGGGAAAGGAGGAAACAAAACTAAATCAGATCATTCTAATTGCAAATGGAACCCTCCAAATGTGGGTTGGTTCAAACTAAATTTTGAGGGGGCATCAAGGGGAAACCCAGGAACTGTAGGTATTGGTGGAATTATCAAAAACTAGAATGGAGAAGTTATAGCTAGTTTCTCTCGTCCTATCAATCCTACCACTAATAATATGGCGGAGTGAAAAGTGGCATTGGCAGGCCTAAATCTTTGTAAGGATCTTAATATAACCAAACTTATTATTGAAGGTGACTCATAGGTTATAATCAACACTATCCGATCTAAGAAGACTCCTAATTGGACTCTAAATGTTAAAATAGAGGAAATAAATTTAATTCTGGAAAGTATCCCCAATTATGAAATCAAACACACTTATAGAGAAGGCAATTCTGAGGCTGATAAACTAGCAAATCTAGATGCCAATGGCATGATAACTCTAAATAAATTCTCACTTCACCTCCGGGATATCTCTAGTTAAGATTTCTCTAAATATTTGACAATAATATAAGGGGTTCACTTACTAACAACATACAACCCAGAGAAACAAGTGCTTAGAGTTAGTTTCTAGATACAAGCTCCCCATCTTATTCATACACCTGTGGACTCTTTTGGTAACAAGGTACTTGGTATACATCTTAACCTTGTAATGAAGGTATACCCATGATCTTGCCCCCTATCAAAGGCAGCTCAGATACACACCTTGATACAGAATTACTTAACCCATCCTTGAGGGGGATGCAATCATTTAGTTGTTGGGCTCAACTAAATTATAAGATCAATGATGTTTCCATTAGAGGCTCAGGGCCAAAATATAATAGAAAGCCTTTGGCTGTAAAGGGATTCTAATATTAATGTAAATAATTTCATACTAATCATTTTACCTCCCCTTTTAGGCTAATCATTATACCCTTGTTCCCTCATCATTAGTTCTCCCCATTCATGGGTTTATAGCCCAACTCACCTAATTATTATCTATCTCATGACCCTTATCTAGCCCTTTTCTCAGTTGTCTTTTGAAGGTGGATACCTCGACAGCTTTGAAAATGCTTTTTGGGTTTGATAGGATTAGCAGACTTTATCATTAATCATCACTATGTATGGGAATTAGAGGTAACATGTCCTTTGATATTACAAGATAGACCTAGAAGTCTGGTTAGGATCTATGCTTATGTCTAAGTATAGAAAATTTCAAGCCAGGGTAAGAATAACTAATGGTTTTAAGTATTCTCGAGCAATCAAACTTGGATATAGATTTCCTCTAGACACCAGTCCTTTTCATCATTAGGCCAAGCTAGGATAGCCATTATTAGGACTGGTTAGCCCTGTTTAGTTTACTTAGCCTCCCAATCTTTCTTCTTGCTCCCTATCTTCACCCTCTATGTGCCTACGTAATGGAAACTAAAATTTCAACCTTCACCAAGGGAAACTCCAGAGCTATGGCATTCAAGGGAGTAATCACACCTAAAAGATGGAATCAAATTCTAGCTCCATTCTCGAACTCCTCTCACAGGGCTCTGGAAAAGGCTATGGGTGAGCAAGTCTTTGATTATGAATACACCTACAGAACTAATGGGAATGTGATTGGTCTT
>BSBK01010112.1:0-384451 GCA_027943335.1 Chamaecyparis obtusa
TGGACTCACTGTATGTATCATCATCGAGTTCATTTAAGCATGGGATGATCGCAAGATGTCATACAATCCTCACTAACATTGCAATCATGAGAATATGAATATGACATAGGTCTTAGATTTTTTAGAATAAGATGTAAGCATTAAGGCACAAAATGCCAGAATGACCTGAACACCTATTCCTTTTAATTTAGCAAGTTAACATAAGCATCAAAGAACAATTTCTAGAATGACCTGAATGTTGCTTACAAAAAAACACACCAAACATGTGAGAGTTCCTTCTTTTGCCAAAGATTGCTCATAGTGACCCTTACATTCACTTAGCAGGACGAGCATTAGCCATTTCACTTGTAGCAAAAAGAAGTCACTCAAAACAGACAAGGAGAAGAACCAACCTCACCAAAGAATCCATATAAAAGGAGTCAAGGTATGCATGGCCATCCAATATCAGATGAAGGCTCTTATAGATGGACACCCCTCTTAGATAGATTCTTTGGATCATTGGAACTAAAGCAACAAGTAGAAAACAAAGAAAAAGAAAACAAAACAAACAAGAAAAGGAAAAGCCTAGCATGCTTCAAAGGATCACAAGATCAATTTTCAGTTTTAGTTTACATTGGTGTTCAAGCGGATTGAAGTTGAATCAGAAGTGAAAAACATTTGAAGCCTTGATGGGATAGCGAAAATAGGCAAACACAATGAAAATCACTGATGACCATCACAAGAGATGAAGTCTCAAGAAGATATCAAAGCACGGACCAAGTATCACCAAGTGAACACAATGAGAAACCACTGGTGGCTGATACAAGGATGATTCTCAAAAGAGAGAATAAAACATGAGTGAAACATCAGCAAGCAGATACAGTGAGAATCACTGGTAACTGATGTAAGGATGAGATCCTAAAAGAGAGAGGTTCAAATGAAAGCTATATATCAATAGGCAGGCATAGTGAGAACCATTGGCGACTAATACATGAGAGATTGTCAAGGACAGAAATCTCAAAAGTAGCTAGGCATCAGTAGGCAAACACAGTGAGAACCACTGGTGACTGATGTATGAACAAAACTTCTAAAAGTGATAGGACAATGCCCCCTAGACCAAGAAGGTGCCCCCAAGTATAAACTAGTTCCAATCCATGATGGGTCGAGGAAAAATCTTGAAGACAACTGAAGGCAAGAGCATGAGCTGGTAAACTAAAGCAGGAAACAAACTAAATGCAGTAGACAAACCAAAGTAGGAAAGCGGGAAAGAGAACTAAAGTAGGAAACTAAAAGCCAAGCGACGCTAAGATGAGATGTAACTTCAGGAAACAAGAGGTGCCTATTTTTTAATACTTTTCTCTTCTTTTTTTTTCTTTTTTCTTTTTTTTTTTGTATTTTTGAATATTTCACTTTTTTGTATTTTTTATCTTTTCATTTTTATTAATTTTTTTAAATTTTTCTAATTTTTTTTATTATTACCAAGACACCTGTTTACTAGGTTTTCACCAAGTTAATAGATACATGAAAGCACCTATTTACCAAGTTTTCACTAAGATGATCATTTTTTTAGGACATTTTGCAATTTTTAGGATTTTTGCAATATATCATTTTTTTGAATTTTTTCAAGACCAATAAGTATGTACATGAGCATGCCAAGAATTTCTCAACTGTAGGCATTGATAGGCTCTTTAAGTTTCTCTCCTTTAGTGGTGGAGATTCGATAAGCGCCAGACCCAAATGTTGCAGTAATGACATACAGACCAAGCCAGTTTGGTTCAAATTTCCCCTTCTGGACTTGTTGCTGCTGATTTTTGGGGTTCTCTCTCAGGATGAGATCACCCACTTGGAAGTCCCTTTGTCTAACTTTCTTATTATAAGCTTTAGACATCCTGCTTTTGGTATAGCTATTAGATGATCGAATGCCACCTTTCGACGTTCATCAAGTAACTCAAGCTCTTGAAGCCAGGATATTCTATTATCTTTATTAGTGATGCGGCCCCTCAGAGATATCCACAATGTTGGAATCTCAACCTCAATAGGTAACACTACCTCTGATGCATAAACCAAGGTGAAAGGAGTGGCCCCCATTGGTGTTTGGATACTTGTTCTATAGGCCCACAAAGCTAGATTAATCTGGAGATGCCAATCTCTACCAGATTTATGAACTATTTGATGCAAGATTTTTAGAATTGTCTTATTATAAGACTCTACTTGTCCATTACCCTGAGGATAATAGATGGATGACCAATGCTGAATAATTCTGAATTTAGTGCATAAGTCTATCAAATCCTTATTTTTGAATTGTGCCTCCATTGTTAGTGATAATAGCTAAGGGTATACCATATCTGCAAATGATATAGTTCAGGATGAACATAGCAATGGTCTTGTCATCAACTACACTGAGAGGCACTGCCTCAACCCACTTGGCTAAAGTAATTAGTAGCTGTAATGATAAATTTGTGCCTCTTGAAGAGGAAGGATGTATCTGACCGACCCAACTTGAAGGCCCATTGCTAAAATGGCCAAAAACTAATGAGAGGACTAAGTTCATGAGCAGGAGCATGAATCAGGTTCCCATGAAATTGGCATTGCTTTTCAAGTCTTAGCATAGTGAACAGCTTCTTTTTCCATGTCCGCCCAGTAATAGACCAGCTCTAATAAGTTTTCAAGCTAATGTCAAACCACTAGAATGAGGACCCATAGATACCTTCATGTACCTCAGCTAGTGCACACGCTTGGACTTATCAAGTTCTAAGCACCCAAGGAGAGTACCATCTAAGACAACCGTCTATACAATTCATTTTCTCTATGAAGGACATACCATGAAGCAGTATGAATAGAGGTGATGCTTTTCATTTCGAGTATAGGTGTCTGGAATGATATAGTCATGAAGGTAGAAAAAGATATGGTGGTAGTGGGATGAATCATGTCCAATGACTGAATAGATCATCTCAGATTCAGGAATATCATAGGCAGGGTAGCATAATGCCTCCACCAAGAACTCATGTCTGAAGTCATTTTTTAGCATTTGTAACATTGAAGCAAAGAGTGTCCATTGCATCAGCTAATTTATTGTCTACCCTTGGAATTTGTTGGAAAGAAATGTGTGTAAAGTACTATTTAAGATCATCCACCATCCGTTTTGTAAGGTATCAATTTGTCATCTTTAGTTTGGTAGACATCATTGACTTGATTGATGATTAACTACGAGTCTCCAAGACCTTAAGCTCATCACACACCATTCAAGGGCCATCTTCATGTCATTATGAGAGCTTCATATTCAGCTATGTTGTTCATGTAGGGAACAACGTATTTTATATGCTTTTGGCAATGAGTATCTTTGAGGTGTAACAAACAGAATGCCTACGTCGGATCCTTGCTAAGTGAATGATCCATCAAAGAACATGCTCCAAGATTGATATGTGAGGAGCATGATGGATTCATAAGGGAATTCAATACTCAAAGGTTGATGATCTTTCAAAGGATCCTTTGCTAACTGATCAACAATTGCTTGTCCCTTAATAGCTTTTCTTTCCACATACTCAATGTCAAATTCACTAAGTATCATTACCACATCTTGCTAATCTACCCATGAGGGCAGCCTTGCTCAGACAAGTATCTTCAATGGATCAATTTTTGCAATACAGCCCTCATGGTATGAGCTAGCATATAATTTCACCAACTTTTGGGAAGAAAATACCACTACTAAACAAGCCTTCTCAATGACAAAGTAATTTGTTTCATGGCAACCAATGTTTTGCTGATATAGTATATGGCTCTCTCTTATATGTTTTGATCTTCTTGAGCTAGGAGAGCACCCAAGGATGTGTTTGTCACTGAGATGTACAATATAAGTGGCTTCCCATGAATAGGAGGCATAAGTATAGGTGGATTAGCTAGATACTATTTTATTTGAGTAAGCTCCTTTTGTCACATTCCTCATTCCATTCATAAGTCACACTCTTATGCAAAGTTTTAGTAAATGGTTGTGACTTGTCAACCAACTATGAAATAAAATTGCTAGATAGATTATAGCCTTCCTTGTAGTCCTCTTATTTGATTGATATTCTTGGGTGGAGGCATGTCCATAATAGCCTGCACCTTTTCAAGATCAACTTCTATTCCTTTAGCTGAAATGATATAACCCAAGAATTTCCTATAAGTAACACTTGTTGGTGTTCAAAATGGATGCTTATGCTCCTAGGCTGCCAATATACCCTCAGGTTGATTTTAGGGATTGGTTAGTTCCAAAATGTATAATGATCTTAGAGGTAACTAGACCAACTATAGGGACAAGACTGCCCTCTTCACTTCTAGCTCTGCAAAACCAAGGCGGGTGCACCTAACCCAATGAAAACTATAATTCACACACCAAAGACTAGGTCCAAACAATAGATTGAATAGTAAAAAAGTGCTAAATGCGAACCTCACATTCATTGACTGTCCATTACTATAAGGGTATTACTAGCTATCAACCAAATACAATTAAAACTTGAAAAGGGTGTTGATATATGAATATGGAAAGAAATAAACAAGAGCCAATCAAGCATTGAACTCGACTGAATATACTAATCCCTGATCACTGCCATTATCCATTTGCAAAATCTCAAATACAGACATTGAAACATGAACCAACTATTGTCAAAAACTCATAGCCATAAACATAAATATTCCAGCCCATCTACTAATTATAATATCCTTCTATAGACAAATCAAAGTGAATCTATGTCCTATCCAAAGTATATTTCACTTGATCCTAGATCAAGAACTGAAGAATAGAACATATACAAAGGTAACCCTATGCAATAGATCAGAAAATCTAGAATTCACAAGATTCACACCAAGGAGAGACTTGAAAGCTTGAAATAATTGTATTAAGTATAATGAATCATGTACATGTTCAAAGCATAGAAGAGAGAGAACCACTGAAATAACCTACAAAAGACTACAAGGAAATTATATTCAATCTAATACAATATGATACTACCTGCTACAACTCCCTAGAACTAATCAAGATCAAAAACCCCTTTCAAAATAAAAACATCTTACTTCTTATACCCCTAGTCACATTGGAATCCTCAAAAAGGATGCATTAAGCTTTGGGTGACTAGGGTTAGGGTTTCAACAACTCAACTAACCAAAAACTACATCAAAATTTATTGCAGCTGAAGAAATACAAGCAACATGGAGAAAATGAATCTTAGATGGATCCGCAATCATCAATATCCATGAGGATAGTAACAAAACAAGAAGGAATTGCCATGAAAACTAGTATATTCAGCAACCTGCAACACACCTCAAGGCATTCATCTCATTCCTTACACAGTACAGACCTCTACAATTGATCATGGCACAACCCTGGAACACACTACAATAGCAAGCACCCACCAAAACCAATCAAAATCAGCTGTTAAAAACCATAAATTTTGGTACTTCCTGTCACTAGAAACCCTTTGCAAATTCAAATTTGAAATCAAAGGGCTACTTTATGGCACTTTTAGCAAATCGGCCATCGATATTTGAAATCAGGTTTAGTTTAAGTCGTGACCATCCAATCTCTCCCTTTCGCGGTCTTTTATGATTTTAACTAAACTACCACCCTAGGTTTACCCTCTAGCAACCCTAGGACAATGCATTTCCAATTATCAAAAAGAAAACTTAACCCACCTCTTGACTCCGCAACTTGGTGACCCAAAGCAAATTCTAACCTTGGCCCCACATTTAGCGAACCAGGGACAAAAGTACACCGCCAGTTCATGAAACACTTTGGAAATTTTCGAAAAACTTTAGTGATTCCATGAATGCTTGTTCATTGAACCACTAAAACACTTAGGGAACTACCACTATTTTATGTGAACAAGTGAAGCCTTCATAAATTTTTCAGCTGCCAAAACATTTATCAGAACCACTAAGCCTTTGCCAGGAAGATCAACGGTCATCTAAAGTTTGCATACCCATCTGAGATTCTATCAAATTACACTCCCACCATTAGATCAAGAATCTCCTCCCATCTTTGACAACCTTCTGACATAAAACAAAATCCATAATTGTCACAAGATCTTAAGCCTCTGACAAAACCCATAAGATTATACGCCGTTCATCGATTCATTGACAGGATTAGGACCCACTGACACATCCAGAAACTAGGTCCCACCGACAGGATTCCACCTCATACTACATGGACCAATAAAAAACCTCCAAATCAGCTCCACTTGACACCGGGACCACTGCCAAAGATACATCTGAGACAAATGAGATCAACGGTTGGCGTAAGATCTCAAGCCTCTGACAGATTCCATGAGAACTTATGCCCATCATTGGATGGATTACGGATGTCAGGACCCTCTGTCCCATTGGAAAATTAGGTCCTAGGAACACATGCTGAGTTGGATTTGAAATCAATGGATGGTGCATGATCTCAAAGGGGAAGAATATTCCTTAAGATCATGTGCCGACCGTAGATTGAAAAGCCTTCACTACAAGCCCCACTAGTAGGAATCCTCTCAACAACACATTGACCAATGAGAGAATGCAAACTATGTCAACATGGCAGTGGACCCACTCGAAAAGAAAGGCTACATCATTAGGAAAAATCAATGATGGTCTTAAGATCTCATGTGTTTGACACATCTCATGAGAACTTACGCTGACCATCGGATGGAGATGTTGTTAGAAGACCGGGCCTAGAAAAGACTAAGGTTGAAACATAGGAAAAATTAAATTTTGAGACTTAGGATTTCGGGAAAAATATTAGGCATAGGGGACTTTAGGAAATATTAAATTCACTGGGGGTAGAAACTTAGGAAAATTTAACACTGGGGCTGACCAAAATATAAAGCACATGCGAATTAGGACCCTTAAGTGACCCATGAAAAGTAACATCAAAATAGAAAAGGGCTAGGATTTTCAAATGGTTTTTGCATGTAACGGCTAGTTTTTGAATAATTTGAACTAGGGCTAAAGGCAGAGACCTAAAAATAACTGCAGAGACCAGGGGAAAAGGGCTAGAGTCATGAAATTTTTTGCACGTGCTAATAGTGGCTCATGCTTGGGGACATGTATCTCCTACAGATACTACAAGAAAGCTAGAATCTCTTGGAAGAGCAGACCAACTCAAAACTTTGACACAGAAAAAAGAAAAAACAAATGACTGGACAAGGGAAAACCTAAACTAATGCTCATGGAAAAGATACTTCAGGAGAAGTAAAACTTTAGGAATTATCCATGAATGGGCAA
This sequence comes from Chamaecyparis obtusa, assembly GCA_027943335.1. NCBI lineage: Eukaryota > Viridiplantae > Streptophyta > Pinopsida > Cupressales > Cupressaceae > Chamaecyparis > Chamaecyparis obtusa. The sequence goes on from BSBK01010112.1 coordinate 7,216, forward strand.
TTCCAAAGTACCACTAGTTAAATCTTTCAGAACATAAGAATTTGTCCCCCATTTGCTTTCAATAAGATAAGGGCCTAACCAAATTGGATCAAACTTTCCATGCTTCCCCTTATCTTCCAACCTTGCATTCCACATCAAGATGAGGTCATCAATTTCAAAACTTCTTTGGGTGGCCCTCCTATCAAACAAATTCTTACATTGTCTTTGCAATGCCTCATTTCTTTCATGTGCATCCCTCCTTACCTCTTCCAATTGGATCAGTTCTTCCATTCTTACTCTCATTTCATCATTCAAGTCTTCATCATATGCTTGGATAAATTTTTACATCTGCAATAGATTATTTTGAGAAATCTAGCACCTATTCCATATACCAAATCAAATGGAGCACAACCTATGGCCCTCTTTACAGTTACCCTATCAACCCACAGTGCCCACCATAACTTTGAGTCACAGGCTTTCTTATTTTTGTCCAACACTCTCTTGAGAATCTTAATCAGACTTTTATTACTAGACTCAGCTTGGCCATTTCCTTGTGGATGATATGGAGAAGAAACTGAAATGTGTATCCCATACTGCTGACAAAAATCACTAAATTCCTATGATCTAAAACACATTGCATTATCAACCACAATTACCTCTGGGCAACCAAACTTGGTAAGGATGTTTTGCATCATAAAATCTATCACCACTCTGCTAGTAGCCTTTCTAGTGGGGATAGCTTCAACCCACTTAGTAAAATAATCTGTTGCCACTAGTATGTAAGAATGTCCACCACCATACTTATTTTGAATTTCCCCTATGAATTCAATACCCCACTTTTGGAATGGAGCCTGAAATGCAATAGGTCTGAGTGGTAAATTCCCATTAAACTTCAAATTTCTAGCGAATCTCTAACATGCATCACATTTTCTTACAAATTGATGGGTATCCTTAAAAATTGTAGGCCACCAAAATCTAGACCTAAGGATCTTGTGGGCTGTGGTTTTTCCCATATAATGTCCTCCACATACACCTTGGTGCATTTCCTTTAACAGAGCCTCAGACATCTCATGGTCTATGCATTTTAGCAATACTCCTTCATTGCTTCTCCACCACAACTTACCATGTATAATGGCATACCTTGTAGATTGCACCTTGACAGTTCTCCTTCTATTTTCATCCATCTCAGGGGGAAGGACCAATTTTTGCAAGTAGCCAATAACATCTTTGTACCAATCACAATAATCCATATCACAAATGTATGGCCTTTGTTCTTCTTCTAACACATTCACATGATTTGCAACTAAATTTCTTTGTGCAATTAACATTGGAAGACCTAAGCCTCTTACCAATTTTGTAATTTGGATATCAATATTAAATTCTTGGATCCTATTGATCCATCTACATCTTTTTCCTGAAACTTCTTGTTGCACCAATATATCCTTAGCTGCAGCACTAGGAACATAAGCAACCACCTTAGCTCCTACAAGATAACATCTAAAATCCTTGACTGATTTGACTAAGGCATAAGCCTATTTCTCAATAATATCATATTTTAATTCTGTTGCTTGTAAGGATTTACTTAAAAATGATATGGGTTGTTCATATCCATCTGAATTCTTTTGTAATAAAACTGTTGCAACTGTATGATAAGAAGCAAAAGAAAATATCTACATGGGCTTACCATAATCAGGTGTCCTTAAAACTAGAGCATCCTTAATGGCCCTTTTGATACTTCTAAAAGATTCATCTACTTCTTCATTCCACTCAATCTTTGCATCCTTTTTCAACATCCTAGAGATAGGGATACTGATTTTTGTAAAATTTGTAACAAATCTCCTTAGGAAATTTACCTGCCCAAAGAAAGACTGTATTCCTTTAACATTTCTAGGTGGTGAAAGTTTATCTATAGCCATAACCCTTTTAGGGTCAATTCTCACTCCATCCTTGGACACAATATATCCTAAGAGCTTGCCTTCCACAACACCAAAAGAACACTTCTTTGGATTCAAAGAGATCCCATACTCCAAGACCCTAATAAAAAATTTCTCAAGATGTTCACAATGTTGACTTTCCTTATTTGAATATGTTGTGAGATCATTCTAATACACCACTAGAAATTTGTTTATAAATTCTGCAAAGGCTACATCCATAGCTCTCTAAAAAGTAGCTCCTACATTTGTCAGACCAAAAGGCATTCTAACATAAACATATGTTCCCCAAGGGGTAGTGAATGCAGTCTTAAATTGTTCTGATTCCTTGACCATGACCTGATTATATCTAGAGAAACCATCCATCATGGACATTAACTCTGATCCAGTAACCTTCTACAACATATTCTCCATATTAGGTAAACCATAATTGTCCTTCAAAGAATTGACATTCAAATCCCTTAAATCAACACATAACCTAATGTCATCATTCATCTTCCTGACCAGAACCAAATTTGACACCCAAGTAGAATGTCTGACAGGCTTAATAATGCCAGCATCCATCATCTTTTAAAGTTCATCTTCCATTTTTGGTGCCAAAGTAGGGTTCACAGGCCTTAATTTCTTCCTAAAAGGTTTAGTGCCTTCCTTCAATGGTATTTCATGCTGGAATAAATCTTCTCTATAGGCTTTCAAATCATCATAAGACCATGCAAAGACATGTCTGAATCTTTTGAGAAGATCAATCAAATTATTCCTAGTTCTTTGGGATAAGCATTTACCTATGTAAGCATTTTTGGGCATTTGACTTGTTCCTAAATTTATTTCCTCCAAATCATTTATATTATCAACAAATTTAACAAAACAAGTCCTTTCTTTATCATCAAATGCCCTCTCAAGAGAAACCAGTCCCCTTGGGATTCTATTTGATTTTAATTGCAAAAATTCCTTCCCAAGAACATTCTCTTTTCCATTTCTAATGTCAACAAAAAGTGCTGAAATCCATCTCCTGACCATCAAAATGAGATTCACATTGCAAAAACCTTAGTATATCCTAATCATCAGAAAATACCTACCAATTCTCAACATTGTCTGGGATAGAAGGCCGAGACTTGCACTCAATCCTAGATATCCCTACAAAGGTAATATCCCATGGCCTTAATGCTATGTTTGCTAGTAAATCAGCCATCCTGTTTTGGCTTCTATCCACCCAATCAATACCAAAGGCACAGAAACCTTCAATTTCATCCCAAACAACATTTCTACATTATTTCAGCCTTTGATTCTTTGATGCATACTTTGATCTAATCTGAGAAACTATTAACTCAGAGTCACCAATCACCCTAAGATGTTTGATCCCATGTTTTGATGCTTGTCTCAAACCAATCAGTAGGGCCTCATATTCAACAACATTATTTGTGAAAGGGAACAAGAGAGTGAAAGAAAACTTAAAAGTCTTACCACTTGGGGATATCAATAGCACTCCTACTCCAGCACCTTCCTTTGAACTTGCTCCATCAAAATATAGGGTCCATAATACATTACCTTCTACCATGTTACTTTTATTATCAGCCAGAAAGGTAGGCTTGACCTTCTCTTGCATCTCTCTCTCCTGAACTTGGAAAGAACCAATGTCAGTGTCCACAAAACAATTCATATTGTCCTCTTCATCCTCCTCAATCATATGTGGAGTTCTAGCTTCCCCTGAAACTTTCACACTTTCACCTTCAATGTTGAAAGTGGCAAAGGACAAGTCACATTGAATACTTCCTCCCATGGAGGCACTCCACTTTCTAGATAACAACATTCCATATTGAGGGGGAATATCGACTACAAGAACACTCATACTTAATTGTTTGTCTAGAAATATGGCTAATTTATAAGGCAAAGCCTTAATGGTACCAATAACTGGCACCTCTCTTGAGTCCATAGCTTGGCATCTTCCATGAGGTGTATCAACCTTTAGTCTCAGTGACTTCATGATCTCTGTAGGCATGATAGTGTTTGATGCTCTAGAATCAATCATGCAATTCTTGAATAATTTTTGATTTATCATAAGGGACAAGAAAAAATGATCAACTGTCCCTGATGCAGTATTTACAATGTTTGCATCCAAATATTTGTGAGGAATCTCAGAGACAATTTCTTCATTTTTACTATCAGGTGTGTCATCTAAAGTAGCCACATGCTTGTCACCTCTACTCATTTCTTGGACCTTTATGGAAGAGGCATCATTTACCCAATCCAAGGCCTTGACCTTGTGCTCTTCTATTCTCATCATTTCTAACAATGGAACCTTGACAGTTATTTTTGAAAGCAATTTAGTCATATCAATGGGAACATAAGAATGGTTGCCCATATCTTTCTTAATCTCAAAGATACCTTTATCCTCTTTTTGGACAATCAAGTCAGAGTTAATCTTTTGTACAAATTCATCTTCCTTTTGAGGTATGGGGATAACTACTTCTGATGTCTTTACTTTACCCTTAGGTATTGCAGTAGGCCCACTCTTCTTTTTTATTTTAACTTGACTGACAACACCAACATCCTTTTCCTTTTCCTCATGTTGTTGTGTATTCCTTTTAGAATTCTTGATAAACATGCTACCTGGTTTACCACTTGTGCCTCCAACTATCCTACTTCTCAAATTGTAATTACTCCTAGCTTGAGTGACCATGTCTGCAATGATTTGTGCAATTTCCTCATCAAAGGGTCTCCTTAAGGAAACATGTTCCTCACACTTCACTGCACCACATCCAACATCATCAAATTATTCCTCCTCATCATCAATAGAGTCAACCTCATCCCATGCATGTGAAGAAGTCATTCCACAACCACTCCTATCATATTGCTCATCTTGTTCTTGGTTATCAAGTAAATTCAAAGCAATAACACAATGCTCTGGACTATGAAGAGACTAAAAAATAGTACACCATGGGATATCATCATTCAAGTTAACTGAATTTCTTTGCAAAGGATCATAAATCCTATCATCAGGCCTATCCCTTTTAACTAGAAAAATGGGCTTTCCATCCTTCCACTAAGTATTGTATGGGTAATTTTGCATTCTTGGTTGCCTGCTAAAATTACTTGAAGCTTGTCTGTCATTTGTTGCAACCTTATTGTTTCTTTTTTCATCAGGCTTTAGACTCTCTAAAGTACTTAGAATTTTCTTTAGATTGTCCTCCTCCTTAGGCTTAAAATTATTAGACCTTCCCATTTCTTTCTTGTTTTGCACTTGAGGCCTATAATCATCTCTTCTCCCTAATTTTCTTGATATTCTTCTATTACTTTCTATGTTGATAGCCAACTTGTAAGCCTCCCCAAGATTTCTAGGGTTCTTATCTCTTAAGAGGTAACCCATCTTTGCATCAAAAGCATTTAAGTATGTCACAAGACACACCCTATCATCTAATCTGATAAGTTGTAGTAGCCTATGCATAGCCTTTTGGAACCTTATATTAAATTCAAGGACCTCTTTGTTCTAATTTTTTTTTTATGTTATTGAATTCATTCAAAATAAAACCCTCATTTGTTTTATCTCCATAATGCTCTTTGAAAAAATTCTTAAATTCATTCCAAGATCCTATACTAGCATGGGGCAATCCTCTAAACCAATCCCTAGCATCCTCGGTTAGAGATTGTACAAATAACTTAATTACAAGATCATCAGGCTCAACATTATAATCATCTATTACATCCATAAAAAATTTTAGATGTTCTTCACATGTAATGACATTGTTTCTAGTAAACTTAGGGAGTTTCTTTCTAATTTCATCAGGAATAACATTAGGATAACTAGGAATACCAAAAAAAATAAGTTTTTTGTACCTTTCATGAATAGGAACTCCATATGGTGGATCCATTCCTTGAGATGTAGATGTCCTTGTGTTTGAACCATTAGGAATTTTAGCAGCACCCAGAATACCATTTATTTGAGCTGCAAGGTTACCATGATTTCCACCTTGCCCCAAGAAAGAAGCAGCAACATTTGAAGGTCTTGAGGTATGCTTGAGAAAATCAATCTTCTTCCTCATTTCTATAGTAGAAGCCTCCAACTCTACCTTCTCTAGTTCTTTAGCCCACATTTCTTTCTCTTTTCTAGCCCTCTCAAGGTCTGCATCTAATCTCAACCCTTGATCTAATGGATTTTCCACATGAATCTATTCACTAATCTGCACTCTAACAGTTTTTTGTTTGCCCTTATCTCTAGGCCTAGTTATCTAATGTGTTTTATACATAATAGGTTGTTCCTCTACTCTTTCAGGCTCTGGGACAAAATTAATTGCCTCCAAATCTAATAACTACCTCTTTAGCTGATCAGCCCTTATCATCGCTTGTCTTACTCTATCCTCTTTGTCCTTTTCTCTTTTTTTCCTAATAGCAACTTGTTCTTGGACTCTTCTTTCCAATTCATAGACCTCCTCAAAGACCTCTTCTGATTCAGGGAGAGTAGTCTCAGACTCATCATCTCCCACTTGAAATTCATCCTCATACTAGTTTAATCACAAATCAATAGCCTCTTCATATTCTAAAATATTTTATTCCTGACTAGGCTTGGTTTGAGTTTCTTGTCTTGTATCATTTTTATTTCTCGAAGTATGAGAAATATTTCCTTTCTTCTTTCCTCCCCTTGTCTGACTAGGCCTAGAAGTGCTTGGAATACCTTCCTCCATTATGTTTTCAAGATGTTCATTACTCTGAGACCTAGTACCTCTATAACTCATTTGATAAAAATCTACTGACTAGCACTATTGTAGAGATGTTTGAGTCACCACCCAAGTATATTGGGAATCCTACAATACCACTTAACAAATATCCAAATGAGACTACAAGACAAGGGACAAGAATAACTCTATTTTTCAATGATGACCTACTGGTTACTATAGACTTGTGTAACACTTCCCTAGTAGAGTTTCCATCTTGTTGGTGTTCAAAATGGATGCTTATGCTCCCAGGCTAGGATTGGTTGGTTCGAAAATGTATAAGGATCTTAGGGTAACTAGACCAACTATAAGGACAAGACTGCCCTCTTCACTTCTGGCTCTACAAAACCAAGGTGGGTGCACCTAACCTAGTGAAAACTATACTTCACACATGAAAGATTGGGTCCAAACAACAAATTGAATAGTAAGAAAGTGCTAAATGCTAACCTCACATTCATTGAATCTCCATTACTATAGGGTATTACTACTATCAACCAAATACAATTAAAACTTCAAAAGGTGTTGATATATGAAGATGGAAAGAAATAAACAAGAGCCAATCAAGCATTGAACTCAACTAAATATACTAATCCCTGATCAGTGCCATTATCCATTGGGCAAATCTCAAATACAGACATTGAAACATGAACCAACTATTGTCAAAAACTCATAGCCATAAACATAAATATTCCAGCCCATCTACTAATTATAATATCCTTTTGTAGACAAATCAAAGTGAATCTATGTCCTATCCAAAGTATATTTCACTTGATCCTAGAACAAGAACTGAAGACTAGAACATATACAAAGGCAACCCTATGCAATAGATCAAAAAATCTAGAATTCACAAGATTGACACCAAGGAGAGACTTGAAAGCTTGAAATAATTGTATTAAGTATAATGAATCATGTACATGTTCAAAGAAGAGAAGAGAGAGAACCACTTCAATAACCTACAAAAGACTACAAGGAAATTCTATTCAATCTAATACAATATGATACTGCCTGCTACAACTCCCTAGAACTAATCAAGATCAAAACCCCTTTCAAAATAAAAAATCTTACTTCTTATACCCCTAGTCACCTTGGAATCCTCAAAAAGGATGCATCAAGATTTGGGTGACTAGGGTTAGGGTTTCAACAACTCAACTAACCAAAAACTACATCAAAATTTATTGCAGCTGAAGAAATACAAGCAACATGGAGAAAATGAATCTTAGATGGATCCGCAATCATCAATATCCATGAGGATAGTACAAAACAACAAGGAATTACCATGAAAACCAGTATATTCAACAACCTGCAACACACCTCGAGGCATTCATCTCATTCCTTACACAATACAAATCTCTGCAATCGATCATGGCACACCCTGGAACACACTACAATAGCAAGTACCACCAAACCAATAAAAATCAGCTGTTAAAACCATAAATGCTTGTACTTCCTATCATTGGAAACCCTTTACAAATTCAAATTTGAAATCAAAGGGCCACTTTATGGCGCTTTCAGCAAATCGGCCATCGATATTTGAAATCAGGTTTAGTTTAAGTTGTGACCATCCGATCTCTCCCTTTCGCGGTCTTTTATGATCTTAACTCAACTGCCACCCTGGGTTTACCCTCTAGTGACCCTGCAACAATGCATTTCCAATTATCAAAAAGAAAACTTAACCCACCTCTTAACTCTGCAACTTGGTGACCCAAAGAAAATTCTAACCTTGGCCCCACATTTAGTGAACTAGCGACAAAATTACACTGCCAGTTCGCGAAACACTTTGGAAATTTTCCAGAAACTTTAGTGATTCCATGAATACTTGTTAGTTGAACCACTAAAACACTTAGGGAACTGCCACTATTTCATGTGAACAAGCGAAACCTTCACAAATTTTTCATCTACAAAAACATTTATCAGAACCACTAAGCCTTTGCCAGGAAGATCAATGGTCATCTAAAGTTCACATACCCATCTAAGATTCTATCAGATTACACTCCCACCATTAGATCAAAAATCTCCTCCCATCTTTGACAACCTTCTAACATAAAAAAAAATCCACAACTATCACAAGATCTTAAGCCTCTGACAAAACCCATAAGATTATACGCCATTCGTCGATTCATTGACAGGATCAGGACCCACTGACACATCCAGCAACTAGGTCCCATTGACAGGATTCCACCTCATACTACATGGACCAATAAAAAACCTCCAAATCAGCTCCACTTGACACTAGGACCACTGCCAAAGATACGTTTGAGACAAATGAGATCAACGACTGGTGTAAGATCTCAAGCCTTTGACAGATTCCATGAGAACTTATGCCTGTCATTGGATGGATTACAAATGTCAGGACCCTCTGACCCATTGGAAAATTAGGTCCCACTGACACATGCTGAGTTGGATTCAAAATCAATGGATTGTGCATGATCTCAAAGGGGAAGAATATTCCTTAAGATCATACACAACCAAACCAATCAAAATCAGCTGTTAAAACCATAAATTTCAGTACTTCCTGTCACTGGAAACCCTCTACAAATTCAAATTTGAAATCAAACAGCTACTTTATGATGCTTTCAAAAAATTAGTGGTCGATATTTGAAATTAGGTTCACTTTAAGTCATGACCATCCGATCTCTCCCTTTCACAGTCTTTTATGATCTTAACTCAACTGCCACCCTGGGTTTACCCTCTAGCAATGCTACAACAATGCATTTCCAATTCGTGAAAAGAAAACTTAACCCACCTTTTAACTCCGTGACTTGGTGACCCAAAGAAAATTCTAACCTTGGCCCCACATTTATCGAACTAGTGACAAAAGGACACCACTAGTTCATGAAACACTTTGGAAATTTGCCAGAAAGTTTAGTGATTCCATGAACACTTGTTCGCTAAACCACTAAAACACTTAGGGAACTATCACTATTTCACATGAACAAGCGAAGCCTTCATAAATTTTTTGGCCACCAAAACATTTATTAGAACCACTAAGCCTTTGCCAGGAAGATCAACAGCTATCTAAAGTTCATATACCCATCTGAGATTCTATCAAATTACACACCCACTACTAGATCAAGAATCTCCTTCCATCTCTGACAAACTTTTGACATAAAACAAAATCCATGGCCATCAAAAGATCTTAAGCCTCTGACAAAACCCATAAGATTATACATCATTCATTGATTCACTGATAGGATCAGGACCCACTGACACATCTAGAAACCAGGTCCCACTAGAAGGATTCCACCTCATACTATGTGGACCAATAAAAAACCTCCAAATCAGCTCCACCTAACACTAGGACCACCACCAAAGATATGTTTGAAACAAATGAGATCAATGGCTGGCGTAAGATCTCAAGCCTCTGATAGTTTCCATGAGAACTTACACCTGTCGTTGGATGGATTACAGATGTCAAGACCCTCTGACCAATCAAAAAATTAGGTCCCACTGACACATGCTGAGTTGGATTCAAAATCGATGGATGGTGCATGATCTCAAAGGGGAAGAATATTCCTTAAGATCATGCACCGACCGTAGATTGAAAAGCCTTCACTACAGGGCCCACTAATAGGATTCCTCTCAACAACACACCAACCAATGAGAGAATGCCAACTATGCCAACATGATAGTGGACCCACTCAAAAAGAAAGGCTACATCATCAACAAAAATCAATGACGGTCTTAAGATCTCATGCATCTAACACATCTCATGAGAACTTATGCTGATTGTCGGATGCAAATGCTGTCAAAAGACCGGGCCCAGAAAACACTAAGGTTGAAACACAGGAAAAATTAAACACTGAGACTTAGGCTTTTAGGAAAAATATTAGGCGTAGGGGACTTTAGGAAATATTAAATTTGCTGAGGGTAGAAACTTAGGAAAATTTAACACTGGGGCCAACCAAAATATAAAGCACATGCGAATTAGAACCCTTAAGTGACCCATGAAAAGTAACATCAAAATAGAAAAGGGCCAGGATTTTCAAAGGGTTTTTGCATGTAATGGCTAGTTTTTGAATAATTTGAACCAGGGCTAAAGGCAGAGACCTAAAAATAATTGAAGAGACAAGGGGAAAAGGGCTAGAGCCATGAAATTTTTTGCATGTGCTAACAACACCAAAAGCACATTTCTTTGGATTAATCCTGAGATTGAATTGTTCCCTGTGGTCAAGGATGGGACCTGAATCTGTGAGGTGAGTTCTTCACTGCATGCTTTTGGCTAAAGTATCATCCACATAGTCCTCCATTGTTTTATGCATCATATCATGGAAGATAGTAGTAACAACTCTCTAGTATGTTGCTCTAGTATTCTTAAGCCCAAAAGGCATGACATTCTAGCAAAAGGTGCCCTAGGCACATGTAAAAGTGGTCTTTTCTTGATCTTTTGGTGCAATTTTGATTTGATTATAGCAAGAAAACCCATCCATCAAGGAATACATCTCATATCCTGTTGTCATGTCAACTATTATATCAATATTAGGCAATGGGAAGTCATCTTTCAGATAGGCCTTAATGAGATCTCTGAAATCTGTACACACATCAATGGATTTATCATGTTTAGTGACTAGAACAATGTTTGAAATCCATTATACATAATCAATAGTTCTTATGAAGCCAACCTTAAGAAGCTTTTCCAGCTCTTCTTTAACCAAAAGCACTACGTGTTGATGCATTTTTTGCAGCTTCTATTTAATAGGTTTGATACCTGGTGTGATGGACAAATGATGCATTATTAGATTGGTGTCTAATCTAGGCATGTCAAAGTAGACCCATGCAAATTTTATTTTATTTCTCTGAAAGAATCTCATGAACTCTTCTTTTTATTCAGTAGACAATGATTGTGCTAGATGAATAATCTGTGGAGCAACATCTATACCCAAATTGACCAGCTGTGTCAGCTCAATCAATACTAATGACCTCTCTTGAAAGTGGCTTGGAAGCATATCAATTATCTCATCCTTGGGTGCCTTAGAGAGGTTTTCACCCTCAGATACATCTTTTATTTTTACTATTTTTGGCTCTGATACTACCACAAAGTGGTTTTCACCATCAGAGCATCTATTTTTTCTTCTTTTAATTTTTTGACTAAGATACTTGATATCCACCTCTGTCATGTTGACACTTCTTTCACTGGTGGAGGACATCATAGGCTCAATAGCATGGAGGTAATAGTCAAGTTCATAATCATTCTATAATGTTAGGACTTCATTGGATTCAGAAGGGGAGTTGCAGTTTATTAGATCAAGACGGTGGAGTGAAAGGGAAGTAGTAATTGGTTCAACTACATTCATGGTATAACCCTCAAAAGTTTTGACAAACAAGTCAAGACCTTGAGTGATCTCATCCAAAGGAGTGTTCAAATCCCTAAAAGACCTTGTGTCAGAAGTAGAGGACAGGTTGACATTAGTGGTGCCTGATTCATGCGGCCTAGCGCTAGACCCTTCACCTACTTTGAGGAGTCTTTCATACACATGAATAGTATCTATGTCTACATCATAAGTAGCATTAGACAAAGATTCAAAATCATATTCATGTGAGTCAATAATTGATGTAGGAATTTCATTAGTAGCATCATTAGACTCATTATTATCCCTTGTGGCATTAATAGCTTGCTGAAGTTGTTCTTGTTCAAAGTAATTTTGAAAATGAGGTGGCCTATATCATTCACCTTGAAAATCAATATCATCATTTAGTGTTTCTTTCCATTCCTCATATGTGAATTGGTATAATAAAGAAGTTTTATCAGAATCATTATCAGTATCAGTATATGTCTCTACCATATGAATAGGTATGATAGGCTCATCAGGTTTGGCAAAGAGTGCCGCAAGATCTGGAGGAATAGGATATGGAAATGTATCTTCATCAGAGTTGTCCTCTCAATTCACTTCTAGAGTGGCATCTTCAATTTCTTGTTCAGGTTCAGGTTCAGGCTTAGGAGCTGACACAAATTTCTTGGTCCCCAAATGAAAGGGAGTCTTTTTAAAGCCTAAGCCACTAGTATCTTTCATGTGGTGGCCTGTAGCTTCAATGGGTTTTAGTAAGCCATTCTCATGTTTCCCTATAGGACCACTCCCCTTATAATCAAAGCACTTCATGATCTTGAAGGCCCCACTATATGGTTCTTGCTCTAAATCTAGAGGTGGAGTGGTTGTTTCAGCTCTTTCTTTTCCTTTAAAGATCCATGCTCTGATAGCCCTCTCTTCATCTTCATCTTCTAAAGGTGTAGAGGCCCTTACAAAGGTGCCATCATAAACTATTTGAGGTGGAGAATTAGAAAGTTTTTTGTCCTTAGAAGGTCTCCCATAAGAGCGTGGAGATAGAGGTAGAGAAACCAGTGATAGCATAGGTTCCATTTGGTATTCTCCCATGCCTATATCCTTAAGTCTCAAAGTTTGTTCCATTTCTTTCAGCTTAGAATCATAAAACTTAGTAGATTCTCTATTTGCTGGAACAAAGCTATTTGCAATTTGCGCAAGAGCGTTGCAAGAGAAATTAGCATTTTTAGGTATAGTGACTTCCACTCCATCAAATGGAAACTTAATGCATTGATGATACATGGATGGAACAACCTGCATCTCATGAATCCAAGGCCTACCCAACAAGATATTCTAGGCAAGAAGAATATTGAGCACTTGGAAAGTAACATCTCTCTCAATGGGACCTACATGGATAGGTAGCATGACTAAGCCTTGGGACTTGTGCTCTTCCTCATCATAAGCTTTGATAGTAATTTTTTTGTGAGGATCTATGCAATTCTCATCATATCCTAGTTGAGTGAGTAGTTTAGAAGAACAAATATTAAGGCCAGGACCATTATCTATGAGCACTTGGTGGATGCACTTAGGACCTATCATGACCTCTATATGCAAGGGAGCATTATGTGGGTGACTTAAAGAGTGATCATCTTCTTCAGAGAAGGATAGATAGTGAGGTGAAGTCAAATGACCCACCATAGATTAGAACTAGTTGAGATCAAGATCCTTGGGAATGTTTGCCTCAGCAAGGGCCTTATCCAAAATTTTCCTATGGGTAGGCGAGATCTTTAGCAACTCAAAAATGGTAATCTAAGCACTGGTTCACTAGAGTTGATCTAAAATGCTATAAGTAGCTGAGCTAGCTATAGGAATAGATTTTGTGTTTTTGTTGGTGGGGCCAACAACAGTCTTATCTGCAATTTTCTTCAGAGTGGATGTGGGAATATAAGGTCTCTTATCTATAGTTTTCTTTGGAGCAGATGTTGGAAGCATCAGGTCCTTTCAAAACAACTCTTCCTTGCAATCGAGTGACAACAGTAGCACAATCTTGAGATTGTTCAAATTCAGACAAATGAGGTGTAGAACTATGCAAGATAAAGGGAATCTTTGATTTGGGAGCATAGTCACTCCCTCTAGAAGTGATCACGTCACAATACTCTATCTCAACAGGTTTGATCATACCAATAACATTGTCATTATTTGTGTATGTGTAATTGACTTTAGCATTGGTATTTTTGGCATTTGAAGACTCACCCTTCTCATGAGGAGGGAATGGATCCTTAAAAGCTTGGTGATCTGAATTCTTATTATGGTTCTCCACAAGGATGTCACCATTGTTAATGAGATCTTGAACTTTATGCTTCACTTAGAGACAAGTAGAAGTCTTATGACCATTGTTTTGGTGATAGTCATAGTAAGCATTATCTTTCCACCAATGAGGTCTTAGTTGTGGGTCATAAGTATGCTTTTTTAAAGGAGTAAGAACCTGACCCTCTATAAGAGTTTTATAGACCACATCAAGAGGCTCTCCCAAAGGGGTGAAATCACACTTGGGTCTAGATGCCCAAGGTTTGTTCCTAGCAATTCTTGAAGTTTGTTGGTTGTCTATGGTGGTCTTTTCGACACCCTTAGCTGCTTGTATACTGGAAGTAAGATTAAAAGTAGACTTTGAAGGCTTCATAGTAACATTATCCACTACTCCATCATTTACAACATCTCTGTTCTTATTGGTAGTCTTTACTTTATCCTTGTTTGTGGAGAATCCTTGTCTATTGTCCTTATTCAAAGTCAATTCTCCCTTCTTGATCATGAAGGCCTCTATTCACACTACTTGTTTGATCATACTATCAAAAGTAAGAGGACCTTGCAATTGCACTTGGTATATGAAATCTGGGACAAGATTATCCAAGAATATGTTGAGTCTCTCAGACTCTGGTAGTTTGTGAGGACACCTCATACATAATTATCTCCTCCTTTGTAGGAATGTTAGGAAAGATTCTCCTTGTCACTGTTTTAAGTTACAAAGATCCCAAATGTTGACCGGATGCTAAATATTATGTGAGTAGTGCTAGAGAAAAAGATTATCCATTTCATCAAAAGTTTTAATACCAGTAGGCAATCTAGAGAACCATTCCATAGCTGGTCCACCAAAACTACGAGGAAACAAGTGCATAAGATATATTTGATCATGCATGAGTTCCACGGACAATGCACCAAAATCCCTTAAGTGATCTTGGGGATCAGTTATGCCCAAGTGTTTGTCATATTTTGGGAGTTCTACACCTTTGGGAAAGGGTGGCATATGAAGACTTCTGTCGAAAGGGAAAGGACAAATACTTTCCATCGTAAATTATTGAGTGGGTTTGTCTTTATTCCTCACAAGTTGACTAATCTGATCTTGCATTTCTCAGACCATCTTTTGCAACTTTGCAGTCTCATTTTCTTCTTCCTTAGCTATGAGTGTTTCAACTTGATAGTCTTGGGGTAACTTGGCCCCTTGTTTAGCTAACTCAATGAAGTACTTTTCTTTCTCCGGATCTCCTATTGAGTTATCACTTCATTTTCAGTCCCAAGGATTTCATAAATACTCTAAATCTGATCATGTTGCTGATCATCTTGGTTTTGATCAAATGGAGGAGGACGATAGAAATAGGTAGATTGTTCATCACCTTGAGGTTTGCTTCGAGATTGATCATCATTATGGGACTAATTTTTTTCATGTTGAGATTGACCATGAGCTTTCTCATTTTGAGGTTGAGCATGATGTGGGTCATTAGAGGATTGACCGTGATATTGATTGTTGTGAGATTGATCAAAGGTTTGACTATAATTGTCCGGTTGGAAGTCAAATAGATCTCCCATCTTGTTGTAGGCTTGTGTAGTGCATGAATTCTTAATGAAATGATATGTCCAGTGTCAAAAGGGTGCAGCCATGATAACCTTTGGTGAATGAACAGGATCAAAAGATTTAAAAAATTTAGGTGAGAAGATATCTTCAATAGTATCACTAGGTTCAATGATAGAACTATTCTCAGTAGGATCAACAGGTACGATAATAGGATTAGTCTGAGGAAGAGGTCTTCCAAAGTTTTGAAACAATGAGTTGTTTTGGAAGTACGAGTTGTCTTGGTCTTGAAATGAGAAAATAGGTTGTGCTTCAAAAAATGGATTAAAACACTCTTGAAACACCAGCGGTGAAGGTTGAGATGAATTATCTTTCAAAGTATTCAATGAGGAAATCAAGGATATCTCACAAAGTTCAGATTTCACAATAGATTCAGGAGGATATATTTCTTGATTAGGAGGTTCACTTCTACCTTGATCAAGATTATGAATGGGATAAGTCTTGCCACTTCTAGTCATGACAGTCATAGATGAAGATGAAATGAGAGAGGACTCGGGATAAAGCTAGATTCAGTCTCTAAGAATGACCTGGTATGAATCATCAAAAGAGGTGGCTAGAACAGCTGAGATAAGACTATCACAACAAGAGATACAAAAGGCATAAAGAAATAAGGTAAAGCAATCAGAGATGACATGAGTCAAAGAAAAGATCGATCGATTCCTAACTCAAAATAACCAATTTCTAATAGTGAATGACATAAAAGAAAAAAAATAGACCTCAAACAAAAAGTAGATTAGATAAAAAGTCATACAGTCAATGGAAAATAGGTCTCTATTTTTGCAAACTGGGCTACAGTCTCACATGAGAGAATACCAAGCTGTGAGAGAGAACACCAATCTTCATGTGAGAGAACAAAGTCTTGTGCGATAAAGTGCTCTGAAGTGTGAATCTTTGCACAAGAAAAGTGTAAAATCTGACAATCTGACACAGTTTTTGAGGTATAGCTTGAATTGATGTCTAACAAAAAATCTAGTTTCCTAATAGGTTTGAAGAGTAGTTTAATCACCAATCTCCTTTTAGGATTTCAAGCATTTTTTTAAAGACATAAAGGTTCAAATCAAGCAGTTGTGATACAAGAAGCAGTTGTTAACAAACCTATCAAGGACAAAGCAACTTGATAGCATTAGGGGATTCTTTGTTTGATAATGATTTGGACAATGTTTAAGAGTCGATAAAAAAACACATAGCTTAGTCCTACAAAAAAAATGGTGAGAAGCCAAAACCTTTTCCCCATTTCTTATGCACATACGTGCACCTCACACATGTGTGTCACCCCCTAGAGGGCCCCCATGTTTTGGGTGTTTCCAAGGACTCAATGGTGTACATTCAAAGGTTACCCTTGTAGCAAGGGCTAGTGTCACAACCACCTTCAACCGTCTAGGTGTATGCCTATGATGGGAATCTATAGGAGAGATTCTTCCCCCTCCCTGCGCAAAGATTATGACTCCTTTCAGAGGTGAACCAGGTAGGCCACTAGCTAAGGAAATTTTTTAATAGGATTTTGTTCATGCTAACCTTCCTTGCCCCTGATATAGGGTTGAGGCCTCGCAGCCACACCAACACCTAAAAGTCATGCACCCTTGCAAGCAGCGATAGGAGTGGTGCCACTCAGTATAACAGACAGAGTTTTCTCAAGATGGTAGTCAAAGTCTTGAGAAGGAAGCTAACATGGTTTTGGATTTTTCATACTCAATAAAATGTTCTTTATTATAGTGAGGTGGAATCATCGGTGATAGGTGTGTACTGACTTGGGTTGTTCTTAGAGGTTCAACTTCTGACAGGCCCTCCAAAGGTGACACTGGACTTGGTTTAGATTCGGGGGTCAGATTTTCTAGTTCTCCCAAAGGAAGAAGAGCATATTTCTCTATCTCATTTCCTCACCCAAACACATCAAGAAGATTCATCACAACTAAAAGTTTTTGGGTTTTTTTTTCTCTTAAAGAGAGAAGAGCATAATCCCCTAGCTAATAGAAGCATAAAGATTCACTACCTTTCTCTGCTTCCCTAAGAATTTGTCATATTAGTAAGATCATTAGGATTTTGGTTTCATTCACGGTCATCACCTCCATGTAATGGAGAGCCAAATTCCCTACTCACTATCAAAATCCTCAAGAAATTTTAATGGAGCCCTATTTAGACTATGTGAATGAAAGAAACAAACAAACACAACATTTTAGCAAGTCTTTGACTATCGTCCTGTGATCAAACCATTAGCATGTTTTATGTTCTTCGTTAAACATCCTATAGAAAAATGTTATGTTGTGAAAATAATAGAGAAATGATAAACAACAACAAATAGGAAACTATCAGAAAACTAAAATAGGAAAGACAGAAACTAAAAATTTTAAACCACTGTATCCAAATCTCGTGCGAGGAAGTACTCCATAGCGCATGAGAAAGTACAGGGTGTCATGTGATGATGCAAAAGCTCAGATGAGAGAGTGCTACAAGGAGTGAAACTTTTCATGGGATGATCTGGATTCTCGCATGATAATCTCTACACAAATAGTATGAACGCACCACAAAGCTTAAATTCTTCTCAGAAAAAAAATGAGAATGAGGCCAAAAATTAGATTTTCTGCCCCACAGTGGGCGCCAAAATGTATGTGATGGAATGGGGACCCCAAATCCAACTACACATGCAACAAATTCACTACTCACATGCTCGAATTATGAGAGAGAGTATGAATTACTCAATCTAAAATCCATGGTGAAGCGACCTATTGCCTCCTATGTAGATAGGGTGTTTAATTGCTCTCAGATTGGAGAGCCAACAACCATAAGACCGATTCTACAGTGGAGGATTTTCAAAAGCCATGAAGATAAACAAACTAAAATTGAACTAAATGAATGCAATTTAATCTATGATCTTTTCAAGAGATATGATATTAATCTAAAATAGCTTTGAAAGAAACATGAAATGCAAATTACTGTAAAGAAGTTGAAAGTAGAAATGATATTAAGCTATGAACAATTAAGCAAATTAATTCTAAAATGAGGTGCAATATTAAGCTAAAATGAGAAAATTATACTAATACAATAAAAAGCTTTGAATTGATAAAGTCGAGACACAAAAATACTATAGTTTAGTTACTCTCCATAATTGCCTCCTTCGAATGAAGAAATGAGATTCATTAAATAGAAAAGCTCAAGAAAAGAATGAAGGGGTTCTTGATTTGAAACTCCTGACCCTTCATTTCCATTTGAGACAAAAAAGCATTGAATTACTTAATTAAAAGAATGGAATTTTCCACATAGGAGACTTTTCAAATATCTAGAATTATTGATTAAAAAATGTGTGTCCAATCAAATAACAAGTAATTATTAATTCCTTTTTATGGCTAATTAGCTAAAGCGGGTAGATTTCAATTTAATTCCAAGTCCTTAGAACTTTAGGATTAAATTAATTTATCATAGGGGTAATTTAGCTAATAAAAGTCAAAGACTTTAGGAATTAATTTTAATATTTGATTAATGCAATTAGGGTTTTTGCAATTGACATCAAGTCGAATGAAGTCAAGTAGGAGAGAGAAAATTGCCTAGGAAACTAGGACTTTGGAGATGTAAAATTGACGAAAATACACCAAAATTAATTGAATTTATTAGGTGCCAATTTTTAGGGTATTACAATAATTGATTGACAACTTATTCTCTTATTTTTATTTAACATCATTTTCTTACATAATCAATCTTTTAGGCCACAATGCATTGTTTCAATACTATATAACTTCTTGGAAGTTGTTATTTTTTTATTTATACAAACTTAGAAACAAAGCTATTTTTTGGACGATAAATTTATTTTCAACTACACTAACCATTGTAGAAAGAAGAAATAGTTTCATGTACTTACTTACATAAGATAGCTTTAATTTTTTTTGTATATATAATATTTGATCAATCATTGGGTGAGCATTCCTATGACTATGATTTTGGTCCATTCCAATTGTGTGAAGTATAACATTCCTCCTTTACTATCACACAACTAGAGTCCCTTGTCTAGTATAGGTCATTTATCTCTACTTCTATGTAGAAACATTCATATTTATGTCTCCTTGTGAGAATATTTTTTTAAGTCAAACACTAAGACCAAGATTTTGGTCTTTCTCTATATATGAGGATGAATATTTTTTGAGGCTACTAAAATTCTTAATAATATTATTGACTAGTAAAGATGATGATATGATGACCTTTCTCCATCTCTAAGAGATTTTTTTGTGTGCTCAATGTTCTATGATTTTTTTAATTTTTTTTTTACTTGTTTCTTCTTTTGAAATGTGTAAGCCAATTGTTGAAGATTAGACACTAGATTGATTGCAAATTAAATTCCAAATAGAAACATTAATATTCAAAAATTATTCAATCCTAAGACAATTGGATTTCAATTGGTGGTTTTGCAATACAATATCACTAGCTTTCTAAAGCCTTATTTCTTGTGATTAACTACCTACGGGAATGTAACTTCCTATTATTATAGCATAGCTAATTTATTAACTACTAACATAAATCTATACTAGCCTAAATTAATGAAGTATGCCAACATTCCCCCCTTATTACATTAATTTGAACAAGAGTGGAATTTCAAAGAGTTTTGAACCCAACCCTTTTAGAGACTTTGATCAAGCATCTTCATTAATCCTCCTCGTTCACTCAAGAAACACTAGATTTACTGCATCATTGGATATTTTGACCATATAACATGAGACCAACTATAGTAAACTAATTGCATCAGTGGATCTCTTGAGCATGGTACCTAAAACCATTTGCACAACATGAGTGTTCCCACCTCCCCTACAAAATGAGACACATCTCCTATGAAATTCCATGTCTCCTCCAACTATGTCTATTGCCTCTTCCATTATTGGACATTAGAAACCTTTCATGCAAAAGTCCACATCTCCTATGAGTGTGCCTAACACCTCCTCAACTGTTGTAGAAACAATCACCATCGATATGCCTACACATGAGATGACTTTCCTCAAAAAGTCAATATCTCCTCCGAATGTGTCTAATGCCTCCTCAAGTGCTTGACAAATCATATTCAAATATTTTCCCCTTTCTCCTTGAGGGACAATCATTACACCAATCCCCCTCCACTCTTTAGTGACACAAATATGTCAAGCCCCCTCTTTTTTTCAAGGACAAACCTGCCAAGTCCCAAATTTTTAGGGACAAAAATAGGTTTCTTCTCATATAATGAATTATCCCTAAATTAGAAGCTAGCTTGGGATGAAAAAAACTTCTACCTCCATTCCTTCCAACCTCCTATTACTACTTAATCTCCAAAAATGGAACTAGAGGTAATAGGTACAATCAATAAATCTAAATGTGAGCATTATGTAGCACTTTCCCTTGTATTTAGCCACTAGAATATACCCACCCATTAATAGATGCAACATAATTTATGTGGCATCATGAGTTGATTTCCTATACATAATCTAAACTTGATGTAAAAAAATTCTTCCCAATAAAGTTGAATTGCATTAGATATGGCTATAGTAGCAATATATGATCCATTAAAAAAATAAAAATAAAAATAAAAAACCTTTAACTAACCAATGGTAACTTATCCAACAAAACTATTCATGTGATCACCAACTTATCCAACAAAATCATCGATCTCATCGCCAACAAAACTATAACTTCATTCAACACCATAGCCAATGTTCACCACAAAATGAAGTTAAACATTCAAACTATAGCTCCTTTCAAAATGTCAAGAATCTAAATTAAACTTAACCATTATGCTCTTCAATGGGCTTTTGACCGATTACAATGGGTCATTTCTCCTATGTAGATAGTGCTTCGTGTAGACTTCAATACTCCAAAAAATTTATTATATCATAATTTTGCACTATCACGACTTTAGAACTCTATAGTAACACCTACATAAATGCACATGGTTGAAAAAAAATGAAAGGTCTCCTTATTTCATCACCATTGAAAATAATTTTAAACTAAAATATGCCTCTCCAGTGCTTAGGCAAGAAATGGCAGGAAATTGTGCAAAAAATGGAATAAAGAATTATTGAGCTTTGAACCAAATTTGAAGTTAGTAGGAAAATCAACCCATGGCTATCAAAATATTAGTATACCTATTCCACTCACATAATGTGTGTTGGAATCTGATATTCTAGTGTATTTTTTGCAACTTTAGGCCATAAAGGAGAGAACATAAGGTTGAGGATATTATGCAGCAGACAGAGCATAAGGTTGTGGAAAATTACCTTTGGACTAATAGTTGACAAGAGTTCACAACAGAGTGAAGGAACATCCACTAGAGTAGAATTGGATAATAAGGAAGATGTTAATGAACCACATACTATTGAGGAAGAAGCATGAAAGAAGACAAAAGCTAGTGAATCACAGGATGTGATCATAATTGTGGATATCAGTGAGGATAGCCCAGTGAAAATAGATGTATTAACTAAGGAGGAATTTTGAAAATAGATACTTGCCAAGGTAGCCTTAGATAAGTTTCTACCAAGCACCAATCCATTACTAATCCAAGTACAAGATTATCCATGGATTGAGAGTATATCAATTTGTAAAATATAAAATAGATGTGTCCTCAAAATGTAATATATGAAAAGGGGGTATGTTGTGTGGTATGAATGATCTCTATATATAGATAGGATTGAGGAAGGTAAGATATTCTTCTTAACCCTAAATTCCCAAAAGAAAGATCCAAATAGATTAACCACAAGAAAATGGTCAATGCAAAAATGAATCAATCGATGAAGAATATGAAGAAAGAGGAAAATATTACATTCCATTATGGAAGAGAGTATTGAAATCTTAATTGAATTGAAGACAAATACTAACCTCAGAGTATGAAAGATCTAGAAAATGTTGTTTTCTAGTGTCTGCATTGAGTTTGTGGAAATTTTGCAATCGGATCTAGCTTGGAAACATAGAGACAAAGAAAACCCAAAAATCTTTTGCTTTTCTGAGAAAGGTCAACCTTGACCCCCTTATGTCGACCTTGACCTGCGCTACTCCAACAGAAATTTTGTTTACAGATCTTGAAATTTTTCCAAAAAGGATATCTAGATCTACACTGTAATTCATTGTTCTGCACCTGTTCCTACAAGAAAAATGGTTTTTTTTCTTGGATGAGGTTTTTTCCTTGGTCAAACCCTACTTTTTGAATTAACCTTGAAATTGAATTGAAATTGTCATAATAAACAAAGTAAATGAAACAATTCACCTTACCTATGTTGAAACCCTTGTGGAGGATTCAAATCCTTGAATCCACAAGTATGGATGCTACAAATAAATGTAGAATTGAATTTAGGATGTCTCAAATCAATGGTCTTTAGATCTTCAAAACCAATCTTGAATGGATCTTGGAATAGGAAGAAGCTTGAATGGATGTGGATGGAAAAATCTTCAACAAGAGGGCTCCATAGAGATTAAATCATTCAATGGCTACCAATGGATCTCCTTAATGAATTGAATCTTGAATGCTTTAATGATTGAAGATAGATGAATGATTGAATTCTTTCCTTCTCCTTCTTTCTTTCTTCTTGATTGTTTGATTTCAGTTGATGGATGGAGGATGGATCATGGATTGAAATAAGAGGAGAAAGCTTCATTTTATACTAGTCTAGGTCACAAACTTCTAGAGATGCCAACATAGGAGAATTAAATTCCCATTAGTCCTATACCCTTGGAAGTGGAACTATATTAAATATCATTTAAGAGTTTACCATTTCAAAGCGCAAAACAGCCGACCCGAAAGAGGGAAATAAATCTTTCTAAAACCTGACATCCATAAACCTTCAGATTTTGAAATTTGAACCCTGGATTAGGGTCAAGGTCGACCTTGACCCAGAAGGTCAACCTGGACCTTGAGGTCAAGAACCTCAAATTCTTAGAATAGGTTGCCAGGATTAGGTAGGAAGGAAGTGGAAAATGGGGCAGAACATGGGAAAAAGCTAGATCCAAGTCAAAGACCCATTCAAGGCATTCGACATGACCCCAAAACACTTACTTAGAGGGCTAAACTAGTCCTAAATGGAAGTGCTTCCATTTTATGATGCTACATTTAGCCCCCACTTTAGCAAGAGTATGGACTCGATGCAAACTCTTGGTAAAGGAGATCACAAAGAAAAAGACAATGTTATTAAAATAAAAGGGACAAAGGAATCGTCAAGCCCCTAGGGACTCAAGTCCTCGTTAACCCCAACATTACAATAAGAGAGACATCTCTGAAAAAAAGAGAGAAGAGGGTGTGATTACGTCACCCAATGAGAACTTATGTCCCATTGTGAATCAGACAAGGAAACAACGCGACTGGAGAGATGGATTTGAACCTCCTAGTGAATGTCACTACTCATTAGTCAACCCATCAAGGACTTGTCTGCAAGAATATTCTATTCCAGAAGAGAAAAGAAAAAAAAAGAGAGATCCAGTCTTAAGGACACCTCCGACCTTAAGGGATCAAAACTTGAAAATTGAAACTAGAGGGATCAAGAGATCCTATAATATAAAAATCTATGCTTTAAGGATTAGTCACTAATCCATAAAGGGAGAAAAAGATTTGAAAAATATCTTGAAAGTGTCTGTGTGAAAAAAGTAAGCAGAGTGTATGCCCCCACGTTAAATTCATTCCTAACACTTTAACAAGAGAAATGGCTTGAATGGAAACATAAACAACTCCACTAATTATGTTTCCACTACGAGATGCCCCTAAGTGAAGACAAATCAAGGGAAATACCACATAAACATACAAAGAACATAGAAGGGATCTACTTGTTGTGGGGTCAGTATGATCATTAGATGATATTTATATATGATATTATTGCAAATGAATTGACATCATTCCCCAAAGAAAGTAGAACTAAAATCACAATGGAGGAAAGAAACCATAAGAGTTACAGAGAAGAGTCTTTTTAGATCACAACATGGAGACCAAAAAGAATCAATGCTACCAAGTCGCAAATCCAAATGGACTACATAAGGAAAAAATTTACGACCAATAGAAAAGGCACAACATAACATGAAAATAACATATATAAGAATAGATATACATATAGAGGAATAGTACAATAGGTTCGATTCCCTTATCACCTAGTACCAACAAAGTAACAAGGGTCATATAAAAGAATCTAACAAATATTTAGCAAACACATTATGGGAGAAGCACAATAGAATAGGAAAACACACAAAAATATACCATGAAGGACAAGCCAATCAAGCATATTTCCAACTCTCCCCATCTTGGTCTATATCATTTAGGGAAGGTGGGACACTCGCAAGAGGGACTATATCCAACATAGTAGGAATAATAGCTAATTCCAAGCAAGGTTCCTCTTAAAAATCATTATGTTTGATACTAGGTGTAATTATAAATTGTGTTCAAAGCATATTAGGTAAATCAATATTAATGTCAATAGTCTTATATTTGGGTAAAAAAACAAAGTTGTGTCACATTTCAGGCTAACTTATCAGCACAGCTGAATTTTAGTATTTCTAACTAAAAACTAATTTCTTCAATACATATGGTCTATCTAGATTCATTCTAGCTAATTTAGATAAGTGCTTGAACTTTTCCAATTGGAGATATCTATTAAATGCATGTTTTATACAAATTACCAAAGAAATAAAATTATTTTAGAAAATTGATGTTTCAATAATTCCAACTCTTTTTAATTATTTTTTTTTAAATATAAAAATACCCTTTTTTAGATGTTAGAGTCAAGATTATCATCATATAAGTTTTATGATATTTTAATTATATCTAATATATTATAATTTCAAAATACTACAAGTAGCTATTTTAACATTCTAGAAGAAGTTGTTTCAAAAGTAGAAAAAAATAATGAAGCATATTAGAAAAAAATAAATTTTATATTTAACACTAGAGGAGAGAGTCTCCTTCAAGAATGTGTAATTTGTTTTCTAACTATTGTACATTTGATAGCGAAAATTTCGTGGGAGATGAAAAATGTCAATTTCGGATAAATTTGACTTTGAGTAGTTATAACGAAGAAAATGTACATTAGAAACCAATTTTTCTTGTTTTTTACACTAGCTATACATGTCATCTATAACACATTTTAAAATCAAAGGAAAAAGAGATTATTTGCATATACTTTTTTGGTGGGAACGAGACCCTAGTTTTTCAGCATTTTTCAATTGTTAAAAATTGAATTTCAAAAGTTAAAAAACTATGTCTATTATTTTTCAAAAAATATATTAAAAATTATAGGCATAAACTTCATCCACTTTTACACATTTCATTATTTTACACCATCTTCAAATTCTAAACATAAATGTTACTTTTATGTTGTTAAAGTTGAAAATTATGAGTGTTATTGACCTTTTCCTTTGTAAAAGTGTGACACAGGTTTGTACTTTTACCCATTCATCATTAGCATCATTAGGATCATCAAGATTATCTTCTTCATCAAGATTAATTGAAATAGGATCTAAGATATGAATAGAATCATCATAATCATTCATCTTAACATCATTATTGACATTAACTTCTTCTAACACATCTGGCATATGCTGGTCAAAAGAAGGTAAATAAATTTGAAGAACAGAGGCACGAGCCTTAGCTTGAGCCCAATGCTTCTTACGACGTTCATTGGTAGATCGGTTACATTTTTTTTTGTTTTAAATATGTTGATAATTAGGAGAAACAAACATAGGTTCCTTCACAGGTTCTATAGGAGGATTAGTAGGATTCTCAGTAGGCTGAAAAGAAACACTAGGAGTTTGATTAGAAGAACTAGAAGCCATGGATAAAGGAGGTATGGAAGGAGTAGGAAAAAGAATAGGGTTAAGATCCATCTGTGGCATGCTTAACTCAAGAATCTTGCAATATTTATAGGCTTAATATGAGCAAAAAGGATTGTTTGGTCGAGAAGGACATGAATTAGGTAATGAAGGCCAAAAGAAGTCAAGGGTAGCACAATCCCTAGGCCTAGAAGGTTGATATAAACTATGATTAATCATCTTCACCTCTTCATCATGAATGAATTTAAGACACTTATGGATAGGAGAAGCAACATCATGCATGACATTCAACCAAGGTAAAGCAAACATAACTTGAAACTGATCAAAAGTAGGAACAACAATGAAGGTAGTGTCCACAAATTTACCACAAAGTTCAATAGGAAAGTTAATAGAACCAAATGATGGATAAAGAGAAATGTTACAAGTTTGAATCCACACATCAGATGTATTGTAAGAATCATGTTTTAAGTATTTCATAAAATGATTGTTGTCATTAATAACATTGAATAAGGATGTAGGATCAACAAGACAATCATGCGCACGTATCTTATAAATCATTGCATAAATATAGAGGGGACCATCAAGAGCTTTAATAGTCTTAGAATCATCAAAGGTAATCAAGAGTTCCCTAGGTCTTTTATTCTTAGGTTGTTTTCAAGGTTGAGGTTGAGTTTGAGGTTTAGGCTTAGGTTGAGGTGGAGCTTGAAGTTAAGGTTGATATTGAAGCTAAGCTGGAGATAGAGATTGAGACAAAACAACATGCTCCACATGGTTAACAATATCATTGAGATCATCCATCTTTGAATCATAAATAGTATCCATAGAATACAGCTAAACAATGGTGTTAGTATCATGTGTAGGCAAAGGATTCATATAGATTTGAAGATTTTGATTAGGAAGAGAGATAGATTTATTCCCACTATCATCAAATTTATCAATAGATAAAGAATTAGAATCAATTAAGTCTTAAACCTTATGTTTTAAATATTAACACTTCTGAGTATCATGGCCATTCTGAGATGGTATTGACAAAAATATTTGGAATCAAATGATTTGAATGCCATCATAGTAGGTAAAAGAGGTCAAATAGGAGGTAAATTAATCATATTAGACGTTAACAATTTACTCATAATAGAATGAAAAGATTCAGAAAGAGGAGTAAACATAAGATTTAGATGAAAAGTGGTGGATATAGAAGTGGCATTGTTGGATGCAACAACAACTTGATCAACAACTGCATTTTCTTTCTTATTTATCTTGACATAGTTGTTAGGTTTTTGGAACTTGTTGGGATTAGGAGTAGCATCACTCTTATCAATTGGACTTGGAGCCATTGGAGTGTTTCTCTCAAATTGACTCACTTGTAATTGATAATGATGAAGAACTGCACAAAGTTATTTAAAATAGGTAAATTCAATAAGAAAAATCTTATCTCTAATATCCTTTTGTAAATTTGAAATAAACATACACTGAATATTAATATCAGGAATAGGATAAGAAATTTGAGCATACAAATGCTTAAATCTACCAATAAATTTTGTTAATTTTTCTTTAGTATTTTGTTTACAATGCATCAAATCAGTTAAGGACACTTGGGGGCCAATGTTATTTTGGAACTATTAGATAAAGGCATTAAAAAGTTTTGGTAAATAGTCAATAAAATAAGGAGGCAAGGAACAAATACCATTGCAAGGCCTTATCATGAAACATTATAGAATTTTTTTTGGCTAAAATCCTATGGTCATGAGCATAGTCAATAAAAATGATTTGAAATGTTTTAACCTGAGTGATAGGGTCTCCCTTACCATCATAATTCTCAAGATGAGGCATATCTTCTTGTTGAGGAAAAGGAGCATGAATAATGTCTAGGGATAAAGGACTTCCCATGTCACATGTAGAAATACTAAACTTGGATTGAGTTAAAGATGCAAGTTGTTGTTGTAAAGAGGACACAGTTTGAGCCAAACTAATGATTGTGGAATCATTAGATGAAATATGAGGCATAGAAACATTAGAAATACTAGGAAAAGTATAGGAAGGGGAGGGAATGGAAGACACAAGTGGGGGAACACTTGGAACCATAGTTGGAAGAGGGATGGAATAGGTAAAAGGAAAATTATGATAAGAAGGTTTTGAAGTAGGTAGAGACATGAGTGGAACACTCATAGGAAGAGAGGGAACTGATGTAGGACCACTAAAGGAGGAGTATAAGTAGGAATGCTAGGTAAAGGAATAGAAGAAGGTTCCACACTAGTGACAGGAGGAGTGAATCCTAAGTCTTGAGCTTCTTGAGCTAAAGGTTTAACACTTAAATGCACAAGATGAGTAATACCACTCAAGAGATTAACACCTTGGTCACTATCATGAAGGAATTTCTTAAGAACCTCTAAAGCTTGAATAGAATCTTGATTATGGTTTTCTTGAATAAGCCAATTTCCCATTTTATCAAGTTCAAATGAAATTTTTTTGACTTGTTTAGGAGGAACCCTTAAAGAATCATCCTCATCATGATATGAGTGAGAAGATTTATGCTCCATAGTAGGATTGGAATCATGAGTAATCAAATTTTCACCCAGGATCCTAAGGAGAGGATAGGAAGACTCAGGATCAAATAAATCCATAAGTATGTGTCTTCTTCTAACCAAAATATTATATGTATGAATAGAGGTAGTAAAGCTCATATACCAATGCAATGCAAATGAACTAAACTAGGAAAACACAAAGCATGAAAAAATAAATGTTTTTGTATTTTTTCTTTATATAATTTTTTTGTTTTATTTTTGAAATGTCAATGCAAACACATAAAATAAGGCTAATACATAAAATATCTAACACCATAAAAGAAAGAGTTGTCTATCGTGAGATCACAAAAATGTAAAATATAAAATATATGTGTCCTCAAATTTTAATAAATGAGAAGGGGGTATGTTGTGTGGTATGAATGATCTCTATGAATAGATAGGTTTGGGGAAGGTAAGATCTTCTTCTTAACCCTAAAATCCCAAAAGAAAGATCCAAATAGATTAAACATAAGAAAATGGTCGATGCACAAATGAATCAATCAATGAATAATATGAAGAAAGAGGAAAATATTACATTCTGTTATGGAAGAGAGTATTAAAATATTAATTGAATTAAAGACAAATACTTGTCAGAGATTTTCCAGCAAGCCAGTGCTAACTGTATGTTTGTCATTGATGCCCACATATGATAAGTAGCATGCATAGAAGTCTTATGCAGTAAGATTTGAGTATATGTAGCATGGACACATTATCAGCATGATATCATGAACATAGAGGTTAATTGTTAGTACAAACAGTTATGTAGAAGCTTGTGTCAGCAATGTTCCTGATAGAGTTACAGGTAGTGTTCTATCTATGATTATCCGTACAATTATCATGGATCCTTGCACCCTTTGATATGTGATGGAGAGATGTTAGTGATGTTCCATTCATGGATGAAGAGTCTGGTGTGCAGTATAAATAAAGTTATGCAATTTCTATTCACCAGTTGTAGTTTCTTGTGTTTATCCAAAAGAGCTGACAAATATTATATTGGTACAGGAGTTGTGCTTATCATTTCAGTATGCACGCTTGGATTAGTAATCAAAGAAGAATTAAGAATGTTTAGCTAAGAGCACATGATGCAATTCAGCTTGAGGAGAAAGCTTCAGTTAATTTGGTAGAGCTGACAAGGTGTAGCATACGTCTACATTTATTAATATTGGACAGGTCCCAAATTGTGTTGTGTGCTTAGTAGAGCCAACAAAAATATTATTGGAGAGAGTTATTGTTTCTTTATTATGATTTCAAGGTAGTTCTAATAGGAAAACTTGATTATATCATTTTGACATAAGATATTTATAGGCAATCATTTTTTATTGCTAAGACATGGCTCAGAGTAGAATGTGAAGAGTAGAGTAGAGTGTGCGAAGTGTTGAGCCATCAGCAAAAGGTCTATGTGACCAAGTAAAGATTTTATGCTATAAATGTTGGAAATTTGGCTAATGTGGATGCATAGATGTTGTCATTATGAAAACATATGATGTCTATTGAGAGCGCAGAATCTGGAATGCAAGTATGGAAAGTTGAAGGAAGAAATTGTCTAAGTTTGGATACAGTGATCCTCACAGAGCACACGATGAAGGTTTAGTTGGCGACGTCCAACAAAGAAATATTTTTGTTTAAGTAGTTAACTAAAGCTTCTATAGACTATGAGGATACCCCATCTTAGTGCACATAAAGTTTGGAGCAGTACGGACAAAGTTATTCAAAGTTTATCGAAGACAGTTTTGCAGACAAAGTAGTTTTGGAGACAGTTTTAGCAAAAGAGTTAAGGGATTATTTTTGCTTGTCAAAATAATGACTTAACATTATTAAGGGATGAAATCCTAGATTTTTAATCTTGGATAATGATTTTGGATGCTGACCATGTAAATTTATTAGCTTTAATAACCCATATATTAGGCATACTTGAAATGTAATGAAATATAGAAGTGATATGTAAAAAGAAAGAAAAGATAACTTACAATAGTTGTTTATTATGATAGCAGAAAAGGATATTGATGTGAAGTTGTAAGTAGTACCATATTATAGTCAGAAACATTTTTGTATTACCTGTTTGGGTAGTGAGCTCACCTGGTGATCAAGTTTTGTAATCTAACTCCTAACAGGGTTAAGGCTTCTAACAAGGCCTAAAGTCCTTTAACTAGGACAGATCTACTATATAATGTAAATTGACTCCTAATAGGGTCCAATATCCCTAACAAGATACTTTTGATTAGTGATCTTTTTTGGTATCATCCCCACTGGGGTTTTCCCTTGGCCAGGGTTTCCTTGAGAACATATGATGTGTTATGAGTTCTTTCTATTTACTACTATGTTTGTTAATCAGCTTGATAATCTTTGTATGCAGTAAAGTAACCTGTTATATCCAAAAGTGGGAAAAAGTAAAAGTTTTTGAAATACTAATTCACCCCCCCTCTCAGTATTTCCTATTTCTAACAATTGGTATCGGAGCACAGTTACTCAAAGAAGGACCATTGAAGGAAAGCTTAGCAGCTTGAGTAAGATCTCTATGGATATGGATCAACTTCAGAAGAATCTTGAAGAAGCTCTTGAACAGATTGATATGCTTACTGATGAAAGAAACTCCTTAAGAAGAAAATATGAAGATGCAAAGAATGCTATTGAAAAATTGAAAGGTAAGATTGAAGATCTAAAATCTGAAAAGAAATCTGATATGCTTGTTGAAGATTGTGATGAATTCAAAAAAATAAAATGAGATCCTTAAGCATGAGTTGAAGATAGTAAATCTGAAGCTTAGTATGAAAGATGGAAATTTGAGATCTGATAATAAAAAATTGAAAATTGAGAGTGAAGATCTGAGGTCAAGACTTGAAAAGGAAACATCTGAATCTGAAAAAGTAAAAATGCAATATGTGGAACTTGAGAAGTATAATAAAATTGTGAAAGGTGAATTAACTCAATATAAACAACAACTTGAAAGGCTATATTCAAAATGTGATAAGACTAAAAAACAAATTTCTTTTGAAGAACCATTCTTTGATAGGACTGGATTTGGATATAGTATGTTTAGAACAAACCATGAAAGTAAGAAGCTAGATCTGAAGACATCTAAAAGTGTGGAGGAAATAAAGCTAGATGAGAACACATTGGAAGATCCACCTAAAGAAGAACCACCTAGAGAGAAAGATGAATCAAAGCAAGAAGAATCAAAATAGGAAGAATCATCTAAAGGTATGCAAAGAGAATTCAAAGGTAGATGTTTTTCTTGCAATACTATTGGGCACATGAAGAGAGATTGCACAGGTAAGCAATTTAAATCTTTTAATGAACATTGTTATAATTGTCATAGTTTTGGACATAGAGCTAACGAATGTAGAAGAACTAAAGTAATTTTGAATAATTATGATAGAATGATTGGGAATACTAACAATGCAAATAAGAAATCTATTGAAGAAATGAATCAAAGAAAAGTGGTAGTATGTTTTAGATGCAACAAAGTAGGACACATTGCTAGAAATTGCAGGTCACAGATTAACCAGCAAGGACAAAGATTTGGAAAAAATGGAATCATTTGTCAGATATGCAACAAGTTTGGACACTCAGAAAGATTTTGTAGAATGAACAATGGAGGTTATCATCATAACCCTAACCCTAGGAACACTGCAAGAAGGAATGAAAATGCAGGAAACAAAGAAAAAGGTTGTTGTAACAATAAAGATGAAGTAGAATTTGACAAAGGCATAGATCAAGGAGGTATAGTCAGCACTAAAAGTAGTTAGGAAGGTAATGTAACTGATGGTAATGATGAATCCTTACCTGACCCTTGTTTAAGTACTTAAATTATGTAAGTTTCTATAGTTTAGGACTTAGGATTTGTATAGATTAGGAATTTGAATGAGTTAAGTTTTGTGCAGTTAGATATAGGTTTATTATGTTGTAATAATGCTATGGTTAAGTGCGTAAAAGAAAATATTGTGTTTTGCGAGGTCACAGAAAGTTTTATGATTGCAAGTTTGCAGAATTAGGTTTTTGAGGTTTTAGCGGCAAAATGAATGAATGCGATGTTAGATCGAGTTAATGTGAAGTGTTATAAGGTCAAAATCAAAGTTATTACAATTACAAAGTGATTGAAAAGAGATTTGAAAGAAGAAAAGTGAGTTGAGGATGATTTGAAGAAGTTTGGAAGTAGTTTGCAGCGACGATCATACCGAAACCCTAGATTTGCAAAGTTGAGGTATTTCTTGATCTTTAATCAGTTGATAAGATGGATATTTCTATGGTTCATAATGTTAAGGATAAGAATAGACCAAAGATTAAGAAAGAACCAGTAGAACCAACTAAAATTGATGACAATCTAGCATTATCATCCGTACCAGACGGAGTATTGCACATTGAGAATGTTAAAGGATATTTAGGTTGTAAGTTTGAAACTTTGGGAGATGCAAATTTTAGTGATGATTACAAGAAATTGTACAATCAAGACATGTTAGTTAAACCAGATTATGGGCACTTAGAGAATAATGAAATTATCAAATATTCCATGAAGTATGAATTCAACGATGAGGAATGTACCAAGATCATTTTAAGTAGAATCCACAATGGGAAATTCTGGATGGAGGATAGAGTTATTGATATAACTACTGACCTAATTCATGAAGTTACTGGATTATCAAAAGTTGGAGAGATTCCATTGAATGAAAAGAACATGAGAAAGATTTTTTTGGATAACACTGGATCTAGTTATAATGGTAGAGGAATTGTGATAAGTAAGATTAAGAAAGATGATGTTAGGTACCTTTGCAAGATCCTAACAACTAAATTTTGTGGTAGCTCAAGGGAAGATGACATGGCTGCAAGAATGATTCATGTAGCTTATCTTATGTGTATTGAGAAGAAACTAGTAGACCTATGTGAAATCTTGAAAATTTAGCTATTTGAGAACTTAGAAAAGATTAAGAACGCTAAGTACACTCAGTTTAGGTTTTCATCTCTGATAACCTATATGTTTTTCCATATTTTGAGAAGATTTCCTTACACAATAGATTGGAGTGACAATGTGAATACAATGGAAAGAATAAACTTAGTTTACATGAAGCACCTTTTTGATAAAGTTAATGACAGTGTGAAGCTTGTATTGAAGACTTTTCAGAATATTGTTAAGAACAAGTCAAGGATTCCTCAATCCTTAGTTGAAAAGCATAAAGATGACATTTGTTTTATGGTTGACACTAATTTCACCTACATTGAAGTAGTTGAGCCTAGAATGGAATTCATAGACCCTCTTGGCTATGAAATATCTGAAGCAGAAACAGTAGGATATGTGAATAGATTGTTAAACTGTGAGTTGGATGGTCATGCAAATAGGTTTGGAACCTATGAAGAGAATTTCAACTCTGCAATAAGTTTGAGAGAAAAGAAGCAATCTAGTAAGAGAGTTGAATCTACTATGAAGAAAATATTGAAAGAATTAGGTATGTCAAGTCATGAGTTTGACATAGCTAAGAAGACTGCAGAAGCCCTGAGGCAAAGTGAAAATCTTGTAATTTCACCTGAGACATCAAGTGCAGATCCTGTTGATCCTATTGTAGTAAAGGTAAAAGTTGAAGTACCTGAAAAAGATGAAGGAGATAAATATTTTTCTCCTATTCCTAGCAAAAGAGTAAAAGTGAGTGCAACAGGAATCGACAAGAGACAGAAAGTGGTTGTACCACCTATACCTAGAAATGTAGTAGTAATTAAAGATGATGATGTAGTTTCAGTCAAGAAGAAAACTTGGAAACCAAGAATTGAAAGATTTAATGAAGATATATTGAAGCATGGAGACTTCACTAAGTTGAATAAATTCTATGATCTATATGGATCATTTGATAGATTGAAATTTGAAAATGCAATGGTTACACACATGATTGTGGTAGATAAGAAACTTAGCACTATTCATGGTAAGATCCCAGAAGATTTGTATAATAGACTTGTGAATAGAAAATAAAGAGCACAAGAAGAGGACATAAAGATGAGAGAACATGTAATCAGATAGTTCTATGATGTTAAGTATGAAGATCATTTGAATAGATTCTTGAAGTCTCTTGGAACTTTACTGAGAACTAAGAGAAGAATAATCCTTATAATGGGAGGCAAAAAGGAGGAAGTACAGAAAGAGATAGAGCAAGCAGTAATGCAAGTTCTTGCAGATATAGTTGCAGAAAAGCATGTTGAATTAGACCCTCAGCAAAAGCAATCAGAGGAACCGCATGCAGAGGAAGTTGGTATTGAAGAAGTTCCATCTTCTTCACATATCAATATTGGCAAAGAATCAATGGATATTGAAGGCACCAAAGTGACTCTAGAATCAAATGATGTAGTATTTCATGATCTAGGAAACATTGTTGACAATTTGGCTTTGGGAGAGCAAGAAAAGGTCACAGAATCAAAGAAGAATACAAAGGCAGAGGAAGCGCCAACTGTATCAGAATCAGTTCCAGTAGAACAGATAGTCAAAGGCAAACAAACTTTGACAAAGACCACTACCTCTAGTGCACCTTCTATACCAGTTGAAAACATTAGTGCACCTGATAGTAAGAAGAGGCATATTGGTTCAATGTTTGAAGACCTTGGAAAAGAAGTTGAAGATGATGATCAGCTTGAGTTCATCAAATCTCTGAATAAAATTATTGGAAAGAATAAGAAGGTGAAAGACCTTGAAGGAAAAGTTAGAGTTTTGACAGAGAAAATTGAGAGTGTGATCAGCACTAAGGTATCTGAATCAGATCCACTTGAGAAAGCTCAATTAGTAATGAATTCTTTTGACTTTGAATTTTCTAACTTGAAGGATATCGCTAAAATAAAAGTTCAGGAAGACTTTGAAGTAGAAATACAACAAACTTTAAGTGTAAATATTTGAAATGACATTGGTAGTTTAGATGTATGCATAAAGAATTTGAGGAGACATTTTGAGACAGGAAAGAATTTGTACATACAATACACTAAATAAAAAATCCTAACAGTTGAAGAGGATAAGAAGATCAGAGAGAAGTTAGATGCTATTACAACTGAGACAAACACCTTAACAAGCCCTAATGTCAAGATAAGTTCTGTTGAGAAGAACATAAGGAAATTGAAAGATGAAATCAGAATGATAGCAGAGGAGAAGAACAAAAAGATGATCAAGGTTAACATCTTGCGAGAGCATGTCTCAATCAAGATATCAATTGTTGAAGATCAAATTGAGCAGTGTCTTTAAGCAAAGACATCATTTCAGAAGTTTAGCTTCAATTCCCTGCAAGCTTGTTAGACAGCAACATATGAATTGAGTACTCTACTCAATGTTGTTGAATCCATCAGGATGATATGGGAGAAATATTTTGAATCTTGGAAGTTAGATTTTTGTGATTGTGTTGCAAGCCTAATGGCTTTGCAATAACTGATAATAAGGTATAAAGTTTTTGAAATATTTGTACACCCTATCTTTGTCATTGTTGTCAAAGGGGGAGAGATAGCAGAAAATTGAATATATGTTGAGGAAGGATACTCATAGGGGGAGCTATTCTATGGAGTATGATATTTTATTCATATTGTATAAACTTTTGGCCACAAATTTTGTATAAGTGTTTTTGATGTTTTGTTTGCACACTTAGCCAATTTTCCCATATGTTGCCACCAATGACAAAGGGGGAGATTGTTGGCAATTTGGCTAATGTGGATGCATAGATGTTGTCATTATGGCAACATATGATCTCTATTGAGAGTGAAAAATCTAGAATGGAAGTATGGAAAGTTGAAGGAAGAAATTGTCTAAGTTTGGATACAGTGATCCTGACAGAGCACCCGATGAAGATTTAGTTGGCAACATCCACTGGAACAATATTTTTGTTTTCACACTTAACTAAAGCTTCTATAGAGTATGAGGATACCCCTTCTTAGTGTGCATAAATTTTGGAGTAGTACAGAAAAAGTTATTCAAAGTTTACTGAAGATAGTTTTGCAGACATAGCAGTTTTGGAGACAGTTTTAGCAAAAAAGTTAAGGGATTATTTTTGCTTGCAAAATAATGACTTAACATTATTAAGGGATGACATCCTAGATGTTTACTCTTGGATAATGATTTTGGATGCCGACCATGTAAATTTATTAGCTTTAATAACTCATATATTAGGCATACTTGAAATGTAATGAAATACAGAAGTGATATGTAAAAAGAAAGAAAAGATAACTTACAATAGTTGTTTATTTTGATAGCAAAAAAGGCTATTGATGAAAAGTTGTAAGTAGTACCATATTACAATCAGAAACATTTTTGTATTACCTATTTGGGCAGTGAGCTCAGCTGGGGATCAGGTTTTGTAATCTAACTCCTAATAGGGTTAAGGCTTCTAATAAGGCCTAAAGTCCTTTAACCAGGATAGATTTGCTATATATTGTAAATTGACTCCTAATAGGGTCCAATATCCCTAACAAGATACTTTTGATTAGTGATCTTTATGGGTACCATCCCCACTGGGGTTTTCCCTTGGGCAGGGTTTTCTCGAGAACATATGATGTGTAATGAGTTCTTTCTATTTACTGCTATGTTTGTTAATCAGCTTGATAATCTTTGTATGCACTAAAGTAATCTTTTATATCCATAAGTGGGAAAAAGTAAAAGTTTGTGAAATATTGATTGACCCCCCCTCTCAGTATTTCCTATTTCTAACAATACATTGGAACTAATCTAGACAATAGGTCAAAGCATAGTTCACCAGGATCTAGATATAGTGTGTATCTATTATTCATAAGGTTGTAGCCTTCACCCCTTTAAGCAGTGAGCTCTCAGATAGTGCATCCTCACCCCTAAAAGGGTTAATTGTAAAAGAATCCTAATAGGGTATGACCGTTGACCAGGTCACTGTACTAAATGAATTGTAAAGACAACTCCTAAAAGGGTTGAAGATCTTCTAACAAGGATCATAAAACACTAGTGCATGTATTATTAGTGGATTTCAATTTTCACCAAGATTTTTACCTATTTGGGTTTCTTCATAACCAAAATATCAATGTTGTGTCCAAGTATTCTTTCATTGTGTTTTTTGTTTAATGTTTAAGTATACTTAACTGGATAAAGAATTGAAATTTTTAGATAATTGATTCAACCCCCCCCTCCCCTCCCTCTTAGTTATCTCTTGGGACTATTCCTAAGAATTGGTATCAGAGCCAAGTGCCTCAGAGAGAAATTTTAATGTATTGAGGTTGATCAGATGGCATTCTTTAGAAAAGATAGTCCTAAGTTTGATGGAGAGAACTATCCTAATTGGAAGAACAAAATGGTGACTCATTTGGAGTTTATTGCTTTTGAAGTTTTTGAAGTGGCTATCAAAGATATTAATATCCCCTCTCTAGAAGATCTTGTAAAGGATGATGCTACTATCAAGAAGAGGATTTGTTCCATCAGAATGCAATAGACAAAGAATCCCTTATCAGCGCCTTATCTGATAGTGAGTTTTTAGAGTTAAAGAAAGTAGACACAGCCTACAAGATATGAAAGCACCTAGAAGATATGTTTGAAGGAGATACACAAGAAAAGAATGCATGTAGAAAGACATGGAAGAAAAGATACAGTGCATTAGAGATGCTAACTAAAGAAAACATCAAAGCTTATAACCAAAGGATTAATGAAGCAGTTGTTGGAATCAGGAACAATGGTGGAGAGATCTCAGAGGAAGACATTATGGATAAGTTGATGACTACTCTTACAGAAGAGTATGAAAACAAGATCAACATCCTTGATGAGACCATGTAGCTTACAAAAAATTTCAAGAGAGAGACCTTGATTAGCAAAATTTTAGCTTTTGAGATTTCAAGATTGAAGACAGAGCCTAAAAGTGAGACAGACTTCAAAGCATTAGTCCATGGTAAGAAATCTTCAAACTCTTCTGGTAATTTTGATGATGAAGAAGAAGGCAAAGAGATAGATGATATTATTGCTATGATTGTTAGGAAAGAAAGAAAAGGAAAATGAAAGTATGAAGGTTAGTTACCTTTCAAATGATTCTCATGTAATAAGATTGGTCATTTTGCATCCAAATGTCCTACAAGAGTGAAGAAATTTAGAACTAACTACAAGCCTAAGTATACAAAATAATTTTACTATGGTGGTGATGGAGTTTCTGATGATGATTCAATTGAAGAAAAAATTGGATTCATTTCCATTATGGATCATGAAGATAAGAAAAAGGAACAAGAGCTAGCATCGATTTCACTAGAAGACATAAGGAAAAATTGGATTATAGATAGTGGTTGTTCACATCACATGACAGGTGATAAAGACATATTTGTTCATCTAGACAAATACAATGGTGGTATGGTTAGATTTGGAGACAACACTCTTAAACCTATCATTGGTACAGGAGCTATTACATTGGATGGAAAGAAAAAAACTGATGATGTTCTTTATGTAGATGGTTTGAAGCATAACCTTCTTAGTGTTTGATAGTTTCTTGAAAAAGGTTATAGATTGGAATTCAAAGAAAAAAAATGCATCATTAAAAACAAGGATGGTGTAATGATTGCATCAGGTTCAAAGACTAAAGGTAATGTTTTTCAGCTTAATTTTGAAGCAAGTTATTTTGTTGATAAAATAGATGACAGTTGGCTATGGCATAAAAGACTATGTCATATCAATTTTGATAACATAGTAAAGATAAGAAATGTAAAGGAAGTAAGAGATCTACCTAGCATAGCAAAGCCAATTGATACTATTTGCAAGGAATGTGTGATGGGAAAGCATGTGAGGAATTCATTCAGGAGCAAGCAGAATTCTACAAAAAAAAAGTTGGATCTGATTCATACAGACCTTTGTGGACCAACTCAAACAAGATCATACTATGGTGAAAGGTATTTCATTTTGTTTGTTGATGATTATTCTAGAATGATGTGGGTTGCATTCTTGAAAGATAAGTCAGAAGCATTTAAGAAGTTCAAAATATTCAAAGCTAAGGTTGAGAATGAATCTAGACTAAAGATAAAGTATCTAAGATCAGATAGAGCAGGAGAAGTCACCTCTGACAAATTCTATGAGTACTACGAAGAACATGGCATAGAGAGACAATTGAGTGCACCTAGAACCCCTTAGCAGAATGGGATTGCAGAGAGAAGGAATAAGATCATCCTTGATATAGCACACACCATCATGATTGAAGGAAGTGTTGTGCACACCTATTGGAGAGATGCAATCAATACAATAGTCTATACCATCAATAGAATACAATTGAGGCCTAATGAAAAAAAGACACCTTATGGGCTATGGTTTGGTAATTTGCCCACAGTGAAATACTTCAGAATCTTTGGAAGCAAGTGCTACATCAAGAGGGATGAAGTGATAGGAAATTTTGATGAAAGAAGTGATGAAGGTATTTTTATTGGTTAATCTACTAAAATTAAAGCTTATAGATGTTTTAACTTGAGATTTAATAAGATCATTGAATGTTCTCATGTTAATATTGATGAAAAGTTTATGGTTCAAGAAATATATCATGATTATGCACCTATGATTGAAGAAGAACCCATTCCTTCCACTAGTGAGATAGTTGTTGAAGAGATGTTTGACAGTATTAATGTAATGTTCAATGGCCTTGAAACAAGTGAAGAAGAAACTTAGAAGGAAGATGAATTAGTATCACCTAAGGTTCTAAAGTATACATCTAGATATCACTCTAAGGATGGCATCATTGGAGATCAGAGCAGTAAAGTCACAACAAGATCAAAACAAAAGAGTTCCGCAAGCAATCAAGTGGTATATTTACTATCTCAAATAGAACCTTTAAGTGTTGAAGATGCATGTAATGATTCAGATTGGCATGATTCTATGAAAAAAAAACTAGATCAGATTATCAAGAATGATACTTGGGAACTGGTCCCAAGACCTAGTGATAAGAATGTGATTGGAACAAAGTGGATATCTAGAAACAAGATGAATGAAGATGGTATAGTAGTAAGGAGTAAAGAAAGGTTAGTACGTAAGGAATATGAGCAAAGAGAAGGTATTGATTATTCAGACACGTTTGCAACTATGAGAAGATTAGAAGCTATTAAGTTGTTTCTAGCTTATGCAACATTAAAAAACTTCAAAGTTTATCACATGGATATTAAGTCAGCATTATTGAATGGAGAGTTAAAGGAAGAAGTATACATTGAACATCTAGAAGGATTCACCTTATCAGACAAACATGATATGGTATGCAGATTAAAGAAAGCCCTCTATGGACTTAAGCAAGCCCCTAGAGATTGGTATGAGACTTGATGGATATCTAACAAAAATTGGATTCAAAAAGAGAGAAGTAGATTGTAATTTGTTTATCAGAGAGATATTTGAAGGTTTACTACTTGTAGCTATATTTTTTGATGACATTATCTTTTGGGGTAATGACAAACTTAGTGCAGAATTTGCTAAGGAAATGCAAAGGGAGTTTGAGATGAGCATAATTAGACCTATCAAATACTTTTTGGGATTGAATGTGCAGCAAAAAGACAAAGATATATTCATAAATTAGAATAAATATGTGAAAGAGATCTTGAAGACATTCAAGATGGATGATTGTAAGCCAGTGGGTACACCTATGATAAAATGATGCAAGATTACAAAAGAAGATGATTCTCCAGCAATAGATACAACATTGTACAAGTCTATGGTTGGAAAACTCGTATATCTTACTCAAACTAGACCTACCATTTCTAATGCAGTTGGCATAGTTGGAAGATTTTTAGCAGAGCATAAACAAAGTCACCTCATTATAGTAAAAAGAATATTTAGATACTTGCAAGGCACTATAGATTATGGTCTATGGTATCCTGACTTAGAGAATGTTGACCTTCAAGTATATACAGATGCAAATTGGGCAAGATGTGTTGATGATAGAAAGAGTACATTAGGAGGAGTAGTGTTTCTTAGTGATAGACTTATCAATTGGACAAGAAAGAAGAAAAATTATATTTCTTAGTCAACAGAAGAAGAGTATGTTGCAGCAGCCTTGAATTATTCTACAATTGTTTGGATCAAATAGATGATAAAGGATTTTGGAATTTAGATTAATTATCCTATTTCTATTCATTCTAATAACACTTTCACTATCAATATGT
Organism: Chamaecyparis obtusa; assembly: GCA_027943335.1. NCBI lineage: Eukaryota > Viridiplantae > Streptophyta > Pinopsida > Cupressales > Cupressaceae > Chamaecyparis > Chamaecyparis obtusa. The sequence continues at coordinate 49,369 of BSBK01010112.1, forward strand.
CAAAAAATCATGTGATACATGCAAAGACAAAACACATAGAGATCAAGTATCACTTCCTTAGAGAGAAAGTCATAGAGAAAGAAGTCAAATTGGATTATGTAACTATAAAGGAATAGCTAGAAGATATATTCACAAAGCCTTTACCAAAGGATACTTTTGAGTATCTCAGGGAGGAGCTCGGAGCAATTCCCTTTGTTGATTCTTCTTAGAGAAAGAAGAAAAAGCATCAATCCGCAGTGACTGATGGAAGGTTGAGTACTCTACTTCAGGAGTAGTACCTGAGGTAAAATGTTTTGGTGCCCTCTTCCATTGATGTCAAAGGGGGAGTAGTATATATTCATGAAAAATAGTATCAAAGGGGGAGCACACATAGAAGCAAGGAGCAGTATTCAGTTATGGAAGCAGTTCAGTTGAGAAAATGGAGAATGTTGAAGAATATTGCAGTAGATGGAGGATTCATCATTGGAGGATTTTTGATGAGGAAATGGAGAATGTTATAAAATAATTTCTCATTTGGATTGGTGGTGTTTTTCATTCCATATGTTTCCATCAATGCCAAAGGGGGAGGTTGTTGGAGATTTTCCAGCAAGCCAATGCTAACTATATGTTTGTCATTGATGAAAACATATGATAAGTAGCATGCCTAGAACTCTTATGTAGTAAAATTTAAGTATATGTAGCATGGACATGTTATTAGCATGATATCATGGATGTAGAGGTTAATTGTTAGTACAGACAGTTATGTAGTGTAGCACCCCATCTATACTAAAAGATAAAAGATGATACTAAAGAAGAAACCATCATAAATAAAATCACATAAAACCACAGTAATAAATTTATTTTTTCTTAAAAGAACAATCTGAAACTTATAATCATAACAATCACTTCTAAGAGCTTTATAGTTTACAATCGATTTACATCAGAGTAATAATAATACTCTTTATTCAAAGATTAAGTCTCAAACAAAATTTTCCTTCATTCCAAAAACCATTACATTCTACGAATAGATCTGATAACTAATAACCATGAAATGATTTGTTTCCCATAAAACTTAACAATTGCTATCCACTGTCCCATATTCATTGATTTATCTATCTAAAACCTAAAAACCAAAATGAACACAAATGCAAATAGCAAACAGGGCTTAGTCACAATGATAAAGAAAATGAATCATCTCCAAATATCTGCAATCATAAAAGTCAGTACAAAATAACATTTATGCAGATTTAGATACAGATGTAATTGAAAACTAAATAACATAATTTTCCATTCTTTTACACCAAAATCATCAAGCACTAAATTTCCTTCTAACAGAAATAAACTCGCAAAGAAAATGACAAGTAATGATCCAATAGTTCATGGGTGTCCACATAAGGACCTACGCTATGTATCCGTAAGGAACCTCGTAGTAATCCATTATGTCTGATGAAACCATAATGTTTTATCTTTGTTAATTGAAACCCATAACCCTTGAATTTATAATTATCACTTAATTAAACAACTAACAGAAATTCTTTCCCATAAGGATATAGACTAGTGTCAGTCACAACTGACATAAATTCTATCTTCACAAGGTACTAGACTAGTGTCAACCCCCAATCTACGGATCATTCTTGCATTATCTCAAAAACACTTGATCTAGCAATCAATGAAAGTAGTGAAATGAACTACATAACACAAATTCACTAACAATCCGTTTCTAATGTATCAATTTACAAAATTGAAACAACAAATAGAAAACCATTATAAAACCATATTACCATATTTCTTAACATACATTCATAAATATGATGTTTCACATAAGATGAAAAGATCACAACTCTTTCTCCATCACAAAACCAAACAAAATAATCTCCATATTAACTTAACATTAAAACTGTAACTGTACAATAAAATATCCATATCAAATCCATGTTTCCATTGAATAGAAAAGAATGAACATAATCATACATCAACTAAATCAACACAACACCCATCACTTTTAACAAACATACTAGTTTATCATAACTAAATTATTAAACTAAATGGCCATACACCCTTCTCTATTAATTACAAGTTTATACCATTTATATACATGTTGGCGTATGTACATGTATACACCATGGCTTGTGTATACATATACATATCCTAGTAGGTATATGTATATATGAATACATAATTATATAAGCTTGTAATTAATAGTTCAAATTGATAGTCATAGCATCTATTATATACATGTTGGCGTATGTACATGTATACACCACGGCTGTGTATACATATACATATCCCGATAGGTATATATATATGTTTATGTAATCATATAAGCTTGTAATTAATAGTTTAGAATGACAATTATATCATCTATTATATATCTAATTGCATAAACTGTAATTAATAGTTTAAGTCCATGAATATGCAATAGAAAACCACACTAATCTTCACAGTGATGTCACAGAAAACAACTACCTTATTATACTACTAATCTACCGAATACATAAAATAATGACAGAAAAATAACCGACTTCTACCTCTTAATCAAATTACCAAAGTGTTTCTTTTCTTTTCCTTACTATCTGTACAAGATAGGAATTGATTTTTCTCATAAATCCCTTACATTTCCTAATGTTGTATCAACTATAATACACACTGGTGTTAATTACTAAAGTTCTTAAAGCTCGCAAACAAGTTTGACATAACCAAGACATCCACATTCCTCTATCGACTGATACATACAGTGACACACACTTTTTAACCAAACAATGACACCAAAAAACTAAAGGAGTTCACCCAAAAGAAAAACCTTAATCCAAACTTAGGTTGCAAGTGTTAACACAAAATACAACAGGTATCTAAAACACTAAGAAATACCATTAATTCCCTTTTTCACAATTAAGCTTAAAAGACAACATCGATATCAACTTCGGTTTATAACAATGACAGAGAAACCCGATATCATCTTAAAACCAAGTCTATACAAACTGTATACATTATGATGCTACAGTACCCTAACAACAGGCACAGTGCGAGAAGATCTAAAGAAGTTTTAACAAGAACACTCATGCTGGTTTCATTCTCCATTAATATGCCGATACTCAAACCTGACTAACTCCCTTAACACTTGTCCAAAGCAAGAAGACATCGACACCAAACACACAAGGATATAACCATACAACATCTACATAACTATATTCCAAAGATCGACACAGACTTAACTAAACATTGCCAACTTCATACTCTGAACAAAGATCTCCCTTATTACACTAGGCTCGAAATAGCATATCAAAAAAAAGCAAGTGTTAAATACCATACTAAAACCAGACACTTACTAACCAGTCATTTTCTTACCAAGTTTCACCACTAATCACAACATTATAACTAGATTTCTTTCTAATCTATCCAAGAAAGAAAAGATTGATTCATGATCAAGCTTACAAAATAATCAAACACAAAATTTCACATTTCATCAACTAACAATCAGTGATAACCAACATTCCATTAATACATTTTCAGAATCACAAAATGGAAATAGAGGTTAAGGTAAGAGATGCCCCTGTCTGGTATTTGTATGGAGAAGATATCTAGAACCAGAATGCTAGTGCTAGCCCCTACCTGGTGAGCTTCATAACGAATCCCAAACTCAACCTCAAAGATCCCTTATCACAGATTACCAAAATGTCATGCAAGAGAACCCAAAATGCAGAGATAACAGTATGAAACTTCCCACTTCCTAAATGACCATGAACAGAAGGGTTTATCTTTGCCATGAAAACCCCTTTCATTCCATGCCACTTATCAAGAAGGATACAACAGTAACATGGGTCCATAACCAACTATTTACCCAAAATACCGTAGCATAACATGGTAAAAAAAATGGAGTCATATACAAATTGCAATTCCTTAACTAGAGCAAATGGCAGATTTCAAACTCAACAATGAATTCCCATCGATAAGTTCATTCAATGCAAACTTATCTCTTGCAGTGAACACAACTCAAAACCTACCAAATGTCCAACATAGTACATTTCCACAACCCGAAAAATAGCTTAAACCCCACTAATACCTCAAAGTAATGCAAGTGCATTAAATCCCTACCGTGAGTCATGTCTTCGAGCCAATTAATAATATGAAGACTTAGGGATAGGTTAATACATGTCTTTGCCAATAACTTTAGTCATATATACTAACTTAAACATCTAACATAACAGTGCATTCCAATGTCAATTAACTAACACTAAAACACACTAACCTCCTACTAACATACACCATAGGATATACTAACTTAGTTAATTCACATAGTTTTAGTAAATGAAATACCACATTATTACTAAAGCATACACTCATAGTTATATGTATAAAAATACATATATTTCAAATTCATTAATTTTGAATTTTGAATTTGATTAACATTAAATAACAATAGAACTCTAAATACTGTCTATACACATCAAGATACAGTTAATAATAATAATGTAACCATTTCTAATTACGTCTAACATATTACTAAGGATTCCAAAACAATGAATCAATAATTAGACAATTAACTAACTGTATAGTTTGTCCTTATTACATAATCAAACCAATGTTCAAAATTGAGTCTAAGCCAATTCTGTCATTAGAATAGGACTCATAAAGCGACAGAAGTAGACATAATTCCCTAAATGTCTAGCAGAATAATAGAGATAACATGTTTAATCTAATTAACAAAGTTCAAAAGAACACAGTCAGAGTTCGAACTCAAAGGAATCTAACATAACATAACATAACATAGAAAAGTAAAGTCTGGAACTGTCAGGGGCATGACATGTAGTAGCTTGTGTCAGTAATGTTACTAACAGAGTTACAAGTAGTATTCTATCTATGATTGTCTGTATAGTTATCATGGAGCCTTGTGCCCTTGGATATGTGATGGAGACATGTTAGTGATGTTCCATTCATGGATGCAAAGTCTAGTGTGTAGTAGAAATAAAGTTATGCAGTCACTATTCACCAATTGCAGTTTATTGTTTTTATCCAGAAGAGCCAACATAGATTATATTGGTACAGGAGTTGCACCTATCATTTAGGTATTCTTGCTTGGATTAGTAATTAGAGAAGATTTAATAATGTTTGGCTAAGAGTGCATGATGCAATTCAGCTTGACGAGAGAGCTTTAGTTAATTTGGTAGAGCCAACAATGTGTAGCGTGCATCTACATTTATTAATATTGGATAGGTCCTAGATTGTATTGCGTGCTTAGTAGAGTTGATAGAAATATTATTCAAGATTTTTGTTGTTTCTCTATTATTATTTCAAGGTGGTTCTAATAGGTCAACTTGATTATATCATTTAGAGAGAAGATATTTATAGGGAGTCATTTGTGATTGCTAAGACATGGCTTAGAGTAGAATGTGAAGAGTAGAGCAGAGTGTGCAAAGTGTTGAGCCATTAGTAGAAGGTCTATGTGACCAAGTAAAGATTTTATGCTATACATTGGAACTAATCCAGACAATAGGTCAAAGTGCAGTTCACCAAGATCTAGATATAGTGTGTATCTATTATTTAGAAGGTTGTAGCCTTCACCCCTTTGAGTAGTGAGCTCTTAGATAGTGAATCCTCACCCCTAACAAGGTTAATTGTAAAAGAATCCTAATAGGGTCTGACCTTTGACTAGGTCACTGTACTCAATGCATTGTAAAGACAACTCCTAATAGGGTTGAAGATCTTCTAACAAGGATCATAAAATAATAGTGTTGATTATTAGTGGGTGTCAATTCCCACCAGGGTTTTTACCTATTTGGTTTTCCCCATAACTAAAATATTGGTTATCATTTTATTTTTGTTTAATGTTTAAGTATACCTAATTGGATAAAGAATTGAAACTTTGACGCAGGGGGAGCGTAGATACAAGCAAAATTAGGTAGAATTGAGTCCACTTGAATCAACAACAAGTCCTACTTAGAGTTACACACAAAAAAAATATGATTACCACATGAAATCAGTGAAAACACAATGGATATGAGACAATCAACTGATAGCAACAATAAATAATTTATATTATTTCCTTCAACATGCCCGGTTGTGAGGCCTTCCGGGTTTCGGCCTTATACAAAGAAATTATGAAATCAAAATCTTAGCTTTCATCCTATATTTTTCTCCAATGATGTATCTTGATAATAAAACTTCCTAGATCTACCTCTTAATTCCCTACTACATCAATCTAGACTCCTCATATAGCCAGCTAAGCCACAAGTCGACTAGTCAGGGATTTAATTACATTATAGGTCCAGTTTGGAAGATTTAAATCAAAACTAATGAAAGAGTGCTCACCACTTGATGGGCCTTTAAATTTAGGTCCATGCATGACCCAAGAACATTAACTTAACTACACAAGGCCCCATTTCATCACACGGAATGATGCAATATGAAACACTCCACACTTCACGTGAAAATGGAAGAAAATAGGTCCCTGAGAAAAATAGTCATAACTTTTTAATTATAATGAATTAGGACTTTTGTTCTTAGGAGATGATATTAATTTAGGTCCTATTAAATTTATTAAGATTGAAAAGGCTGATTCCTTAAGGATCAACGACTACATGACACACAATTAGCACAAAAACTATAGGAAAATATGGCTCTGACGGAAAGGAAAATAGCTATAACTTTGAAATGGTCCATCCAATATTCATGTGCTCATAGGAGAAGGTTCCCAAATATTTCCTCAAAATCATGTAAGCTTCATACAACATTAAAGCAACAAATTCAAAGATTATAAAGAAAACAATAGAAAAAAGGAAATATTTTTGGGTGATGCAAGATTGCTCAAAGACCCAAGATGCTCTTGCATCAGACACCTGGGGTAAATAAAGAACTAATGTCCACATCAAGAACTTATCATATTCTAACCTAAATCATAAAGATCCAACTCAACTTTTTTAATTTATGAACTATCTTCAACTGGCTTCTCTTTACATTGAACTAGATATTCCATGTAGTCCTTTCCTCTTGTACTCTTGCTCACTCTTTTATTCAAGATCTTCTCAATGTTGTCTTTATTTTTCTTAGAATAATCTAGATGATCTTCTATCTCCTCATTTGATTCAAATTACTCAAAGATATCATAAATTTTGAATATAGGTGATATATCCATGTCCTTTGGTAATTCCACTTCATAAGCATTTCCACTGTCAAACTTCTTCAAAATCTTACAAGGTCCAAACTTCTTCATTTTTATCTTGTTGTAGGTACCAACTAGAAATATATTCTTCTTCAAATGAATCATAACCTCATCTCCAAATTCAAAATATTTATGTCTTCTTCTCTTATTTGTTCTCTATTTATATTTTAGATTACTGTCCTCCAAATTCTTTTTAACTTCATCATGAAAATTTCTCATGTATACTACAAAATCCTTAGCTTTAGCACTTCTTCTAGTCTCCATAGGTAAATCTCTCAACTCTATGGTTCTCTTAGGATGACATCCAGTAACAATCTCAAATGGTTTCCTCTTAGTGCTTCTATTCAAAGAATTATTATATGCAAACTCTACTTGTGCTAAAACTAAATCCCAATTAGTAGGCTTATCTCCAACTAAACATATCAACAAGTTTCCCAAACTTCTCTTCACAACTTCAGTATGTCTATCTATCTGAGGGTGAAATGTAGAACTAAACTTCAATTTTGTATTCATCTTCTTCCAAAGTGTTCTCCAAAAGTAACTAGCAAACTTAGTATCTCTATCTGAAATAATAGATTTAGGAAAACCATGCAATCTTACCACTTCCTTGAAGAATAATTCTGCTACATGTAATGTATCAGATGTCTTCTTACAAGGTATGAAATGAGCCATCTTAGAAAGTCTTTCAACAACTACCAAAATAGAATCATTACCCCTCTGATTTCTAGGAAATCCAAGAACAAAGTCCATACTCACATCTTCCCAAGGTCTATTAGGTATAGGCAAAGGTGTATACAATCCTGAATTCTGACTAGTTCCTTTTGCTACTAGACAAACTTTACAACTTCTTACCATTCTTCATACATCTCTATAAATCTTTGGCCAAATCTATCTTTCTAAAATAAAATTCATAGTCTTATCAATCCCAAAATGTCTAGCAAGTCCACCACTATGTTTATCTTCATTATGTTCTCTCACATAGATCCTCTAGGTATACACAATTGAACTCCCTTAAACAACATGTCTTCTTGAATGAAATAATTAGTCCACTTATCACTCACTATGTGTTCCTTACAAGCCTTCCAACATTCTACAAAATCAATGTCAGTCTCATACAAACACTTCAAATCATCAAAACCAACTACCTCAACTCTCATCTCTGTCAAAAAACTTCTTCGGCTCAAGGCATCAGCAACTTTATTTGACTGTCCACTCTTATGCTTTAATGAAAAGGAAAAATTCTACAAGAGCTCAACCCACTTCATATGTCTCTGATTCAACTTATTCTGACTTCCCAAATACTAGAAAGCTTTATGGTCAACATACAACACAAAATATGTAGGCATCAAATAATGTCTCCATTTATTCAAATCTTGAACAATAACATTTGTCTCCATTCCTTCAAAGCTTGAACAATAACATAGAATTCCTAGTCATAAACTAAATATTTTCTCTTAGCATCATTCAACTTTTCACTAAAGAAAGCTATAGGTCTTTCTTCTTGACTCAAAATAGATCCAATTGCACTTCCAATAGCATCACATTCAACTTGAAAAACTTTACTAAAATCAAGAAAAAAGTGTAGGCAATCCTACAATTCTTTTTTTCAATGTTTCAAAACTCTTTTGTGCTCCATGTGTCCATTTGAAATCATTTTTATCTCCTCTCATAGTTTCAGTCATAGCATTACAAATAGAACTAAATTTTTTTATGAACTTCCTATAAAAACTTGCCAATCTATGAAATTATCTTACCTCTCCAACAGTCTCTAGTGTATGCCAATCAAGTATAGCTCTCACTTTCTCAGGATCCATATTCAATCCATCAACTAAAATTACAAAACCAAGGTACACAATCTCCTCTTTCATAAATGAACATTTCTTCAAATTAATCATCAACTTTTCTTCCTTCAATCTTTGCAATACTTGTCTGATATGCTTAAGATGTTCTTCCTTACTCTTACTGAATATCAAAATGTCATCAAGATATACAATCACAAACTTACCCAAGAATCATTTCATAATTTCATTCATCAGCCTCATGAAAGTACTAGGTGCATTAGTCAAACCAAAAGGCATAACCAACCATTCATACAAACCTTCATTAGTCTTAAAAGAAGTTTTCCATTCATCCCCTTCTCTGATCCTAATCTGATGATATCCAATCTTCAAATAAATCTTTGTGAAATACTTTTCTCCACTCAAACTATCCATTATGTCATCCATCCTAGGCAAAGAAAATCTATACTTTACTGCTATCTTGTTTATATCTCTAGAATTAGTGCACATTTTCCATTCTCCATTCTTTTTTGGTGCTAATACAACAGGTACTACACAAGGACTCAAAATTTTTGTAATCAAACCTCTCTCAAGTAATTCTTGCACTTGTCTATTCAATTTCATCTTTTCATCAGGTGTCAACCTATGTGGTTCTTTATTAGGAAAACTAGCTCCAAGTATCAAATCCATACAATGACTTATACTTCTCATAGGTGGTAAACCATTAGGTACATTATCATAAATGATTTCATGAAATTAAGTCAACAAAGGTTTAACCTCAGGTGCATGTTCTAACTCATCTCATTTTTAGTTTTCCTTGCAATTAAAGAAAAACAAATATTATGTTATTTCATTTCTCTTGCAAACTTTTTACCATCAGCCAAACATACTCTGACTGTGGTACAATGACTTTCATCAAACTTCTCTATCAAAGGCAACAATACTTGTTTATTTCCATCCATCCAAATAGTATATTTATTCAATCTACCATCGTGCAAGGCTTTCCTATCATACCACCAAGGTCTACCCAAAATAATATGACAATAGTCCATAGGCATAATATCACACAAGACTTCATCGTGATAATTCCCAATTTTTAATTTAACAAGGCATTTTTCACTTACAAGTAGTTTATGCTCCTTCTAGATCCAAGCAATATGGTAAGGCTTAGGATGTTTCAATCTCTATAACTACAACTTGTTAACTAGCTCTTCAGATGGCAAATTATCAGAACTTCTACTATCAATGATTACCTTGCAACATTTATCAGTGATCTTACATCTAGTTCTAAACAAGCTTTTCCTCAAAATAGGTTCCTCATCAGCTTCTTCATTCCAAAAGATCCTTCTTAGCATCAAGTTCTCACCATGTTTAGGTTCATTAGACATTTCCTCAACTTCTTCACAAGCCAAATTATTTCTACCATTACCTTCAATCTTCTTTCTAGAGTTGGTACATTCAAAAGCTCTATGTCCTTCTTCACCATATTTTTAACAAGTACCTTTAAACCAAGATTTATCTTCTCTTTTCCCATTACTATTATTCCTTGAGTAACTAGTATAGCTATCTCTAGAGTAGTTACCTCTTTTAGAAGGTTCATCTTTCCATCCTTTATCTTGTACTGCATTGTCAGATCTTCTACTTTCTCCCTAAGATCTGCCTCTACTTCTCTAAAATCTGCCACCTCTTCCTCTTTGTCTTTGTTCATGTCTTTTTTTCAATCTTTCTTCTACCTTCAAAGAAAATTGGTATGCTTCTTCCACACTATCTATTTTCATGTAGCTAATCTCATCTTGAATATATTTCCTTGGGCCATTTAGATATCTAGCCACTTTCTCAACTTCATCATCCACATGTCCAGATATGATAGCCAATTTGTAAAATTCCTCAATATATTCTTTCACACTCATGTCCTTTTGTCTCAAATTTTGCATTTTTCTCATCAAACTAACTTGGTAGTCAATTGGAAGAAAATTCTTCTTCATCTTTCCAAGCATCTTCATCCATGTCTTGATCTTTTCTTTTCCTCTCTTCTATCTCTCAATTTTCAAATGATCCCACCAAAGAGATGCATGACCTTTCAACTTTGTGACTGTTATCTTAACCTTCTTATTATCAAGAGTACCTTCATACTCAAAGTATTTATCCATCTTAGAGATCCAATCCAAAAGTGTATCATTCTCAAGTCTTCCATCATAGCAAGAAACTTCAACTACAAGTCTAGAGTTAGCCATAGACCAAAATCTAAAGAGTCTTTCCTCATCTTGTTTAACTTTAGGTTTAGGATTAGGTGTTGCTTCCTCTTCATCATCACTAACATCTTCAAGATGTGTGCCTCTTCTCTGGGTTGTCTCTATAGCTTCAAGCCTAGTTGCAATCTACCTCAACATATCCATGATATAATTATCATTTCCTCTAAAACCTACAACCAATCAGATAAGTTTCTTCATGACCCAATCCATAAGAAAGAACTTCTCTCTGATACCACTTGACACAGGGGCAGGGTAGATACAAGAAGAATCAAGTAGAATTGAGTCCACTTGAATAAAAAAAAAGCCCTACTCAAAGTTACACATGGAATAAATATGATTACCACATGAAATCAGTGAAAACACAATGTATACGAGACAAGCAACTGGCAGCAACAATAGAGAATTTATATTTTTTCCTTCAACATGCCCGGTTGTGAGGCCTTCCGGGTTTCGACCTTATACAAAGAAATTATGAAATCAGAATCTCAGATTGCATCCTATATTTTTTTGCAATGATGTATCTTTATAATCAACCTTCCTAGATCTAGCTATTGATTCCCTACTACATCAATCTAGACTCCTTATATAGCCAGCTAAGCCACAAGTCGGCCAATCATGCATTTAATTACATTAGAGGTCCAGTCTGGAAGATTTAAATCAAAACTAATGAAAGAGTGATCACCACTTGATGTGCCTTTACATTTAAGTCCAAAAATGACCTAATAATATTCCCTTAAATACACAAGGCCCCATTTCATTACACGAAACCATGCAAGATGAAACACTCCACATTTTGCGTGAAACTGGCAGAAAATAGGTCCCCAAGAAAAATGGTCATAACTTTTTAATCATAATGAATTAGGAATTTATCTCTTATGAGATGATATTAATTTAGGTCCTCTTAACTTAATTAATATTGGAAAGGCTTATTCCTTAAGGATCAATGGTTATAGGATGCGCAATCAGCACAAAAACTGTAGGAAAATACGGCTCTGACGGCAAGGAAAACATCTATAACTTTGAAATGGTCCATCCAATCTTCATGTGCTCATAGGAGAAGTTTCCCAAATAGTTCCTCAATATAATGTAAGCTTTTCACAACATGAAACCAAAAAATGCAAATATTATAAAGAAAACAACAAAAAATAGGAAATATTTTTGGTTAATGCAAAATTGCTCAAAGACCGAAGATGCTCCTTCATCAAAATTGTAGATAACTGATTCAGCTCACCCCCTCTCAGTTTTCTCTTGGGACTATTCCTAACAATACTAACCTCAAAGTATGATAGATTTGGAAAATGCTATTTTATGGTGTCTGTATTGAGTTTCTGGAAATTATGCAACCGAATCTGGCGTGGAAACACAGAGATAGAGAAAATCTAGAAATATTTTTCTTTTATGAGAAAGGTCGACCTTGATCCTAAAAGTTTTCTAAAATTAAATGGCTACTAGTGGATCTCCTTGATGAATTGAATCTTGAATGATTGAATTCTTGAAGATAGATGAATTATTGAATTCTTTCATTCTCCTTCTTGCTTGCTTCTTGATTCCTTGATTTTTCTTGATTGATGGAGGATGGACAATGGATTGAAGTGAGAGGAGAAAGCTTCCTTTTATACTATTCTAGGGCACAAACTTCTTAAGAGGCCAACATAGCTGAATTAAATTCCCATTAATCCTATACCATTGGAAGTGGACCTATATTAAATATCATTTAATATATTACCATTTCGAAGCCCAAAAAAACTGACCCGGAAGTAGGAAATAAATCTTTCTAAAACCCAACATCTGGAAACCTTTAGATTTTGAAATTTGAACCCTAGGTTAGGGTCGAGGCCAACCTTGACCTTGAGGTCAAGAACCTCAAATTATTAGAGAAGGTTTCCAGGATTAGGTAGGAAGGAATTGGAAAATGGGACAAAATAGGGGAAAAAGCTAGATCCAAGTCAAAGACTCATTCAAGGAGTTTGACATGACCCCAAACCACTTACTCAGAGGGCTAAACCAGTCATAAATGGAAATGCTTCCATTTTTTGATGATACACAATTATATAAAATACACTAGTAAGCCCTCATATGGTCATAGTTGACCTTTAAGCCTCATAAAGTACCAATGCCGGTAGAAAAAGGACAAGTCAAAAATGACAATTGAGATTACACCTGTTGAGAAAGGAAAGAAACAACAAGCCAAGAAGATTCCTAAAGAGAAATCAGATAAGTCTAAATTAGTTCTAATAATTCCTCATGTGGAGGAAAAGGAGAAGGTTGAGATAGAAAAAGATAAACTAGAGCCTAAGGAACGAAAGGCTATGAAAGTTATTATACAAATGCTGACTAGAAACACACCAAGGAAGAAATCATAGAAGAAGAAGGAGAAATATCCTATGAAACAAGTGAAACTCAACAAATGTATAGTGATTCCTAAGTGGGACACTAATAAAATAACCTATGAGAAAATGCAGATATTGCAAGATCTCTTAAAGAAGAAGGGAAAACAAGAATAGTTGAGAAGGGAGCATCAACAAAAGAAGGTATTGCATGAGATCAAATGTATTTTTATAGATTCTTTTGAAATGGATGATGTGAATGAGTCTACACCTACCTTAGAGAAACTAGTAAAAATCATTAAGAAGTTGAATAGTGATGATAGTGAGGCAAATGATAAGCTTATGCAGTGGTCTAAGAGAAAGTTTGAGACTGAGGTACTAGAAAAGGTTTCAATTGACATTGCAGTCAAATAGGTAGAACTTTCTCCCTTTGTAACAAACTTAGAGGAAGTTGTGAAGAATGCTCATTCTGCGTATAAGAAATTATGCAATGTTGAAGAGTTCACTAAGGATAATTAGGATTTGATAGATAAACTGAAATTATACTTAAAGTCTACAGGTCATTCACTGAGACTGGATGCAAGTTATAGCTGCATCCACTTCACCAGATTGCTACATGCACAAGGTAGATTAGTTGAGTTGATGGCTAATGATGGAAAAATAAGGGCAAAAGGATAATTTAAATCCAAATGATGATGAAACCTTATCTTGAGGTTATGAAAAATGAGTTGACCAAGGAAAAGGATTTAGTGCAGAGAGACCCTCATCTCTCTATTGTCGAGAGCCTAGTGGATCTAGCTTCTCAGCTAGAAATAAAGACATAGGTTTTGGAGTCTGTAAGGTCTGGATGGGACAATGTACTAGGTATGATAATGCAACTCCACAAACCATTTTTTGATAAGTATTTTAAAACCCCTACACCCCATGAACTTCAAGTGACAAAAACAAGGGGAAAATGACATGACACATAATATAAAGGGGAATGATAGAATTCAAAGCATCAAAAGGGAAATGACACAAATGAACTGTAATACTACATACCAAGGGATACAGGATAAGAATGTATATCATGGTATATTATTTTTCAATGTATATATTCAGTTGTAAAATCATCTTATGTATATGTATGTGTATGTAGACCAAGTCAAGTTTTAGGAGGAGTATTCATGTAGGAGTTTTCTTATTATTAAGTACTCATGAAATGTAATGTAAATGTCATGAAAAAGTGTTTTTTCCACTAATGTCAAAGGGTGAGATTGTTGATCCCTAATTTTTATTGTCTATTAGTGTCTTACACTTAGTCATTTTCTAGGAAATGTTGGTCGGTCATCACTGTGACTGAGTCATCATGTATAGACTTTTATATTGTACATTTTCTGAGTACTAGTTACTGCCAAGAAAGTTAGAGGTCACTGAGTACTTCAGTAATAGCCAAGTAGTTTATGCCGAGTTGTGTAGATATGCTAGTGTTAAGCACCAGTAAATAAACAACAGTCAATGCCAAGTGTCAGAGACTTCATATGCCGAGTAAGCCAGATTTGACATATGTGTTTGTAATAGCACAAAAACCTAGGTAAACCTATTATGAATTAATGGTGAATATATCCTATGGGGGAGTATTTGGAGCCATTCTATAGAATTTTTATGTCGCATTCATGATTGTGGTTTCCATTGATGTCAACGCAGTGATCAATTGGAGATTAGAAGAGAAGAAGATAGTGTTTGAATTAGTGCATGTGGAGTATTGAAGATCAAGCTATGTGGCATTGAGGACTTACTCTATATTGTGTCCTAAGATCATGGTCAAGAGTGCATATGGAAATTCAATTATTCATGCCAGTTATGTGTAATTTAGTGGAAGAAGTATTCAGGCAGTGTTCCTGAGAAGTGGATTGTACTAACTAGATGATATCTCCTAATTGGGATAGAATATAGGCATAAAAAATTGTACAATTGAGGAAGACATTATGACAATGATGTGGATGTGACATCATGGTCAGAGGTTGTACGAGTGAAGAGTTATTTTTTTTGGAAGCTAACAGTATTTATGTAATTGTAAAATATTGTGTAACATGTAAAGGATTATATTTTGTAATTAGTTAAGCCTTGTTAGCCAACTCATTTGTAATTATTTGAGTGTGGTATAAAGGAAGGATTTTTTTCCTTTATTATAGAAAGAACATGTGTAAGGAATTGTGGAATTGAGCAATATATGTTGTAAGAGGATATGCAAATTACAAAGATTTGATATTGAGATCTGGTGAAGTAGTTTGTGTAGTTTCAAACAGACAGGGGAGAAAAGATAAGCTACTGAGATTAGTAATTATTTGGTATTATTCTATTTGAGTAATACATAGATTATTTGGATAGTGTGTTTAGTGATCTTTCTCTTGAATTTGTTTGGACAATGGGTCCTTTTATCTTCCATAACTCCTAACCGAGTTAGAATCTTTTAATAGGGATTCAAAGTCTCCTAATAGGGACTCATATGTACTGAATCTATTTCATAAGGATCTTAACAGAGTCTATCCTCTCACAAGGAATTTTTATATTGGTACATCTTTTGTGGGCATCATTCCCACCAGGGTTTACTCTTTGATCAAGAGGTTCCCTAGTCAACGTATCTTGTGTTATTGTATTGCTTTGTATGTTTATATTTCTATGGTTATTTCTTAAATTGATTACATGGTTGAAATCTGGTAATGGACATAAAAGTTGTATTTATATGATAACTTATTCAGTGCCCCCCCCCCCCCAGTTATCTTGGTGGACTTTACTTTGTAACAATTGGTATTAGAGTAGCAGGTTTTTGAAGGAAAAGCTTAACAACTTAAGGAGATTTGTGGTGAATCTTTTCAGGAAAGAAATCCTTAAGTTTGATGGAGTAAACTATGATAGCTAGAAAGAAAAGATGAAGACACATTTTTTATGTTTAGGACTAGAGTACTGGTTAATCACAAAGAATGTGATGACTATCATTGAAGGAGACAAAATTAAAGAATGTACTAATTTGAGGAAAGAGATATGTTCATGTGTAACATATTTTATAGAGAAGCACTCTTCTCAGCCCTTCTAGAGAATGAATATAGTTAGGTAAAATATCTAAGAACATCTCATGAAATTTGGTTAGATTTACAATCTACTTTTGAAGGTGATGTACATGAAAAGATAGTTATATTACATAATTGGATATGTGCATTTGAAGATATAAGAATGATGGAAGATGAATCTGTTAGAAGCTATATTGGTAGAATTTTAGAGATTGTTGCAGGTATCAAATATTGTGAAGGAAATAAGACTAAGAATGAAGTGATATGGAAGATTTTAAAGACATTAAGTCCTATATTTAAGCATACAACATAAATGATTGAACAAGTTATACATTGTATTGAGAAATTTACTAGAGAAACCCTTCTTGGAAGATTGGAAGTAGCATAGATAAGCTTGAGACACTAGAAAGACCTACATAGAATTGAGACAACATTCAACACACTTAATGTCTGCCCTACCTTGTCAAGAAGAATTAGTGTAAGTGGAGACTATGCTAGTAGCAATAGAGCTAAGACCGAAGAAGATAGAAAGATTGAGGAAGGAATTGCCTTTCTTATGAAAAGAGAACCTAAAGGTAAGAAAATCTTTAAATGTTGGAATTGTCAAGAATATGGTCATTTTGCATCTAAATTTCCTGAGTAAAGAAGTATAAGAATAACTTTAAACTTAGAAGATCTAAAGAATGTTACTATGCTAATGATGAAGAATGTTAGGCTAGTATTGAGAAATCCCTAAGTGAAAGTGATAACAAGAATGATGATATAGGATTTGTAGCAATAAAAGAAGAAAACTCTTAAACTAAAGTTAGAGAAGAAAAATATTTAGTTTCCCAAGTACAAAAGAGATCTGATTGGATTACAAACCGTGGTTGTTCACATCACATGACTAGTTACATGAAGAAGTTTGTAAAGTTTAACAATTATGATGGAGGAATTGTTAGAGTTGGAAACAATGCACCTTTCTTGATAAAAGGAATAGGATCTATTAATCTTGATGGAAAGACTAACAGTGATGATGTTTATTTTGTGGATAGATTGAAACATAACCTTTTGAGTGTTGGATAGTTAGTTGATAAGAGATATCAAGTTTGGTTTACTGAGAAAACTTGTGTGATCAAGGATAAGCATGGTAATTTTATTGGAAATGGATCAAGAACTAGAGGTAATGTATTTCAGTTGAACCCTATAGAGATGACATGTTTCATTACTAAAATTGATGATAGTTGGTTATGGCACAAAAGATTTTGTAATATAAAATTTGATAACATTGTGAAAGTAAGTAATACACTTGCATTAAGAGATTTTCCTAATATTATGAAACCTACTAACATGATTTTCAAAGAATGTGTGATGGCTAAGTAGAAGAGAAGTTCATTTCTGAGTAAGAATTTTACATCGGCAGAGAACTTGGAAATTGTTCATACAGATTTGAGTGGTCCCACAAGGACTAGAGGATTCTATGGTGAAAGGTATTTTATGATTCTTGTTGATGATTTTACAAGAATGATGTGGATTGCATTTCCTAAAGAAAATTCTAAAGCATTTGATAAGTTTAAAGTAATTAAGAAAAAATTTGAGAATCAATCTAAAATGAAGACTAAATATTTAAGATTAGATAGAGGTGGAGAATTTAAATCAAAGGAATTTAACACTTTTTATGAAGTGAATGGCATTAAGAGACAATTTTTAGCCCCTAGAACACCTGAACAAAATGGTATTGTAGAAAGAAGGAACATATCAGTAACTAAAGTAGAAAGAGCTATGCTATTTGAGAATGATTTGGTGAAGACATTTTGGAGAGAAGTAGTGAATATGATAGTATATATAATGAAAAAATATAGATCAGAGCAGACACAAACAAGATACCTTATGAATTATGGTTTGGAAATGCACCATTAGTTAAGTATTTCATAATTTTTGGTAGTGAGTGTTATATTAAAAGAGATGATGACACTGGAAAGTTTGACTCTAGAAGTGATGAAGGTATATTTCTTGGTTATTCATGGAAAAGAACATCTTATAGATGTTTCAATAAAAGAACTAAAACTATTATTGAGAGTGCAAATTTTAAAGTTGATGAAAAGTTCAAAATTTAGGAAAGAATGCTTGATTATGAATTAGATGAAGGAATTGATCATAGAATTGATCAAGAAAATATTAAAGTATTTTATGAAACTGATAGTGGTTTGCAAACTGATAGTCACATTGGGGAAATAAGAGAAAAACCTAGAGAAGAACATGGAAGTGAAATAAGAACTGAGATAGTGACATCTAACAAGAATCTAGCAAGAAATCATCATGTTGACCAAATTATTGGGAGCATAGAAAAAGGAGTTTTGACATGGAATAAGGTACAACAAGAAGAACTATGATTAATTTCTCAAATTGAACCTAAATCTATTGATGAAGCTTGTAAATATGAAAATTGGATTAAATCAATGAAGGAAGAACTAAATAAAATTGAAAAGAACAAGACTTTGGAGTTGGTCCCTAGACCTAAAGATAAGAATGTTGTAGGAACTAAATGGCTATTTAGGAACAAGATGAATGAACAAGGAGAAGTTGTAAGGAAAAAAGAAATATTTCTATGTAAAGGATATTCACATCAAGAAGGAATTGGTTATGAAGATACTTTTGCACCTATTGCAAGCATTGAAGCGGTAAGAATGTTTTTAACTTTTGCATCTTATAAGAAATTAAAAGTATATCAAATGGATGTGAAGTCAACATTTCTGAATGAAGAGTTAGTAGAAGAAATTTACATTGATAAGCCTAGAGGTTTTCCCTTAACTCATGAAGGACACATGGTATGTAAATTGAACAAAGCTTTATATGGACTTAAACAAGCACCTAGAACTTGGTATGTAAGACTAGATAAGTATTTGATAAAATTGGGATTTTCTAAAGGCACAATAGATAGTAATTTATATCTGAAAGAAATTGAGAATGCTTTATTGATTGTAGTTGTCTTTGTCAATGATATTATCTTTGGTGGAGAAGATGAAGCTAGTGATAAATTTGTAGATGAAATGAAGACTGAATTTGAAATGAGCATGATTGGTGAGATGAAATATTTTTCAGGATTACAGATAATATAGAATAGTGATGGTATTTTTGTATGTCAAACAAAGTATCTGAATGACTTATTGAAGAGATTTGGAATGGAAAATTGTAAGCCGATTGGCACACCTATGGTAACTAGTCATAAGTTATCTGGCATAGATGAAATTCCTACAGTTGAAAAAAAGAGGTATAGATCTATGATTGGAGGATTGCAATATTTAACTCATACAAGACCAAATATATCACATGCAATTGGAATTGTTGCAAGATTTCAAGCTAATCCTAAAGAGTCACATTATGTAGCAGTAAAAATAATACTGAGATATTTGAAAGCCACAATTGAATATGGATTATGGTATAAAAATTTTGATGACTTCACCCTATGTGCATATATGGATGCAGATTGGGGAGGTAGTGTTGATGAAAAGAAGAGTACAAGTGGTGGAGCAATTTTTCTTGGAGGAAGATTGGTTTCTTGGCTAAGAAAGAAATTGAATTGCATTTCACAAAGCACAACTGAAGAAGAATATGTAGTAGCAAAAAACAATTGTAATCAGATAATATGGATAAAACAAATGTTGAAGGACATTGGAATAAAATTTGATGAGCCTATTTTTATATACTGTGACAACACTAGTATAGTAAGTATGTCTAAGAATCATATATTTCATTCTAAGACAAAGCATATAGAAATAAAGTATCATGTTGTAAGAGATAAAGTTGCAAAGAAATAAGTCTTTCTTGAGTATATAAGTACAAAAGAGCAGATTATAAATATATTTACAAAGCCCTTACCTAAAGATACATTTGACTATTTGAGAGGTATGCTTGGGGTTATTCCCCGACCTACTTTGGAGAAGTGATGCAGATTTTTGCATCAAAGCAGTGGTATATGAACTCTATCTTTTCTATATTGGATGTTGGTACTTCCTCTATGGGGGAGTATGTGTGTTTTGAGCTGATTCATGAAGGACTCTAGTGAATGTATTTTCTATATATATATATATATATATATATATATATATATATATATATATATATATATATATATATATATATATATATATATATATATATATATATATATATATATATATATATATATATATATATGTATATGTATATGTATATGTATATATATATGTATATATATATGTATATATATATATGTATATATATATATGTATATATATATATATATATATGTATATATATATATGTATATATATATATATGTATATATATATGTATATATATATGTGTGTGTATATATATCTGTATATATATATATATATATATATATATATATATATATATATATATATATACATATATATATACATATATATATACATACATATATATATATATATATATATATATATATATATATATATATATATATGAAAACAAAAAAAAAAATTTATTGGGAGAAGAACAAAAAAGACCAGAACAAAAAAAAGGAGAAGAACAAGAGAGAGAAAAGAAAAAAATAAAAAGAGGGAGAAGGATACAAACATCTGGTGGAGCAGATGAAGCAATATAAAATGGAAAAACATGAAAATATTTGATTGATGAAGAGAATTTCAAAATATTTTAGAGCAATAGCATTGCAGTTTGGTATTTATGGAACTTCGATGTTTTTTCATCTATGTTGCCATATAAATGCCAATGGGGGAGATTTTTAGGAATGAAAGCTGAATATATCCCATGGGGGAGTATTCAAAGCCATTCTATATCATTTTTATTTTGCATTCATGATTGTGGTTGTCATTGATGTCAATACAGTGATCTACTAGAGGTTAACAAAGAAGCAGATAGTCTTTGAATGAGTGCACGTGGAGTATTGAAGATCAAGCTATGCGGAGTTGAGGAATTACTCTATATTATGTCCTGAGATCATGATCAAGAGCACATATGTAAATTTAATTAATCATGATAGTTATGTGTAATTCTATGGAATAAGTATTCAAACCGTATTCCTAAGAAGTGGCTTGTGGTAACTAGATGATATCTCCTAATCGAGATAGAATCTAGGCATGCAAAGTTGTACAGTTGATGAAGACATTACGACAATTACATGGATGTGACATCATGATCAAAGGTTGTACGAGTGAAGAATTAATTTGTTTGGAAGATAACAATCTTTATGTAGTGAAGAATTATTTTGTTTGGAAGCTGACAATGTTTATGTAATTGTGAAATATTTTTTAACGTGTGCAGGTTTATATTTTGTAATTGGTTAAGCCTTGTTGACTGACTCATTTGTAATTATTTGAGTGGTATAAATTAGGGATTTTTTACCTTTATTGTAGAAAGAACACGTGTAAGGAATTGTGGAATTGAGAAATAAATGTTGTAAGAGGATATGTGAATTGTAGAGATCTGATATTGAGATCTAGTGAAGCAAGTGGTGTGGTGATGCAGAAGCATCCTAGGTGTAAGAGAAATCTTGCATCACCATAAAATATTTCTATTTTTGTATTCAATAAGAGCTATCTTGCGTAGAGCTGCTATTTATGGAAACTTGTTGTTTTTAGTAAGTTGGTCATACGATCTCAGAATGTTCTAATTTTACATGTGCAGGTTCATCCCAGTCATATCAGCATGCCAGTAAAGTTTCATGGCTAGATCAGGTCTACTTTTGAAGATATTAAAGATTTTCGATATTGGCAGTAGGGTACAGAAACTTTGAACTCAGTTTTGAAGACTTTAGAGGCCCCGGATGAGGTCAAAAATTTGGGTGATATGCACTTCCACAAGTGAAGCCTGTAGAGCATTTTGTGGCCTTTTTGAAATGGGGTTATAATAGTCAATCAGGTCAATTGGTGATGACTTATGGTCTCTAAAAGTTGGGCCACCTGAAATGGTGGAAAATAATTTTCCTTCAAAATTTTTGTTCAGGTTTCAAAAGTTATTTTGAGCTGAATTTGATGTAATAAATTGAAAAATAAAATAATTCTAAGTTTGGTTGGCCCTAAGGGCTAAATTTATGGAACCTTCTCGGGTGGTGAAAAATGCCTATATAAAGAAGTCTCGTAGTGTTGTCTAGGATAGTTTTGGGTAGTAGATCTAGGTATTGATTCAAGGCTTTGTCCTACATAATATTGTAAGGGAATGCCCATGTGTCTTTTTGTAATTCTGAAAGTTTGTAATTCCACATTTGTGGAGATAATAAGAAGCCCATTTTCTATTCTTGCATATTGTTGTTATTTCTTTGTTTCTATTATGTGTTTGTGGTATTAAGGGGAGCACCCTTCATCAAATGGTATTAGAGTAGGAGTTCCTCAATGTGTAAACAAATCACCGATTATGAGGTAGTTTGCACCAAGACTGTGGGTTAGGGTTTCTGTGTAAATAGATCATTGACTATGAGGCAATTTGCATCGAGATTGTGGTTAGGATTGCATTGAGAATCATGAAAATGCCTCCATGAAGGGAACATGGTAGAAGAGCTAGTGTTGTAACACTTGAGGTTATAGTGCTCAAGAGACAAGTGCAAGAATTGCAAGAGGAGATCGTAGAGGAATGAATCTTAATGTCAAAGATGAAAGTGAGGATGAAACCGAAGAAGAAGATCAAGAAGGAGAAGTCAAAGTTGTAAACCAGGAGAAAGAAAGACTTTTTTCAGCCATTTCCAAGATCGGGAAAAGACCTAAGATTGAGGTTCGTGCATTTTTAGGAAATCTAAACCTAGAGGAGTTGATCAACTAGATCAATGAATGTGAAGAATATTTTGAGTATGAAGTTATTTAAGATCCTGATATGGTCAAATTCATGAAGGCCAAACTGAAAGGTCATGGAAAAATTTGGTGGCAAGAGATTCAATTGGAGCAAAATAGAACAGGGAAAGATAAAATCACAAGATGGGATCGAATGGTGGATAAATTGAAGCAATAGTTCATTCATGTTGATTATGAGGTTGACCTACTGAAGAAGATGTAAAGTTTGAAGCAAGCAAGAAGATCTGTTCTGGAGTATATAGAGGAGTTCTATCGAATCCTCATCAAAATAGGCCATGTAGAAGTGGATAAAGAGAAATTTTCCCATTACCTTAATGGGTTGAGGCTGAGCATTCAGAAAGAGCTGAATCTAGTTTGAATGAACAATATAGAAGAGGCATACCAGTTTGCCCTAAAAGTAGAGGAAAAATTGAACAAGAAGTTCAAGAGCAAACAAAATAGAAGAGGTTGTGGTGCATGATCTATTGGACGGTCATATGGAGGCCGAAATGAAGATCCAAAAAAGAAGGATGAGGCCAGTAGAAGTCAAAATCAGAAAAGAAACAATTCCAATCATTTCCAAGATCAAAATAATAGAGATCAGAGAGAAAGAGGAAGAGGACAAGGTTTAGGAAGAGGAGGCTTCCGTGGAACATGTTTTCACTATGGAGAAGAAGGTCATAGGGCATTTTGAATTTCCTCAATGCCAAGGAAGGGAAGATAGGAGGAATGAAGGCTAGGCTAGAGTTGTACATGTAGATGAAGATGCCAGATCATCAAATTTTGAAGATGTTGAAAGAGGAGAAACACTGATTAACAAAAGAGTCCTATTGAGTGGTGAGAATGAACCTAAGCAAAGGAGGAGCCTGTTTCACACTAGATGCAAGTGTGAGGGTAAATGATGTGATGTGATTATTGATAGTGGAGGCACTGACAATTTTGTGTTAGGAGAGATGGTGACAAAGTTGAAGCTCAAGAGACAAAAACACCCACATCCATATCAGATTACCTGGGTCCAGGATGACCACAAGGTCATGGTTAGTAAACAGTGCCTAGTAAAGTTCAAGATTGGTGGGTACGATGATGAGGTACTATGTGATATCATACCTATGGATGCATGTCACATGTTATTGGGTAGGGCGTGGTAGTTTGAGAGATGTGTTGTACATGATGGTCATGTGAATACCTATTCCCTGAAAAAGGATGGAGTGTGACATAGGCTAAAGCCATTGAAGGAGACCAAAGAAAATGTATGTGGTAATGCAATAATAAATTTTTTTGATGGAAGGAAATTCCTAGATGGTATGAGGCATGAGCATGTGTGTTTTTCTTTAATTCCAAAAGCTGGTAAAGAGGAAGTAGAGGATGTACCTATAGAGGTTGCAGATTTGTTGAATGAGTTTTAGGATATTGTATCTGATAATGTACTTGATGGATTACCACTAGTAAGGAAGATCATTCATCAGATGGATTTGATTCTAGGAGCCAGTTTGCCAAACAAGGTAGCACACAAAATGACACCAACAAAAAGTGAAGAGTTGAATAGACAAGTACATGAGTTATTGCAGAAGAGGTTGATTCAAGAGAGTCTGAGTCCCTATGCTGTACTAGCGGTATTAGCACCAAAGAAGAATGGAGAATGGAGGATTTGTATAGATTCTAGAGCAATAAAAAGGATCATAATCAAGTATCGGTTTCCATTGACATGAATGGATGATATTATGGACTATTTGAGTGGGGCTGTGTATTTCTCAAAGATAGATCTGAAGAGTGGATATCATTAGATTCAGATCAAAGAAGGACATGAATGGAAGACTACCTTCAAGACAAAGGAATGACTGTATGAGTGGTTAGTCATGCCTCTTGGGCTAACCAATGCACCGAGCACTTTCATGCGGCTCAGGAATGAGCTTCTAAAAGAATTTTTGGGTAAGTTTGTCATTGTTTACTTAGATGATATTTTGATCTTTAGCAAGACATTAGAGGAACATATAATGAATATTTGTATGGTGTTTGAGAAGCTGAGAGATGAGAAATTGTTGATTAATTTGAAGAAGTACAATTTTGTGAAGAAAGAATTAGTCTATTTGGGATTTGTAGTTTTAGCAGAAGGTCTGAAAATGGACCTAGAGAAAGTACAGGCTATCCTTGAATGGCCTACTCCAAGGAGTGCTACTAAGGTAAGATATTTTCATGGTTTGGCTAGTTTTTGTAGAAATTTTATCAAAAAATTTAGCAGTATTTGTGGACCCTCGAGTGAAACAATGAGAGGGGATAGAAAAGAGTTCAAGTGGACTAATGGGGCAGATAAGAGTTTTAAACTATTGAAATAGAAAGTTACAAAACAACTTGTTTTAGCACTTCCAGATTTTAATAAGGTGTTTCAAGTAGATTGTAATGCTAGTGGTACTTGAATAGGAGCTGTTATGAGCCAAGAAGGTAAACCTATTGCTTATTTTAGTGAGAAGTTGAATTATGCAAAGAGAAAATATTTTGTTTATGATTAGGAATTTTATGCTATATTTCAAGCATCGAAGAAGTGGAAACACTATGTGCTTCCTAAGGAGTTTGTTTTGTATATTGATCATCAAGCTTTGCAATATTTAAATAGTCAAGAAAAGTTGAATCAAAGGCATTTGAAATGGGTTGAGTTTTTTCAGAGTTATACATTTGTTTTGAAATAGAGAAGTGGAAAGTCTAATAGGGTTATAGATGCACTTAGCAGAAGCCAACTATTGCTGACAAAGATGAAGATTGAGGTGGTTGGGTTCAAGGAACTCAAGAATTTGTATCTAGAGGATCTTGATTTTGGTGAAGCTTGGAAAGCTTATATAGAACCTGTTACTCTAGATAGAATAAGTGGCTAGATTTCATCATTCAGGATGATATTCTATTCAGAGGGAGTCAATTGTACATTCTAAGAAGTTCTATGAGGGAGAATATCATCAAGGAGAAGCATAGCAGAGGATTGGCTGGACATTTTGGTCATGATAAAACCCTTGCTTTGGTTAGTGAGAATTATTATTGGCCATAGTTGCAGCAAGATGTCAAGAAGTTTGTACAGAGTTGCAAAGTATGTTAGATGGTGAAAGGAGTGAAGAAAAATACTGGGTTGTATCAGCCACTACCTATGCCAAAGAATCCTTGGGAGGATATCAGTATGGACTTTGTTCTTGGTTTACCAAGGACACAGTGGGGACATGATTCAATTTTTATGGTAGTTGATAGATTTTCAAAGATGGCACATTTTATTCCCTGCAAGAAGACTAATGATGTTGTTCATGTAGCAGAATATTTTTTTAGAGAAGTAGTGAGACTACATGGTTTGCCAAAGAGTATAGTTTTAGATAGGGACACTAAGTTCATTGGATATTTCTAGCGTACATTGTGGAAGAAGTTAAAGATAGATTTTAAGTTCAATTAATCACATCATCCATAGACTGATGGACAGACAGAGATGGTGAATAGGAGTTTGGGAAAGTTGCTGAGGTGTTTGGTTGGAGATAAGCCATTAGGATGGGATTTGATTTTACCATAGGTAGAATTTTCATACAATAATTCTATCAACAAGAGCACTGGTAAATCACCATTCTAGATTGTATATGGGAGTAGTCCGAGAAATGTATCTAAGTTTAGAAAGATAGCTAAAGGAGAAATAAGTAGTGCTAAAGCTAAGGATTTTGTAGAACATTTCAAGAACATCCATGAGGAGGTGAGGAAGCATATTACCAAGATGAATGCATAGTATAAGGCTAAGGTAGATGAGAAAAGGAGGCATAAGGAATTTTAGGTTGGAGATGAAGTCATGGTTCATTTACGGAAGGAAAGATTTCCAGTTGGTACACATAACAAGCTGAAAATGAAGAAGTTTGAGCCATGTAAGATACTAAAGAAGCATGATTCAGGAAATGCATATGAGGTCGAGTTATCTACTAAGCTGAATACTTCACCGGTATTTAATGTTTTAGATCTAACAAAGTATCATGAAGGAGGTGTTGAAGATGAGGTTATAGCAGCACAATGGAATATTACAGCAACTAGTTCAGATATCAAGGAGATTCAAGACATACTGGATAGTCATGTCGGCAGAAGCACAAGGAACAGGACATATGAAGAATACTTGGTCAAGTGGAAAGGATGACCTATTGAAGATTCATCAGGGCTTACAAAGGAGGAGGTTAACTATCTTGGTTTTCTTCTGCACACCTAAGTCATGACAAGGTCACTTCTCAAATTACCCTGGGTGTTTAATGCAAGACCATCTTGGGTGTAAGAGAAATCTTGCATCACCCAAAAATATTTTTATTTTTGTATTCAATAAGGGCTATCTTGTGTAGAGCTACTATTTATGGAAACTTGTTGTTTTTATTAAGTTGATCATATGATCTCAGAATGTTCTGATTTTACATGTGGAGGTTCATCTTAGTCATATCAGCCTGCTAGTAAAGTTTCATGGCTAGATCAGGTCTAGTTTTGAAGATATTGAAGATTTTTGGTATTGGCAGCAGGGTACAAAAACTTTGAACTCAGTTTTGAAGGCTTTAGAAGCCCTGGATGAGGTCAAAAATTTGAGTGACAAGTTCTTGCATGAGTCAAGCCTGTAGAGCACTTTGTGGACTTTTCGAAATGGGGCTATAATAGTCAATCGGGTCAACTGGTGATGACTTATGGTCTATGGAAGTCGGGCCACTTAAAATGGCAGAAAATAATTTTCATTCAAAATTTATGTTTAGGTTTCAAAAGTTATTTTGAGCTGACTTTAATGTAATAAATTGAAAAATAAAATAATTCTAAGTTTGGTTAGCCCTAAGGGCTAAATTTCTAGAACCTTCTTAGGCGGTGGAAAATTCCTATATAAAGAAGGTTCATAGTGTTGTCTAGGACAGTGCTGGGTAGTAGATTTGGGTATTGATTTGAGGCTTTGTCCTATAGAATATTGTAAAGGAATGCCCATGTGGCTTTTTGTAATTCTAAAAGTTCATAATTCCACATTTGTGGAGATAATAAGAAGCCCATTTTCTGTTCTTGCATATTGTTGTTATTTCTCTATTTTTGTCATGTGTTTGTGGTATTAAGGGCAGCACCCTTAATCATGCAGTTTGGCATAGACAGAGGAGAAAAGATAAGTTGTTGGGATCAGTAATTATTTGGTATTTTTTTTTTTGAGTAATACAAAGATCAAATAGATAGTGTGTTCAGTGATCTTACCCTTGAATCTGTTTGGACAGTGGGTCCTTCTATCTTCCATAACTCCTAACTAAGTTAGAGTCTTTTAACAAGGATGTAAAGTCTCCTAACATGGACTCATATGTACTGAATGTATTTCATAAGGCTCTTAACATATTCTATCCTCTCACAAGGAATTTTTATATTGGTACATCTTTTATGGGCATCATTTTCATCATGGTTTACTCTCTGATCAAGAGGTTCCCTAGTCAACATATCTTGTGTTATTGTGTTGTTGTGTATGTTTATCTTTCTATAGTTGTTTCTTACATTGATTACATGGTTGAAATATATTAATGGTGATTAAATTTTTATATATCTAATAACTGATCTACCCCTCCCCCCCCCCTCTCAGTTATCATGGAGGACTTTACTTTCTAACAAAACCATTTTGGCCGACATCTATACAAAGTTTTATGTTTGTTGAGGAAATCAGGGAGGTGATTATGTCTTAGATTTGTAATCATTGATCCTTATGTAATCCATGTAAGCAATTAGATTTAGGAAATGCTTAAGTGGCATAAGTAGATAATCTAGATCTATGATCTTGATCTTTGGAGTTAATTTTTTATCTATACAAGATGAGATCTTAACCTTAAAATGATGTATGAGGTATGTAAGAAGAAGGATCTTATATATGAAAAAAAATAAGTATTTTGATCATTAGACGAAGAGATCAGTGACCAAGAAAAGAAGTGAAGGATAGAAAAAAGATATATTTGATAGAGGAGATCAAATCTATACTGGAAGGAGAAGATATGTTATCAACATCATAGTGCAAACCAAAGGATCAGCTATTGATTCATTCTAATAGGTGAACCAAGGAGAATCTCTTTGTAGAGTGGTCCTAACAGGCCTAAGTAAATCTCTTAATTGAGTGCCTACTTTGTTGTAAGTTTAAGTAGATTGTATAGGTCTTTAAAGTTCTTAGCAAGGTAGACCCCTCATAGGGTAGATCATTAGTTTATGATCAAACATTGTATCCCTAATAGGAAAACTTTAATACTACATTAGTGAAAATTTGTGGGTGTCATCCTCACCCCAGTTTTACCTTCCAAGGGTTTCTGGGTAACCAAAATCTTTATGTTATGTTTATTTTCATGGATGAAGATTAGATTGTTATATCTATTTCAGTATTGAATTTGATGTTTATTTTATGCAAGTGAATTTATGTCAAAATGGTGATAATAGTAGATATATGAGTCACTCACCCCCCCTCTCAGTATATCACTTTCCCATAATAGATTTCCAACACAAATCTCAAGAATTACCTCATGAGGTGTGTATGGCTCCCAATCAAGATATTGCTAGACATGTCAAAGGACACATAATACCCACTATGCATTTATCATGATTTATCATGTATTGAAAGGTAATTATTACCCTATGGAAAGGAGTTTTATTGAGAACAAATCTCTATGATTTTTCTCACCTTTCTTATGAATTTCTCATTCTTTATTGCTTTGTTTTTTAATTTGTATTCTTGAAAGGAATCCATGGGGAGGACCTTAATTAGACGGAGCTTGATAATTGCAAAGAATTCAAGAAATGTACTCATGTATGGCCTATTCTTCATGTAGGATAGATGGAAAACTAAATTGAAGGAATGAAGGGTTTCAATTACCAATTATCTAAGAAGTTTTCTATGTCTTAGGACCATGTAAAAGTGCCCATAGGTAGTATATTCTTTGTGTTCTCAATCAAATCCATTGTGGATGTTACTAGGTTACAAGAAGAAGGAAAATATCTTTTTAGAAACTTTAATGCACATTAAAAACATGGCTTCAATAAATTTCTTGGCCCAAGGGAAAATGTCCCTCACCTTGAAAATGTCTTAAACTGGGAAGAAATCCTTAGTGAATGGAAGGACATGGATCTAGTGCTAATAAAATTAATCACTTGGGAAGGTAGGTTCAAATATTTCTACGTCCACCTTTTTCTAATGCCCAATCATTTTCAGCATAATAGCAAGCTTAATTTCTCATTTTAGATATTATGTTCACTGTCTCATTTTATAGGGGTGAAGGGGGGTTTTAGGTCTCTATTTTAGAAGGTAGATTGTAGCTTTGTCTTGTAGATTATAGTAATAAAAATTCCCATGTGGCTAAAACATGTTACTTATTTTATTATTTTAATGTCATTTCATTGAAGATAATAGAAATAAAGTATTTTTTTCTTTCTATTGTTTTGTTCTTACAATTTTATGTTTATTTTCCTATTGTGTTATGTATATATGGCTCAATAAGGGGTGTATCCTTCATTAAGTGGTATCAAAGTATAATATCCTAAGTGTGTAGACATATCACCAAAAGTGAGGTAGTTTACACTAGGATTATGGTTCTTGGTTTAA
Source organism: Chamaecyparis obtusa (assembly GCA_027943335.1). Taxonomy (NCBI): domain Eukaryota; kingdom Viridiplantae; phylum Streptophyta; class Pinopsida; order Cupressales; family Cupressaceae; genus Chamaecyparis; species Chamaecyparis obtusa. Next base: position 80,272 of record BSBK01010112.1, read on the forward strand.
TAGATAATTGCAAAAATGCCTCTACAAAGGAATCATGGTTGAAGAGTTGCACGTGTGACAAAAGATGGTCTTAGAGCCCTCTAGAGAAAAGCATAAGAAGTGAAAGATGATCTTCATAGAGGAGTAAATGTTAGGGAAAGAGATGAAAGTGAGGATAAATATGAATAAGGAATGTTTGAAGAAGAATAAGAAATGGCCAGAGATCTTGATGAGGCTAGGATTTTATGGGTCATTTCCAAGATTGGAAAGAGACAAAAAAATTGAAGTTTCCATATTTTCTAGAAATGTTAATTTTGAACTGTGGATCAATTGGATCAATGATATGGAAGAGGTTTGTTAATATGAAGAAGTAAAAGATCTTGAGAGGGTCAGATTTTGAAAGGCCAATCTAAAAGGTCATTCTAAAATTTAGTGGAAAGAGGTTCAATCAGAGAGAAAAAAAGAGGGGAGGAGAAGATAACAAGATGAGATTGAATGGTGAAAAAATTAAAGAGAGAGCTCATCCTTACTTATTATGAGTACGATCGTCTAAAGAGAATTCAAGGATATTTGAGGTAAGCTGGAAAATCTATCCAGGAGTATATGAAAGAGTTTTATCGATTCTTTATCAATACGGGTCATTCTAAATCCCACAAGGAGAAGGTTTCCTATTACATAAATGGGTTAAGGATGAGTACTAAAGAATATTTGATAATGGTAATAATTCTACCATTGAAGATGGATATCAATTTTCTTTCAAGATAGAAGAAAAACTAAACAAGAGATTTTAAAGAAATTAAAATAGATGAGGTTGTGGTGGAAATCTAAGTAGATAGTATCACTACTATATTTGGCACCATTTTCTAACGAATGTTGATTGAAATATTGACAAACATTTATTAGATTTCTCACAAATCACCTTCACAAATTTTTTCGCAAAAAAATTCATTCGATAAAAGACAAACCTAAATTCATCAAAAATTTGACCAAGCATCATCAAACAATGGCACAAAAAATGGAATAGGTTTTCGTCGAAAACTCAATGAAAACTTCATCCATCTTGCGACAAACAATAACCACAAAACATTGCAAAATGTCACTTTAAAAGTGTTAAAAATGTGTCAAAAGTTAAACTCAATTTCAATGATGTGGATTATGTATGGGACATGAAAATATCATCACACATACAGCCACTTTGTCAGATGTGGATTTATAAAAATATTATTTTATTAAACTATAAGTAGATTATTACATAACCACTCTTCATTCCACATGAAATGCCAAATGTAGCAATTTCTTTGTTGCTTTTGTCAATTTTCATTAACCAACCTATTTAGTCGGTTGAATAAAGTTGTGTTATGACCCTTAGTCTCTTTAAAATAATTAGACAAGATTAGGGAGAGGAAGGGGAGAAAAGTAAACTCCTTCAAAATAGGGGTAGTTGTGTGTTTGTTGGTTTTCTTTATATACTATATACTTGATTCCTATAGGATAAATAACTCACAGTATAAATGAAAGATGTTTGATTATCTACCTAATAATTTTTTGTGTTTTTGAAATGGAAGAGATCTACAAGTCTATAGAAATTTCTATATTCTAATGGTAAAATTATTAGACTATTTAGATCATTTCGTTAGTTGTGTATCCTACATAATATAGAGTAATCTTTTTCATTTTAATTGACTGCTAAATAACAATTTATGTCTTGAATGAATTGTGTATATTCTTTGTATTTGTTTCATTAGAATACAAATCATCTTTAATTTCATATCAATATACTTCTTTCATAAAGATGTTTATTTGACTTTTCCTTTCTATTTTGATCTTAATTTTTTTTTAAAGTTCTATAATATAGAATTATTTTCAAATTGGTACAAAAGGGATTCTAAGAGACATATTTTATCATAAATTTTACAATCATAAATATCATTTAATTTGTATGTTGTAATGACAATTTTATTTAAAATAAAAGTAACTAAAAAGTTATATAAACATATAGTTAAATTGGAAATGTTTCTTTTTTTGGAAAAATTGGACAAGCCACTGAATACATATTTTATTTAAATAAACCTAACTGAAAAGCTCAGCAGGGAAAGAATCAGTAACAAAACCCAGAATCTTCGCTAAATAAAAAAGTTTGATACATCAAAATTTACATACAACCTACTCGAGGATACAAAAGCAACCTATTTACATTTTGGAGTGTACACATCCTCCAGTTATATCACTATTCATTCTATGTCAAAATTCAAAAAGTGTTCTATCATTTGTAAACATTTAGTATCATTCCTCCATCTCTACACACTTGGACACTACAAAAGATCCCTGTCCACCCGAATGTCGGGCTACATTTTCCTAGCCACTACCAAGTTGGGGCTGTGTTGGTGAACTCCAACCCGACCCACCACCCAACCTCCAAATTATTGGATTCCCTGTAATGGCAGCCAATGGCCCTTCAGAATGTCATTTCTAGGATCATCTCTAATTTGATTACTAGGGCACATAATGTAGGATTTGATTGGCTTATCTTGGAGGAACATTGTGGCTTTATGTAGTGTGAGAAAATTTTGGATGAGGTAGTTTCTATTGCTCAGATCTCTACAATTGGTAATGTTGTTTGAGTTGATTACTGAATTTTATCTAAAAGTATTCAACACTTTAGATAAATCCAGTTAGATATAGTTCAATTGTAGGTGTCATTTGAGTTAATAATTAAATATCATAATAATCAATTAAAGCAAAGGACATAATTTTGGACATGTTTGAATTTAATAAATTACAAATTAAAATAGACATACATTACTTGAAATAAGTTCTTCATAGAGTAAGATCTAGTTATTTGTTTGATTGTAAAAGATGGTAGATACTAGTTTTCAATACTAAATATGAAAAGAGTTCAACTATGTGTACCTATTCATATCTTTCTCTAACTCTCTCTTTGTATCTCTATCTCATTACTAAATTAAAAATAGAGGTAATGCAACTCATAACCCATCTATTCAAAGCATAACATATAAAAAATGGAATAATGATTTTCTAAAGAAAAGAACACTTGACCCAATCATAAGTGTATGGCCTTTGCAAAAAGGATTGATTCATTTGAGCAATAGAAACTACCTCATCCAAAATTTTCTCACACTACATAAAGCCACAATGTTCCTCCAAGATAAGCCAATCAAATCTTACATTATGTGTCCTAGTAATAAAATTAGAGATGATCCTAGAAATGAAATTGTGAAGGGTTATTGGTCCTAAAAATTTAAAGGACTTAGAAATTATTTCACTACTACAATCAATGTGTCATATTAAATGAAATTTCCCAAAACACTATTCATAATGATCATATGGAAATTTCTAGGAGAGATATAATAGTTGTAACATCATGAATTAATTATGTAACCATATAATTCAAATATAATTATACCAAGAAATTAATATTCAATAGATAATATAATTGCATAAATCATACAATTTAATGTCATTGATCTTCTTCTTCATTCAACTCTTTGTTTATATAATCTGATCTATATTCAACACTGTAAGGATTGGTCATCATCATCATCATCATCATCATCATCATCATCATTGATATCAGTTTTGATAATATCATCATGCATACGAATATCATCTTCATGAACATTAGCTCTTACATCATCATGATCTAGTTCATCTTCTTCAACATCTTCGTCAAGCACGTAATCAACTTATTGTTGATCCTAATCATTATCTAAATAATTTTCTATTTCTTTGGTATCTTCTTCTTCTACCACATTATACTTTACCGACCTTTCTCTTGGATCATGTTTAACAACAAATGACTTCTGGATGTATGTCACTTCTAAATGAAATATTAGTTACCTAAAAGACTACAGTTATCCTATGGGAAATCTAATTTTCATATGATTTATTTTATAGCATTACTTTAGTTCTTTGATAATAATTGAAGAAGGACACTTGTACTAATTTGGTCTCTAGTGCTATTTTTTTAATGTAATTTTCTATTGCATGATTGGCTTTATGAATGTCATTACAAATTTTGACAAATTTTTCTTTCTGATGCCTTCCATCTAATATTTTCCAAAACATTTATATTTTATTATTTACAATATGCGTTGTATAAAAAAAATCCATAATTTTTAGGTGATCATAGTAGGGAAAACTACTAAATTGTCTTGGATAATTCTTTAATCCCTGTGGAAGTTGGTCATTAATACCTTGACGACCTTCATGAAGCATATAAGTTAAATAAATTAACAACAATCATTGTCAATTACAACATGAGGAGAAAAACATAATACAAAAATATAAATTCTAAACATATCATATATGACAGATAAAAAATGTGATCTGATGTATAACCTTGATGATTAATTCTATTATATTCCAACTTCCATATAGGCGATGTGCCATTCTCTGTGGTTTTGATGTATTCTCTTCTTTCCCATTGAATAGATATTTTTTCAGTAGTTTGATACTTGAGATTTTTGTGTAGGAAATGCTTATACTCATCAAACACCTAGGTATGTGCAGGATCATGGTTTGCCAAAAAGTGGCGATGTGAAAAAAATCTCCTTTTCACTCATCCAAAAATGCACTAAAAAGCATGTTGACGTTTCAGTAACCGTAGGTGTAATTACACATGGCTAAAGATAATTACAATACACAAGCCTAATAAATCTGATACTTGATATTTGTGAGTAAAAAAATAAAACCTCTAGCTAGCGTTTACCATTTTACATTGTAAATGATGGGTTTGTATCATGTATGTGATTTTTTATCATGTCTACAATCATCTTCATGCCAAATTCAAGAAAAAATCATCAAGGTGTGTATAAATTTTGATATTTTTTTTTTTTTTAATGTTTTTTTAATGAAATCATTTATTTTTTTTCAAAAAAGTAGGGTTTTGTTTAAATTTGTTAATCATTTTTAAATATTGATTGTAAATGAAAATTTCTTTTTAATGTAATGAGGCATGGACTCAAATCAACCACAAAACCCCCACTCCAAATAATGAACCCATAAATAATTTGCAACCACCACAAATGAATCCACCATCGCCTAAAAACAATCCACCACCACCTATTGACAAACCACTTCTCAACCCTTGACATTTAGAGAAGCTCATAAGTGAAAATTTAAACCAACTAAGGGACTTCCAAAACACATATTACAATATCCCCACATTGTGACCCATGTTTGCCACCTTGAAATCCATTATTGAAAACATGGAGAAAATTAGATAGAAACATAATCTTGCATTGCTTTGGCATGATTCCATGCATGTTGAGTTTGACAATGAGCTTCCAACTATGATGCAATTATGGGCCTACACATAACTAAGCTTAACATATGTAACCTTTTTGTGAATCCCAAAATGGTATGAAAAGTGGACCCTCAAAATCTCAAGTTGTCAATTAAGTGGTGCACAAATGATGTGATGCATGACCACTTTTGGGATTACTGGTGGATGGTTTTTGATAGACCACCCAACAAAAATTCAGAGGTCCCATTGTAGTTTAGTAAAAATTAATATGTCAAATTTTTTCTTGGTCACAAAGTTAATGATGCAGCAGTGGTCAATGAAAGCCTCCAAACAATGAGCAATTTGGTGAAGTTTGAATCCCTCAACACCCAAGGTGAAGGGTCTAGTGCTGATATATTTATCAAAAGTATCAAATAGGACTTGATGAAGGTTATCAAAACCCTGCAAGACAATATAACCTAATCACTAGGTTTGCCAAAGTCCCAAGCACCAACAATCAAGAGTTTGCTAAGAGATCTCTTCAAGGAAATAGGTACCCAAACCCCATGAACTAAATACAAAGACCAAGGGTGGCTAATGAACATTTCTCTGACCTATTTAGGTCTTATTTTTTTAGTTCCAATGGTTCTTTCACCATTGAACAACACACAAGGCTATGCTGCTGCACAATCCTAGGATTTGGCTTGTAGCCTTCCGAAACTAGTATTTTGAGTCTAGTTCAAAATCCTTCCAAATAAGGAGCACATTTGATTGAGGATCCTGATACCCTTTTGGGTTTTATGGAACATATCCAAGTACCAAGACTTGAAACCAAAAGGAGGTTACTATTTTGGTCAATTCTATGACAGGGCTAATAAGCCTAATCAGGGCTAGTTTGCACTACAAGTGTCTCTTAATCCAAGCCAATGCCAGGATAAATTATGGGATCCTTTTGGGGCATGTGAAAGGGTTTCAAATCTTGAGTTTTGGGTCTTGATGAATCCCCAATCAGACTTTATCATGACTGTCCTAAGTCACAGTTTAGGTGCACATATGGGCCTGTACACCTAGGGCTTTGCGGAAAACTCTCCTCCATATAGAACTTCACCTCCAACCAGAATTTTATGAAAGCATAGAAATAAAGGTTTCATTCCACCAAGGTGCATCAAATTACCATGGTGGAATAGAGTCAAACAAGCAAGCCCTATCTGAAACCTGCTAGAGAAACACTCAATCTGGGTTACAACACAAAAACTTTGATAACTTTTGATCTAGAATGGATTAAACCCTAAAAACAATTGCATCTAAGAGTAGATTGAACACAAAAACTTCCAAACTTAAACTCTCATGCATACACATCCATACTAGTCCATACCAAGTAGTGTTCTCAAGGATTTGTAGGGAAAATGGTTGATTTTATTGATTGGTTGCCAAATTACATGTCTCTATCCTATCACCCACCTATAAGGGCTTATATAGGATACTCCCAATGGTTACATGAGTGGTTTGAACCAAATAGCCATTTGGGAGGTTAATTACAAGTTTATGAAAACTTTTAGAAAGTTGCTCAAAAGTTGCATGACAACTTTTAGAGCAACTTTTGCCTATATTGCAAAATTGCAAAACTACTGACCAAAATTGGTCCTAACCTTAGCCAATGACCCAACATGGATCAAAGACCTTAAAAACACAAAATAGACTAAGATCCTAAGATTTTAGGCCCATTGACCACTCTTGACCATAGCTAGCTAGGGGCTTATAATTGTGCCAATCCTGGAGCTAGGCCTTACAACTTGGTCTAGGTGCCTGATTAGAAACTCTAAGACACTAGATGTATTTAGGATCCTTTGTTTGATGATTTTAGAGTAGGTGTTCCTACACCATACTCCCCTTGAGTTTTAAAAATCAAGTCCATACTTGAGTATAACTACTCTACCGAGGTCCCATGCTACTATATTTGATCCTCAGTCAACCATGTAACATCAATCTTTGGTAGGCCCTTCCATTTTACTAAGTACTACATGTACTTCCTTGATCTGGTCTACTTGAGTAGTTTGGATTCCAAAATTTCTTCAATCTCCACCAATTTTTTTTGTGGAAAATCAATGACATAGTCTTCATCCTTAATGCTTGTGTCCTTACCCTTCTCATTGGTTGAACCTGCTGAAACTTTATGTGGTGTGAGGTCTGCAATGTTTAAGATTGGAGAGATCTGCAATGTTGGAGGAAGGGATATCTCATAGGCATTGTCACCTATTTTGTTTAGTATGTTGTAGGGGCCTACTTTCTTCATTTTCAGCTTGGAGTATCTACCCTTAGGTATTCTCTCCTTCCTTAGAAATGCCCAAACCCTATCCCCTATTTTGAAATGGACCTCTCTTCTCTTGTCAACATTTTCTTTGTATTTCAAACTAGTCTTTTGCAAGGTTTCCTTCACTTGTTGTTGTAGCTTGTTGATGAGTTCTGCCAATTCTTGGCCTTGAGCACTAATTCTAAAATTAGAGGGAAATTCCATCAGATCTAATGGTCCCTTGGGATGCAAACCATACACTGCTTGGAAGGGAGTTGTACCGGTTGACCCATTAATGGAATCATTGAAGAAAAACTCTTCTTAGGGCATTATGTTATCCCAACTTTGTGAATATTTCTTGGTTAGACATCTTAATAGATTGCCTAGGGATCTATTTACTATCTCAGTCTACCCATCTATTTGAGGATGATAGGCAAAGCTTTAGGTGAGATTTGTACCCAACTTCTTGAAGAGTGTCCTCCAAAAGTGCCCTTGAAACTTTACATCTCTATCTAATACAATTGTCTGAGGTAAGCCATGAATTCTAACTACTTCCTTAAAGAAGATATTGGCTATATGAGATGCATCATTTGTGCTTTTACATGGCACAAAGGGGGCCATTTTTCTAAACCTATCTACTATGACAAAGACACTATCAAATCCTTGCTTGGTTTTAGGTAGTCCCATTACAAAATCCATTGCAATGGATTCCCAAAGCCTTGAAGGGATTGGTAAGGGTTGGTAGACCCCTTGATTTGTTGTCATTCCCTTAGCTTGCTAGCAGATTGTACAAATTTCAATAAAAATTTTGACCTCATTGTTCAACTTGGGCCAAAAATAACTCCTCTTTACCATGTCTGCTATCTTGTCAATGCCAAAGTGACCTCCTAAGCCATCACAATGCTTTTCTCTGATTATGTTTGCTCTCATTGAACACTTGGGTATGCATAGTTGTACTCCCTTGAATAGAAGGCCATTCTGAATCAGATAGTCAGAAAAATCAGTATGATATCTGCCCTCCATTTTTGTACAAATTTGATATATCTCAGAAAAATTAGGGTCATCTGGGTATAGGTGTTTGAGGGACTCAATTCCTACACTTTTTAGTTGAACCTCTTCAACTAGACCAATCCTCCTACTAAGTGCATTAGAAACTCTTTTTGCTACACCCTTTTTGTGCTTAATGTTGAAGGTATAGGCCTGCAATTGTTCTACCCACTTAAGATGTCTGACTGAAATTTTTTTTGTGAATTAAGGAAGCTTAGAGCATGGTTGTCAGTGTAGACTAAAAAATCCTTTGGGATCAAGTAGTGCCTCCATTTCTTGAGGGCTTGGACCATGGCATAAAGTTCTAGGTCATAGGTGGAATACTTCCTCTTGGCCTCATTCAATGTCTCAGAAAAGAAAGTAACTACCTTGCCTTCTTGGCTTAGGACTACCCCTATAGCCAAATTACTTGCATCAGTCTCCACAGTGAAGAATTTGTTGAAATCAGGGAGGACCAAGATGGGGTATTGAGAGACTCTATTCTTCAAGTATTGGAATGCATCATTAGCTTCCTTTGTCCATGCAAACTTAGTCTTCTTTCCACCTTTAATTGTTTCAAGCATTGGTGCACATACATGATTGAAGTTTTTGATGAACTTCCTATAAAATGTTGCAAGCCCATGGAAGCTTCTTACATCACCTTGATTCTTTGGTGGAGGCCAATTAATGATTGCATCTACCTTCTCAGGATCCATCTTGAGGGTACCTTGTGAGATCACAAAATATAGGAATACAAGTTCCTTTCTCATAAACATGCATTTTTCCAAGTTGATTACCAACTTGTGTTGATGGAGTCTTCTTAGTAACTATTCCACATGATCAAGATGGTCTTCCTTGCTATGATTGAATATTAGTATGTCATCAAGGTAAACAACAACAAATTTTCCAATAAAATCTATGAATATCTCATTCATAAGGCTCATAAAAGTGCTAGGGGCATTGCTTAAACCAAAGGGCATTACTAACCATTCAAAAAAACCTTCAGTAGTCTTGAATGTTGTTTTCCATTCATCTCTAGGCTTGATTCTAATTTGATGGTAACCAGACTTTAATTCTATCTTGGTGAAGTACCAAGAACCTCCTAGTTGATCCAATAGGTACTCAATCCTTGGCATGGGAAATCTGTACCTTATTGTGATTTTGTTTAGGGCCCTACTATCAGTGCATAACCTCCATTTTCCATCCTTTTTAGGGGCCAAGACTGAGGGTACAGCACAAGGACTAAGACACTCTTGAATGAGTCCTCTTTCCAACAATTTAGTGACCTATTTTGTAATCTCTACATGCTACAATGGAGTCATTTTATATGGTGCCTTATTAGGCAGGGATGAGCCTAGTATGAGGTCTATTTGATGACTAATGTCCCTAATGGGAGGGAGGGCAGAGGTCAGGTCACTAACAGTGACATCTTTGTACTTTTGCAATAGATTTTTGACTTCATTTGGCATGGGCTCTTCTTGAACACACTTGATGTTATCTTTGGGTTTAGAAATTAGGACAAATCATTCAATATCAGATTCCTTCAAGGTTTTCAACATCTCCTTTTCCCCCATGATAATCATAGTGGGTTCCTTTTTAGTTTTGCTATCTAGTAGGGGCTTCATAGTGAAGGTCTTGCCATCTTTGATGATGGACTAGGTGTTCTTCCTACAATGGTGGGTGGAATCAACATCAAATTGCTAGGGCCTACCTAGAAGAATGTGACTTGCATCCATCTCAACAACATGATAAAGGACCTTGTCCTTGAAGTCAGCAATAGAAAACTCTATCCAAGCTTGTTCTATGACTAGAGTTTTTTGGTCTTTGGTTAACCATGAGACATGATAGGGGCAAGGGTGTGGTTTCTTAGGCAATTTTAATTTTTGAACCATTTCACAAGACACAAGATTTTTAGTTGAACCAGAATCAATAAGAAGTTGCATACCTTTCCATGACACTTGATCTTTGTCCTGAAGAGATTCTTTCTTTGTGGAGGTTCTTCGGCTTGTGGTACTTGAAGGAAGACCTACCTCATCATTAGACACAATCCTTATTTTGGTTCCAAGTCTCTAGCATAAGCATTGTCCTCTTGTTTATCTTCTTGGACAAGTTGTGCTCTCCTCTCACCTTGGTTATTGTTTCTCTTCTCAAGGCATCTTCCTACATGGTGTCCCAATTGGTTGTAATAAAAAAACTTCAATGGTCCATTGCATCTTCCTAAATTTTTCCTTCCTCTATTGAAAGTTCTCCTTCCTCTATAGTTTCCTCTTGAATTAGAGTCATTATTCTCTTTGTCTCCTTGGTCAGGGGTCTTGCTATTGCTGCCACTACTTTTTCCCTTGTTCCAAGAGTTGTTTTTGCCTCTAAAACTCTTCCCACTATCATTTCTCTTTCCTTTGCCAAAATGTTTCTTTCTCTTCCAGTTTTCCTCTACCTTAAGTGCCATTTCATAGCACCTATTGACTATGGTAGGGTTGTGTAGACTCAAATCTTCTTGAATGGATACTTTCAAACCATTCATGTACCTTGCTAGCTTCTCCTCTTCATCTTCAGCCATATTGGTCTTCATGCATAGTTTCAAGAACTCCTCGATGTATGAGCCTACATCCATATCCTTTTATTTCAGACTTTTCTTCCTCCTATGGAGTTTTACCCCATAGTCCTTAGGTACATATGTCTCTTTGATCAATGCAATCATTCTATTCCATGAATTGATCATGTTCTTCCCATTCTTCACCCTCTTTGTTTGGATGAAGTTCCACCAAGTTAGGGCTATTCCCTTCAACTTGGATCTTGCTACCTTTACCCTCTATTTTTCAATGATGTCTTCACATTCAAAGAATGTTGTTAATGCCTCTATCCAATCCAAGGCTAGATTAGCATTCATCTTGCCATTGAAAACTAGAAAATGTATCTTCTCCTCCATGGTTCTTCTTCCCATGGACTTCAAAGCATCAATGAAAAGTCTTTGGCTTGCAGGGATATTCTAATTAGGATCATCCTCCTCTTCTTCACTCCCTTCTTCATTTTCAGACTGATCTTTGTCCTTGTCATCAAGCTTCTTCTCAAGTTCCTGAAGCCTCTTAGTTAAGGCCTTATTTGTAGCCTTTTCCTCTCTAACCATCTTTGCCAACTCACTAATTTTAACCCTTGTAGGGATCTCCTCATTCTTAGGATCAGACATAGCTCTGATACCACTTCATGCAGCATTGGTCAATGGAAGCCTCCAAACAATGAGCAATTTCATGAAGTTTGAATCCCTCAACACCCAAGGTGAAGGGCCTAGTGCTGCTATATTTATCACAAGTATCAAATAGGACTTGGTGAAGGTTATCACAACCCTACAAGACAATATAACCTAATCACTAGGTTTGCCAAAGTCCCAAGCACCAACAATCAAGAGTTTGCTAAGAGATCTCTTCAAGGAAATAGGTACTCAAACCCCATGAACTAAATACAAAGACCAAGGGTGGCTAATGAACATTTCTCTGACCTATTTAGGTCTTATTTTTTTAGTTCCAATGGTTCTTTCACCAGTGAACAACACACAAGGCTATGTTACTGCACAATCCTAGGATTTGGCTTGTAGCCTTTTAAAACTAGTATTTTGAGTCTAGTTCAAAATCATTCCAAAAAAGGAGTACATATAATTGAGGATCTAGATACCCTTTTGGGGTTTAGGGAACATATCCAAGAACTAGGACTTGAAACCAAAAGGAGGCTACTATTTTGGTCAATTCTATGATAGGGCTAATAGGCCTAATCAGGGCTAGTTTGCACTACAAGTGTCTCTTCCTCCAAGCCAATTCCAAGATCAATTATGGAATCCTTTGGGGGAATTTGAAAGGGTTTAAAATCTTGAGTTTTGGGTGTTGATGAATCCCCAATCAGACTTTATCATGACTTTCCTAAGTCACAGTTTAGGTGCATATATGGGCCTGTACACCTAGGGCTTTGTGGCAAACTCTCCTCCCTGTAGAACTCCACCTCCAACCTGCATTTTATGAAAACATGAAAAAAAAGGTTTCATTCCACAAAGGGGCATCAAATTTTGATGGTGGAATAGGGTCAAACAAGTGAGCCCTATCTGAAACCTCCTAGGGAAACCCTCAATCCGGGTTACAACACAAAAACTTTGATAACTTTTGATCTAGAATGGATTAGACCCTGAAACCAATTTCATCTAAGATTAGATTGAACACATTAACTTCCAAACTCAAACTCTCATGCATGTACATACGTACCATTCTATACCAAGCACTATTCTCAATTAGGATATGGAGGGAAAATGGTTAATTTTATTGATTGGTTGCCAAATTACATGTCTATGTCCTATCACCTACCTATAAGGGCTTATATAGGATACTCCCAATGGTTAAATGAGTTTTTTGAACCAACTAGCCATTTGGGAGGTTAATTACAAGTTTATTACAACTTTTAGAAAGTTTCTCGAAAGTTGCATGACAACTTTTAGAGCAACTTTTACATATATTGCAAAATTGCAAAACTAGAGACCAAAATTGGTCCTAACCTTAGCCAATGACCCTACATGGATCAAATACCTTAAGAACACAAAATAGACTAAGATCCTAAGATTTAAGGCCCATTGACCACTCTTGACTATAGCTAGCCAGGGGCTTATAATTGTGCCAATCCTAGAGCTAGGCCTTACAACTTGGTCTAGGTGCCTGATTAGAAAATCTAAGACACTAGATGTATTTAGGATCCTTTGTTTGATGATTGTAGAGTAGTTTCTCTTGCTCCAGTTAACTATTAGAGCATGAGACCAAGCCAGGGCATAGGCTTAGGCACTCCTTAGGACAAGTCATGGGCACACTAGGTGAAATCTTGCACATATGTCCCCCCTTGATATTTCACCCCATTGTAGAATCCAAGATCATGATATTATTGTCAAGGCTAGATCAAAGACTATTAGATACATTCACACCTTGATTTATCTACTGGTTAGGTAGACTAACAAATTGTTTCCTCCTCATGTTGATGATGCTAGCCCTTCCAAATCCTCCATGAGATCAAATTTTTTTGTGCCCCATAATTTCATTATGTGTAGGAATTTGTTTTTGGGTCCCTTAAATGATATTGATGCATATGACTATGTTGAAGGTGGATGATACAAAAAAGGTCACTACAAGGAATGAAGCAACTCATGGAGAGATGCATCACATGAGAGATGAGGAGGGACATGCAAAGCCATGGACTCCTTCTATTATGGTAACACTAAAATTTTTACTCAAGTCAAACTGTATTTAATTTAAAATGTTCATATTTTTAGTATAATTTACTTATAAAGAACTTCCACTTATGTATATGACATAAGACAAGATGGTGGTGAGGGGCCAAAGGAACACCCTAACTAGGTCCACCTTGCTGAGGTCACACACATAAGAAACAAACACACAAGTGAGCAAGAGAATGCATATACTTCATATATTTATTCCAATTGATTCATACATATCAAGTTGTAAGGCCTTCCTAGTTTAGGCAAGATATTACAATTCAAGTACAAAAGTCCTCCAACGTGTGAGGATCTAGAACAATCTTCTATCTCCTAGCTTCTATCTCTGGTGTTATAATTGATCTCCTAAAACTACAAACAAAGATTACATTATATATAAGAGGCTACCAAACAAGTTAGCCTTCAGATCCACTATCAATAGAAAGAATGACTAGATCTAGGTCCACACACTTTCAAATGATAGATACAAACATTAAATCCATGACCATAATTAATTGCAAGAGTTAGCCTTAATAGGAAACTAAAACAAACAACTCGGTAAGCAAGAATGACCGAGTGCTAGACAAGCATCACCGAGTGTTAGGGAATTAACTGAGTGCTAGAGAGATAACTGACCAACTTAGTAAATAAAAGAAACTAAGGAACTATTGAGCCAACTCGGTCAAAGAAGGAACCGAGCACACAGGAAAATATAAACATATTTTTGGTGACACAAGATTGCCAAGGACCTGAGATGCTCCTGCATCAAACACCTAGGGTTATTTGAAATGATTTTTTGAATCATGAAATAGGTGCAATCTGATCTGAATCCAACTCATATTGTGAAATCCATGAACTATCTTTAATCCGTCTATTCTTCCACTTTACCAAATATTCCATATACTATTTTTATCTTGTACTTCTACCAACTCTTTGTTCAAAAATCTACTCAACTTCTTCTATCTGTTTCTTAGGATAATCATTTGGTACTGACATTTCTTCATCTAAATCATGGTACTCATACAAATCAACAATGTTGAAAATAGATGATATACCCATTTTATCAGGTAACTCTATCTTATAAGCATTTCCACTGTCAAATTTCCTCAAAATCTTGCAAGGACTAGACTTCTTCATTTTCAGCTTCCCATATGCTCCAATAGGAAATCTACCTTTCTACAAATGAACCATCACTTCATCACTGACTACAAAAGTCTTATGTCTTCTTGATCTGTCAGCTTTGTCTTTGTATTGCTGATTACTTTTCTCCAACTTATGTTTCACATCTTCATCCAATGTCTTCATGTACTGAGCAAACTTTACTCCTTCAGCACTTCTCTTTCCTTCATCAGCAATATCCCTCAAATCTTATATACCTCTTGATTTTATTCCATTTACAATCTCAAAAGGTATTTTTCCAGTTCTCCTATTCACTAAATTATTGTATGAAAACTATGCTTGTGCCAACATAGAATCCAAATTGCTCAATGTGTCTCCAACTAAACATCTCAAAAGATTTCCCAAGCTTCTACTCACAACTTTTTTCTGTCCATTGTTGTGTGGGTGAAATGTCAAACTATATTTTAACTCGGTGCCACACTTTCTCCAAAGGGTCTTCCAAAAGTATTCAACAAATTTACTGTCTTGGTCAGAGATAATACTCCTTGGTAATCCATGCAATCTGACAATTTCCTTAAAGAAAAGATCTTCTATATGTACTGCATCTAATGTCTTTCTACAAGGTATAAAATGTTCCATTTTAGAAAATATATCTACAACAATAAATATAGAATCATTACCTCTCACCATCTTTGGTAAGAAAAGAACAAAATCCATACTGATATCAATCCAAGGTTTCTCAGGAATAGAAATTAGTGTATACAATCTAGTATTCTGACTTACTCCTTTTGCAACTTGACAAATTCCATAACTTTTCACAAATTTTTGAACATCCTTATACAACTGCAGCCAAAAGTATTTCTCCTTAAGCAAATTCAATATTTTATCAACACCAAAATGTCCAGCCAAACCACTACTATGTTTCTCCTTTATCAAATTAGTTCTCATTGATCCTCTCGGTATACACAACTAAATTCCTTTAAACAATATATCTTCTTGAATGAAATATTCTTCCCATTTAGTACTTGGTTGATCTTGAATAGGTGCTCTACCATTTCTCCATGGCTCAGAAAAATTAGGATCAAATTCATAAGAATCTCTCATGTCATTAAAACCAAGAACTTCAATTTTCATCTTGGTGAGAAAAGATCTTCTTCTACTCAATGCATCTGCAACTCAGTTATTGACTCCACTCTTATGCTTTATCACAAATGTACAACTCTGCAAATATTCATCCCATTTCATATGTCTCTGATTCAATTTATTATGACTACCCAAATACTACAAAGCTTTATGATTGATATACAACACAGATTCACTTGGTATCAAATAATGTCTCCATTTCTTCAGTGCTTGAACAACAGTATAGAATTCTTTATCATACACAAAATATTTCCTTTTTTCATCATTCAAATTTTCACTAAAGAAATCAATGGGTTTACCTTCTTGAATTAACACATCTCCTATTGCACTTCCACTTACATCACATTCCACTTGAAATACCTTATTAAAATTAGGAAATGCCAACACATGAAATTCAACAACCTTCTACTTCAGAATCTCAAAACTTTTATTAGCTCCATGTGTCCACTTGAATTCTCTTTTATCTCCTCTCATAGTCTCAATCATAGCATTACAAATTGAACTAAAATTTCTAATGAAATTTTAGTAAAAACTTACCAAACCATGATATGATCTTACCTCACTAGAATTCTTAGGTGTAGGCCAGTTCAAAATAGCTTCAACCTTTTCAGGATCCATCTTCAAACTATCAGCTAAAATCACAAATCCCAAATACACAATCTCCTCTTTCATGAAAGATAACTTTTTCAAATTTATCAGCAAATTTTCTTCTTTCAACCTTTGCAATACTTTTTTAACATGCAAAAAATGTTCTTCTCTAGTCTTACTCAATATCAAAATATCATCTAGGTATACAATCACAAATTTACCTAAGAATTTCTTCAAAACTTCATTCATCAACCTCATAAAAGTACTTAGTGCATTAGTTAAAACAAAAGGCATAACCAACCACTCATACAAACCTTATTTTATCTTGAAAGCATTCTTTCACTCTCACCTTCTCTGATTTTGATATGATTGTACACACTTTTCAAATCAATTTTGGTAAAATACTTTGCTGCACTCAAACTATCCATTATATCATCCATTCTTGGTATAGGAAACCTATATTTCACAATTATCTTGTTGATTGCTCTAGAATCAGAAGCCATTCACCATTCTCCATTTTTATTAGGTTCCAATACAAAAGGTACTACACAAGGAATCAAACTTTCTTGGATCAAACCTTTCTACAAAAATTCTTGAATCTGTTAGTTCAATTCATGATTCTTGGTAGGTGTCAACTGATGTGGTGCCTTATTCGGTAAACTAGCTCCAGTGATTAGATCCATGCAATGATGAATGCTTCTCTTCAGTGGAAAACCATCAGGTACATTATAAGAAATTATTCCATTGTGCTCCATGAGTAACTTATCAATCTCCTCAGTTCTTCTATCCTCTCTTTTCTTACTCATTTTTTTAGGAATCACAAAAAAACATACATCATTCTTATTCAAATTAGTAACAAATGTTCATAGATGTGAAATCATTACTAATAGGTTCTTCAATCAAAGGTAACAAAATTTGTCTTCTCCCATGAGCCCAAATAGTGTATTTATGCAATCTCCCATCATATATAGCATGTCTATCATACTGCCAAGGTCTACCCAACAAAATATGACAACAATCCATAGGCATGATATCACATAACACCTTATCATAGTACTTTCCAATTTTCAAATTCACATAACATTGTTCACTTACCAAGAGTGTATGCTCATATTTGATCCATGAAATTTGATAGGGCTTTGGGTGTTCCAACCTTTTTAATTGCAACATTGTAATCATTTCCTGAGATGCCAAGTTCTCCGAGCTTCCACTATCAATGATTACCTTCCAAACATCATTAGAAACTCTACATCTAGTCATGAACAAACTTTTCCTTACCGGATCTTCCTTATTACTTTCACTCCAAATTTCTCTCCTTACCATCAAGTTCTTTTACTTCTTAGGTTCATTCGGTGACTCTTCTTCCTCCAAAGCATTTCTACTACTACCGACCTTCTGTAATGTCCCTACCAGGGAACCCATAAGGAATCAAGACTTATAACCAAAAATAGAAACTAACAATTTTTTTTCCCTAACATTACATCACTACTACTTTACATTTACATTCCTTAAGGTTCCCTTAATAAATTCATTTACATTACTTATCCAAATTGAATTTCATTTCCTCTCTTTACTTTCACATTTTAGAAATTTAAGAGATAGGGTAAGAAAATAACATTTCATTTACAATTATATTTCTTACTTTATATACTAATTTCATTTCTCCTTCCTACACATTGGAAAACTATTCATTATACATTACATTTTAACCTTAACATAATAAACATTATTTCATTGCAACAAAGGAGAGATAGAAAAGATCATTCAACATTACATTATATATTTCCAACTTTGATCTTTCAAATAATAACCCTTGAAACAAAGCCTAGAACTATCCCTCCCAATTACATTGCTTTTATTTTCAATTACATCTTTCTGATAATAGATCTCATAATAATAGGTACATGAATGGCCCAAAGGCATTACAACATATCTTTACATCTTTATTTTTAGTAACAATGATACAATACAATGATACAATACAAAGGTCTTCATAGAATTGAACATATCCAAGTCATGAACCACAAACAGGACCTCGAAAGATTTTTGCCACCCAACCATGTGAAAGTGGTGAAGTTTCACCCCCCATGATAGGAGATAGAACCAAGATACTCACAAGGTCCTAAGAAATCTAAGGCTCAAAAGATAAATAAATCCAAGATTCTAAAGAACATAAAATATCATCACACTATAACATAGAGGTCAAGGTTCTAGGATACCACCTAAGTGAGTGTCATCATACAACCTATGTATTGGGATCCACCCTAGAAACCATGTAACCCTGGTCCACCCTTTATGAATAGGGATCCACCCTGGTAGTTACCCATGGTCTTGATACTCCAATAGGACTATGTGGCCATTAACATGTTTTCTTTCATTATCTTTTATTTCCCCCCTTTCCTAGATTCATTAATAGGCTATCACTTTTTAACTACCCACCCATAGGATCATCTAGTAACCACTTTAGGGTTCCAACACCTATAATGAGCCACTCACCTAGGGTACCTAGTTGCCTACCCATAGATACACAAGCCATGAAACCATCAAGTACTTTCAAAAGATCCATCTCATAGGTCTAGGGAGTGCTTCAGTGCACTCAAGCAACCTGAACAAGACCTAACCTCACATTATCGATTCTACCAAAAAACCAATTATGAACAAAAACTTATAATAAAAAAAAAGTATAGAAATTCATAAGATACAACATAAAACTTCTCACATGCATTTACACAACATTCCATAGCTTGTTTCAAAAATCTAGGAAAATCTCACGTGCCTGAATTTTGGCTAAGTCTAAATATTTAAGAAATCTCAAAATTAGAAGTTTCATCTTAACTCCTATGAAGCTAAAACTTATCCCAATCATCCCGGAAGGTACCCAATTCCTTTATACAATTATAACTTAAAGTATCAGAAATTAAAGTATCATTCTATAAATCTTGTTTTCCCTATCTACCTCGGTTGACACTAACAATCATGTCTTGCTTAGTTAACACTAAATTGACCTTCCTTGGTTAACACTAAACCAACCTATCTCAGTTAACACTAAACCGTCCTGGCTTGATTAATACTAAACCGACTTGGCTCGGTTAATACTAAACCGACCTGTCTCGGTCAATACTAAACTGACCTATCTCAGTCAATACTAAACTGATGTGGCTTGGTTGACACTAAACAAACCTTGCTTAGTTGACACTAAACTGACCTTGCTTGGTTGACACTAAATTGATAGGAACTACGGAATACGACTATCAACTCTGATTTATTGGTAAAACTGGGCATTATGGGGACTATGGTTTCCTAATCTGAGCATGACCCATTTGAGATATCCTAGTTTCCCTTTAGAATTGACCCATTAATCCATCCTATCTATCTAAAAAACCTATTCTAGATTTGGACAAAGAAAGGTGGTGCAAAAATAGATATGAAACTATAGGGTTGAAATAGAAGTTCTAAATCCTCGAAGATCTTATGGACATTTTGGATAAGAAAGGAGATACAAGGAGAATGCTAAGGACCCTACAGCCTCTTAAAAATGTAGAAATATTCATATACATACAACATGGAAAAATATTTAAACATAATCCTAAACTCCAAATCACTAATATAAGCACAACATATATATGTATAACATAATCATTCTAAAATTTACATAAACAATACAACACATAGAGAATGCATTCATACACAAATAGGAAGAATGGATATTCTTCCTACTTTAGACCCTACCTTGCGTCCCACGGAGAATCCTCTTCCCTTGACTGGAGAATCTCTGTGGAACTTCAATCCTTGAGTAGATATCCTTCTGGAAATCTTCCTTTGGCAATCAACTCCAAGAAATCCCCACACATATAACTTCACCAACCAGAGACTCTCAAACTCACATAAACTTTCACCAAAATTTTCTAGAGAAATCAATTACAGACAACTCACAAGAAACAAATCCTCCAAAAATTATCATCCCTCCCACACAAAAAAATATTCAATTATTTGTCCTCCAACTATGTGGTTGGAGGAGTTGCTTTACGGGAAGAAACTTCTCCAACTTCCATAGTTGGTTGGAGGAACAACCAAATAATTTCCTGTAAAGACAAAATCAAGGTTTTTAATAAATTTAATTAAAATATCTTTTAAATAAAAGCATAACAAGAATAATAGAAAAATACCTTTCAAGAAGAACACATAGCACAATAGGAAAACAAGTAGCCTAACTTCTAGGAGGTCTTGAGTTCAACTCCTTCCTAGATAGCTAATTTTACTACAAAGGACATTTTCCTTTTATTAGTATTATTTTTACTTTTTTCATTTATTTAATACATTCACTAAATATACTTTATTTAACTCACTCTAATTACTTATTCTAAACAACATATCATTAACACAATTAATGAAAACATACAATTATTATTATTTATATAAGCATGGATATATGCATGTGCACCCACATATACACATACTTATATAAAATACAAATAATTATAACATAATTATTTATTATACATATAAAATAGATTAATTCTAACTCATAACATAAACTCGGACCAACATCGAATCAATTCCATAACATAAACTGCATTCTACTTTCCCAACTAGGATAACTTCCTAAACAAAATTCTAAGTCCATGGGTAACCTCAAGAGTAACTTGGTTAAATCTCCACACATCAATAGTTCAAGGATTTTGAAGGCACACTCAGACCTATGTAGCTAGGTGAAGATGATGCTTGGTACCTACATCCTACATCACCAACTGATATGCATATAAAAATATATAAATATAAATAGACAGTGGCAAACAAGGAGGGAGAGTGTGACATCATGTAGATCTCTCGTAGGAGTAACTACGACTACCCCTCCTCAGCCTAGACTCACATCAACTAGTGAACATCAAACCATAATCAGATCAGTAGGGTTAGATCATAATATGAACATCATAACACAAATCAATGTAAAACCTTTTACTGATAATTCATTTCTATCCATTCATCCTTAAATTATAACTCATTTAATATTTCCAAATCAATTGTAGTAACCAAATATATATTCTCAAATGCCTCATAAAATGCTAACTAAATAATAATCATAGTCCATCATAAAATCCAAAGTGTCAAAGCAATAGTCCTGTCAGTCTAACGTAGGACAATGCTAGGGTGGGCATTACACGTGCTTACTTGCATGTGTACACTCAAATGATCTATATCCTTCTTCTCCACAATTGTAACAAGTTCCTCATAAAACACCTCTATTATAACCACCTTGGTAGTTATTTCATCTTCCTCTAGATGAAATTTCACCTTTCCACTTTGTCTTGCCTTTATCAAGATTTGGCTTTTTTAGTTCAGATATACTATTTTAACCACAAGATCAACCTCTTCCTCTAGGGAATATACCACCTTTACCTCTTTGTCTTTTCTCATGTCTTTTCTTCAATGTTCTCCAATTTAAGAAAATTGATTTCCTGTTGAATGGAAACTCTCAATCCATTTAGGTACCTAGAAATTCTTTCCACATAATCTTCATCATGTCCAAATGTAATATCTAATCTATATAATTCTTCAGTATACTCTTTTACTGAGCTATCTTTCTGCCTCAAACTTTTCATTCACCTAACTATGTTAATCTGATAATCACAAGGTAAGAACTTTCCTTTCAATTCATTCACCATTTTACTCCATACCATTTTACTTTAGTATAGTGAAGATGATTGTAGAGACCATCTAAATGAATGAAAAGACCATCTCCCATTTGATGTCTGTCACCCTTTCTAGCATCTATATGTAAAAAATTTAGAAAATGCATTTACTAATAGATTAG
This sequence comes from Chamaecyparis obtusa, assembly GCA_027943335.1. Lineage (NCBI taxonomy): Eukaryota > Viridiplantae > Streptophyta > Pinopsida > Cupressales > Cupressaceae > Chamaecyparis > Chamaecyparis obtusa. Next base: position 102,710 of record BSBK01010112.1, read on the forward strand.
CATCCCCACCATATTTTGAAGCTTAGTAAAGAAAAAGTAGTGGGGTACTATAGAGTGTTTATTAGATTTATCTGTATCATTAACACAATTAATGAAAACATAAAATTATTATTATTTATATAAGAATGAATATATGTGTGTGCACCCAAATATACACATACTTATATAAACTAAAAACAATTATAACATAATTATTTATTATACATATAAAATAGATTAATTGTAACTCGTAACATAAGCTCAGACCAACATCAAATCAAGTCCATAACATAAACTGCATTCTACTTTCCCAACTAGGATAACTTCCTAAATAGAATTCTAAGTCCATGGGTAACCTCGAGAGTAACTTGGTTAAATCTCCACACATCAACAGTTCAAGGATTTTGAAGGCACGCTTAGACCTATGTTGCCAGGTGAAGACGATGCTTGGTTCATGCATCCTGCATCACCAACTGATATGCATATACAAATATATAAATATAAATAGAAAGTGGCAAACAAGGAGGGAGAGTGCGACATTGTGTGGATCTCCCTTAGGAGTAACTACGACTACCCCTCCTCATCCTACACTCACATCAACCAATTAACATCAAACCATAATAGGGTCAGTAGGGTTAGATCATAATATAAACATCATAACACAAATCAATGTAAAACCTTTTATTGATAATTCATTTCTAGCCATTCATCCTTAAATTATAACTTATTTAATATTTCCAAATAAATTGTAGTAACCAAACATATATGCTCAAATGTCTCATAAAATACTAACTAAATAATAATCATAGTCCATCATAAAATCCAAAGTGTCAAAGCAATAGTCCTATCAGTCTAACATAGGGTGATGCTAGGGTGGGCATTACACCTTCTTGCTTGAATGTGTACACTCAAATGATCTATGTCCTTCTACTCCACAATTATAACAAGTTCCTCAGAAACCACCTCTATTATAACCACCTAGGTAGTTATTGCATCTTCCATTAGATGAAATTTCACCTTTCCACTTTGTCTTGCCTTTATCCAAATTTGGCTTTTCTAGTTCAAATATAATATTTTCACCATAAGATCTACCTCTTCCTCTAGGGAATATATCACCTCTACCTCTTTGTCTTTGCTCATGTCTTTAGTTCAATTTCTCCTCAACTATCAATGCAAATTGATAAGCTTCTTCAATGTTGTCCAATTTAACCAAACTAATTTCTTATTGAATGGAAACTCTCAATCCATTTAGGTACCTAGCAATTCTTTCCACATAATCTTCATCATGTCTAGATTTAATATCTAATCTATAGAATTCCTCAATATACTCTTTTACTGAGCTATCTTTCTACCTCAAACTTTTCATTCATCTAACTAGGTTAATCTGATAATCACAAGGTAAGAAATTTCCTTTCAATTCATTCACCATTTTACTCCATACCATTGTACTTTAGTATAGTGAAGATGATCTAGTGAAGATGATTGTAGAGACCATCTAAATGAATGAAAATATCATCTCCCATTTGATGTATGTCACCCTTTCTAGCATCTGTATGTAGAAAATTGAGCAAATGTATTTCCTAATAGATTAGCATCCCCACCATATTTTGAAGCTTAGCAAAGAAAAAGTAGTGGGGTATTGTAGAGTGTTTATTAGATTTATCTATATCATTAACACAATTAATGAAAACATACAATTATTATTATTTATATAAGCATGGATATATGCATGTGCACCCACATATACACATACTTATATAGAATACAAGCAATTATAAGATAATTATTTATTATTGTAGACTAGGCTTTTGAGGATACTTGTTTTGAAAGCTTCAAACCAAACAAATATTAGATCTTAACCTAGCATGAAATCAATTTAAAATAAAGAAAATTCTAAACTAAGCCACCTCAGATAGAGCTTAAATAGGTGCACCCAAGCACTGTTTGATTTTCTCTTGCTTAAGGGATGTGGGTGTGCTCTCTAAGCACTTGGAGCATGTTCCTAATGCTTATTTGGAAGGATTGAGACTCATGAGAACCCCATAAGTGGCACAAAATTGGGTAGAACACCCAAAATTGCCCCTAAGACTTCAAGAACTCAAAATAATGCTTTAATGGAGATTTGATGCTATATGCTATTCTAAATAAAGAAAGAAACTATGTTAATCCATTTATTGCTAAGCTATGATGTGCTAAAAAAGCTTGAAGAAAACAAAGAAATCTAAAAATTAGTTGATTTTAAGCTATGATCTAACATGAAAATGGCAATATAAGATTACTATTACTTGAAAATAAAAGTGGATGCACTTGCTCTTAGAAATGAGAGTATTTATAGGCTTTTGGAAAGGTTTGGGTTAAGAGGATAGGTTAGAGTTTGGGGTAAGGTTAGAGTTGGAGTCAACGGGATAAGGATGAAGACTTTCTAGAAGAGTCTAGGCTTTGGATGAGGATAAAGACTTTCTAGAAAAGTCTAGGCTTTCTAAGGATAAATATGGAATTTAGGAAATAAATAAAGTTTTATTTATCTCAAAGGCTTTAATGAGTTTGAGGCTCATTAGGGGTAGGGTTTGACTAGGAGTCAAAGGGATAAGGATGAAGACTTTCTAGAAGAGTCTAGGCTTTGGATGAGGATAAAGACTTTCTAGAAAAGTCTAGGCTTTCTAAGGATAAATATGGAATTTAAGAAATAAATAAAGTTTTATTTATCTCAAAGGCTTTAATGAGTTTGAGGCTCATTAGAGGTAGGGTTTGACTAGGAGTCAAAGGAGACTTAGATTAGCTTAGGGAAAGTAGGTAATTTCCCCTAAATGGGTTTAGGGAAGGATTAGGAAAGTTCTAGAAGAGTCTAAAATTTTCCTAGGGTAAATTAGGAATTGAGGATTAATATTTAATCTTAATTAAATATTCTTGAGTTGGGATTAGGATTAGGAAATGATGGGATTAGGCTTTAATCAAAATTAAAGAAGGATTAGAAGATTCTAGAAGAGGTTAGTGGTCTTAAGAAAATTGGCCAAGTTTTGGGCAAAAAATAAATAAATTATTTATTTTGGGATTTTTGGTCAATTTATTAATTAAATAATTAATAAATAGGGGATTAATGTTTAAATAAGATTTAAACATTTTTGGGAGGGATTTATTAATTAAATATTTTTAATTAAGGTAAAGGGATTTAATGATATAAAAATAAATTAATTAATTAATAAATGATGATTTCATCAGAGATTTTTCAGAAAATAAAAATACTTTATTTTCTAAAGGATTTTTAGGTGTCTACATTTTGCCCCTCTTTGATGCGATGCGGCAAGTGGCATGGCTTCAAAGACAAGAAAATAAGATGCCCAAGGCTAGAATTTAGAGGAATGATGGGTTGTGCCCCCTCGAGAAAATAACGCAAGGAGTAAACATTGTGGACTTTTCTTGAAAGGAAATAGAGAAGGAAGGACTGAGGAAGCAGGGGAGATAAATAACCAAGCTTCCAAGAGCAAAGATGGGTGAATGCAAGATGAAATGGAATGCAAAATGCAAGATGCAGCTATATGAGGATGCAAGATTAATCTATATGATGCAAGATGCAGGGGATTTGGGGAAGCTCCAAGTGCAAATGTGGAGAGCACAACCTAGTTTAATATAGCAAAGCTAGAGACCTGCCAAGGATACTAGGATCACGAGGCCTTGTCACCAGCGTTGCAGAGGACTGACGCTAAAAAGACATGTAGTGTTGCCCCAGCATCACGCATGAACCCAAGAGGAAGCATGGTGGAAATGATGCTGAAGAAACCACAAACACATAATTGACTCACAGGAAGAAGTAAAAGATCAAAAGACCTTGCCCCAGATTATCCTCATGCACAGTGCACCATGATATAAAGGATCGTGGTGACTTTGAGTAGAGAACAATGAGAAGCTATAAAAGATTAGCAAGACCCAAAGGACAAAATCCAAGGTCAAAATGAGAACTCCGAAAGGACATCCTTTTCCAAGGAGAGAGATTGGATGTGATTGATGGTGGGATGATTGGTCTAAACGTGTGGAAGGATTCATCAACACGGACCTAGTGTGCTTGGTGGAAGATGAGGTCAGACAGGAAGGATACAACTAAGGGGACCCGTGATTAGGCTCAGGTCAGAAAAAAAAAGAATACATCTATGCGGACCTGATGCTGATGGGGAGAATGTTGTGTTGCTGATTGGAAAATGATGTGGTTCAAAGATAGTCACGATGATCAAGGATAGTCAAATACTGATATTGCGGAAGTATAAGGCTGGGTAGGACAAGATGTTCTGATCAAAAGCTACTGCAGGACTGACAAGGATTATGTACAACAAGACACAAGGATATGTACAACAGATAGGAAGACATTTACAACGGATATGGACAAAAGCTCAGGATTGGGGACAGGAAGATCTCGCTATATAGGATATACAGGAAGGATCACATGATACAAGATATACAAGATATGGTAAAAAAAGGTGCAAGATAGAGTACAAGATATGTGCGAGTGGGATTACGGATATGTGGGAGGATGTATGAAAAAGAGGAATGCTGGGGGATGATGGATGGGGATGGGGATGGGGATGGAAGAAAAAGGATTGAGATGCTAGGATGGGGGGGATGGGAGTTTGATAGATAATGACTCGATCCACTATGTATGGTGCTTGTTTGCCAGGTTTTCACCAACATACTTGTTCAAGGTGCTTGAATTGCCAAGTTTTCACCATTGGATGATTGTTTTTCTTTTTCTCTTTTGCTTTTTTTTTCTTTTTTTGCCTTTTTTTTTTTTTCCAATTTTTTATGGATTTTCTGAATATGTAGATCTAGTTTAGGCATAGAACCTCTTCAGATGTATGATGTTGATGGGATCATTCAAAGGCTCACCTTCTAGTGTAGATAACTAATAAGCTCCAGAGCTAAAGCATGTTGTGACAACATAGGGGCCCAACCAAGTAGGCTCAAACTTGCCTTTCTTTTCTCTGTTTGTTTAGACTTTTTGATTTTCTTTGAGGACCATGTCACCGACTTGAAATTATCTAGGATGGACCTTCTTGTTATAACTCCTTTTGAGTCAATTCTGGTATGCAACCAGGTGATCATAGGCTTGTTGTCTCTTTTGATCTAATAGGTCTAGCTGTGTGAGATGGGCCACACGATAGTCTTCATCAGTGGTGTAGTTCTTCATGGAGACTCGCAATGATGGGAGCTCGACCTTGATTAGCAGAATGGCTTCGGCACCATATACAAGGGAACATGGGGTGGTTCCTATGGGGGTGTGATAAGAAGTATGGTAGGCCCAAAGGGCGGGGTTGATTTGGAGGTGTCAGTCACGACCAGAATCATTGACAACCTTCTTGACGATTTTAAAGATAGTTTTGTTGGTTGCCTCAGCTTGGCCATTTCCTTGAGGGAAATATGGATTGGAGAAATGGTGATGGATGTGGAGTCTAGCACACAAATCATCCACATGCTAGTTTTCAAAAGGTGTGCCATGGTCAGTGAAGATGGTAGATGGTATGCCAAAGCGTCAAATGATGTGGTAAAGGATGAACTTGGATATTTGGATGCCAGTAGTTAGGGTGAGTGGAATCACTTCAACCCATTTGGTGAAGTACTTTGTGGCAGTTATTATGTACTTGTGTCCATCTGAGGAAAGGGGAGTGATTAAGCTGACAAGGTCAAAGCCCCAACATGAAAATGGCCAAGGTGGTGCAATGGGCTACAAGTCTTGTGCTGGTGCATGAATCAAATTTGCATGTTACTGACATGGTAAACATTTTTTGACAAACTCACAAGCATCATGTTCCATGGTTGGCCAATAATACCCAACTCGAAGCAACTACTTAGCTAAAACCATGCCACTAGTGTGGGCACCACAAATTCCAGTGTGGACCTCTTGTAAAGCCAGGATGGCCTCATTTGAATCTAAACGCCTAGAAAGGATATTGTGATATCCTCGACGATAAAGGGTGTTGGCTACAAGAGTGTACCGGGAAGCTCTGCGAATAAGGTTTTGGCATTGGTTATTGGTGAGATGGGGAGATATGATACCATTCTTTAGATATGCATGGATGTCATGGTACCATGGGGACTGGGGACCAACCAAGACACACCATTTCTACATCAGCGTTCTCATAAGCTGGTGTATGTAGCTGCTTGACTAAGAATTCATACTATGATGTGTCACATGGGATTTCTAACAAGGACCCAATAGTTGCCACTGCATTTGCTGCTTTGTTCTGAAGTCTGGGTATCTATGTGAATTTTAGATTTAGGAAATGCTCTTTCAATCTATCTACAAGTTCTTTGTAAGGTAGCAGCTTGTTGTCCTTTGTCTGATATTCATCTAAGACTTGCTTGATAATCAGTTGTGAATCATCGAACACTTGCAGTTTTGTGATATTCCATTGAATGGCTATTTTGAGACCTAAGATGAGTGCCTCATATTTTGCAATGTTGTTGGTACATGAAAATCCCAATTTAAATGACTTTGGGATGTAGTCACATTGAGGTGTGATGAATAGGATTCCTACCCCTGATCCATGTGATGTGTAGGAGCCATCAAAGTATAGTTTCCACATGGGCTGCTCTTCAATCATACATAACTGTTCATCAGGGAATTCCATGATTAGTGGATAAGCATCCACTAGTGATGCTTCTGCTAGCTAATCACCAATGACTTGCCCTTTGATTGCTTTCTGATCTATGTACTGGATGTCAAACTTGCTAAGTATCATGACCCATTTTGCCATATGGCTTGTGAGAGTTGTCTTTGATAGTAGATATTTGAGGGGGTCCACTTTTGAAATGAGCCTAATTGTGTGACTGAGCATGTAATGTCTAAGCTTTTGAGTGGAAAAAACCATAGCAAGGCATGCTTTTTCCATCGGTGAGTAATTAAGCTCATAGCCGACAAGAGTTCGACTAATGTAGTAGATGGCTCTCTCTTTGTTTCCATCATCATGCTGAGCTAGGAGTGCCCCCAGTGTTGTAGTGGTTGCTGAGATGTAGAGTATGAGAGGGAATCCTGGAATTGGTGGCACTAGGATTGGAGAATTGGCTAGATACTCCTTGAGCTTATCAAAGCTTCTCTGACATATGGGATCCCACTTGAAGCTTGTGTCTTTGCATAAAAGATGTGTGAAAGGTTAGCACTTGTCTGCCAGTTGAGAAATGAACTGACACACTAATTGAAGCTTTCCTTGTAGGCTTCTGAGCTATCTGAGTGTTCTTGGGGGAGGCATTTCTATTATTTCTTTGACCTTTTTAGGGTCAATCTCTATGCCTCATCATGATACTATGAAACCTAGGAGCTTTCCGGATGTAACACCAAAGACACATTTCTTTGGACTAAGCCATAACCCATAGTGTTGCAGGTGATCAAACACACTCTCAAGAATGTCAAGGTGTTCATGGAGAGTTTTTGATTTTGCAAGAATATCATCCACATAGTCCTCTAGGATCTTGTGAATCATGTCATGGAAGATTGCTGCCATCACTCTCTGATATGTGGCTCCTACATTCTTTAGTCCAAAGGGCATCATGTTATAGAAAAATGTACCCCATGGAGTGGTGAATGCTATTTTGTGTTGGTCTTCTACTGCTATATGAATTTGATTGTATCCAGAGAAACCATCCATTAGTGCAACATTTCATGGCCTACTATAAGATCTACGATCATGTATATGTTAGGTAGTGGGAAATCATCTTTAAGACATACTTTGTTTAGGTCCCTGAAATTTGTACAAATTCGGATGTCACCAGAAGGCTTTGTGATAGGTACCATGTTGGAGATCCAATCTGAGTAATCTATAGCTCTGATAATCTTTACATCCAAGAGCTTTTCTAGTTTTGATTTTACCAATAGAGCTACTTTGGGATGCATTTTGCATAGCTTCTACTTTACTGGCTTGACATTAGGGTCTATAGCTAGATGATGAACAACAAGTTTAGGATCAAGTCTAGGCATGTGTGCATATGACCATGCAAAGTTCGTAGTAGCTTCTTGAAGTAGCGCAGTGATAGCCATTTCTTCACCTTCTATCATGTTGGTTGCAATGTAGGTGATCCTCGGACATTCCTCTATACCTAAGCTGACTGGCTTGGTTTCTTCTATGATGATAGGTGACTGCTTAGGTCTATAATCCTGGATGGGAGGAAGAGGCAAGTCTTCCTCTTCTAGCGCTTGAATTGCCAAGTTTTCACTAGAAGATACGCTCTTTATTTTTACTTTTTTGGAATCAGAATGTGCCCCAAAAGGGTTTTCACATAAGGACTCATGTTTTATTCTTTCTATTTCTCTTTTGCAGCTAAAGCTTGCCTCCTCTCTAAAGTATCCTTCTCAGTCAAGCTTATAGATGTGCGCTAACTCTGAATCCTAAACTGAGTGTGGGCCTAATGCCCCCATGAATTCTAGGAGTGCTTCTATGCTTTGGAACTCATTCATGTGTGTAATTCTTGGTTGGGCCCAATCTATGAGTTCAAGGTGGGTGAGGGGAAGTTCTATGAGATTGATGGCAAGTTTTCAGAGGACAGAAGTCCCCGGGAGGGTGACATCATCAAAGATATCATCATAGGATCTGATTTCTTTCTCTTCAGGGATGTCTTCAATCTCTATGAGGTCATCCTAGCTATTTAAGATGGGAACACTAGTCATGTTGGTGCCCCCAGTTGCGGTATTGGGCCCTTGTATATGCAGGTAAGGGGTATTAAAGCCAAGACCCTGATGTTCAGGATTCTTTGATGGTGTGATGGGATATTGGTTGCTACCTTCTTGTGGCCCTAGACCACCACCTTGATAGTGCCATTGTTCAATGGTATACTTATATTGCTTTGGATATTTATCTTTGAAATAGCCAAGAAGTTGAGTGTCAAGTGATGGGGGATCTTTATACAACCACCTATTTATGTTGCCATGGGATTCAAAAGTCATAGATCCGATTTTCTTGATTTCATGATGCTCTTCAATAGGCTTGCTTTGGTGATCTGGGCACCCTTGAGTATGTGGATCAAGTGGGAGGGCCCCTACAAAAAATGCATCATGTAGGCTATATTCACCACAACCCTGGTTATTGATCTTGATGGAAGATAGGGTGGAGGTGAGAATGGTTTCTAGATCACAATGGGATCAGGATGAGCTGGCAATAGAAGTACCAATGTCAGTTCTAGGATAATGAGTGGAGTGAGGGAATGATGCTTCCATCACATGATAGTATGCAAAGGGTTGGGGGTCAGCATGGATGGTAACCTTAGTGCCTTGATGTAGAAATTTGATGCACTAATAGTAAGTAGATGGTACAGCCTTAATGGAATGAATCCATGGTCGGCCTAGGAGGATATTAAATGGTAGGTCAAGATCAACAACATGGCAAATAGTATCTTGTGTTGTTGGGCCCAGCTGAATGGGCAAAGTAATGGTACCTTCAGAGGTACACTCCAAATTGTCATAGGATTTGATAGTGATTACTTCATGTGCTATATCAGCCTGAGTGAACCCAATCTACTGAATGAATTTCAAAGTACACAAGTTCAGGGCTGAGCCATTATCTATTAAGACCCATTTGATGGAAAAGTCTTTGACCATGATGGCGATGTGGAGAGGGAGAGTATGGTCAGGTGCAATGGCTGGCATGTTGGATGGTTTGAAGGATAAAGTACAGGTTGCAGATAGATGTCCCACAAGGGTCTCAAACTGGGTGGTGTTAATGTCTATAGGGACATGTCCTTCTTTGAGAGCTTGGTTAAGGATCTCTTGGTGGAGAGGTGAGGTGCAAAGAAGGTCCAAGATGGATATTTTGGCTGGTGTGTTCCCTAGATGTTCTATGAGGTTATACTATGCATTATGTGCATTATGTGCTAGCCTTGGTTGGGCACCATCAACAGTGATCTGGCCTCTATGGGTAGTAATAGCACATTGATGATCTGCTCCTCTGACATGGATGGCATTTACTATGGGCTCAACTTGGGTTATACATCCAACAATATTGTCATAATTGATATAGGCAGTAGTGTGATCTCCTTGCTTACCTTTGCCATGGTTTTGGGGATGATTGGCTTTAGTTTCATTGGTCCCAGCATTGTGTTGTGGGAACACATTCTGATAAATTTGCAAATTGGCATTTGGTGAGGCTTGAGTGGGGGTATCTACTTGAATCTCTTTTTGATCAATGAGATCTTGGATATAGTTTTTGAGTCTCATACACTTTAGGGTAGTGTGTCCTTTGACATGATGATAATCACAGTACTCATGATCTTTGTACCAATCAGGCTTGGGAGTGGTATCATCAACTGGCTGAATTGGTGGATATGTAATCAAGTTGGCCTTGGCCATCCGATGAAAGATAACATCCAGAGGTTCATCCAATGGTGTGAAGGTCTTCTTTGGATAATTTTGAGCTCTGGGTTTGTTCTTCTTGGGAGCAATATTGACGGCATTGACTTGATTGTTTGGGTTACCTTGATAAGCTTGATGGGCTTGCTATTGATAATTTTGCTGATTATTCAGAGAATGATATTGTTGCATGGGTTGTTGATGGGCTTGAGGAGGTTGCTGATGGATGGGCGCTTGTTGTTGTTGGTATGCAGGATTTGACAAAGGACTAGCTACAACAAATTGGACATGCTTGGTATCAATGGCCCCATCAATAACAACATTCCTGTTATGATTCCAGTAATGGGATTTATCATTGCTGGGTTTTTGGGCATCATTTTTGAAGTGCCAAATTGTGCCTTCATCTAGGAGGGCCTTTTCAATACCTATCCGCTTTCTCTTGATATCTTGATAGGTTTGGAGACAATTCATTCTCATGAAGTGGGATAACTTAGGATGTAGATTATCAATAAAGATTTTGGTCAAATGCTTTTCAGGTGGCTGGTATGATAACCTAGTAGTAAGGTTCTGCCATCATTGCAAGTATTCTACTAGGCTTTCTCCATCTTTCTATTTTGAGTTACAGAGATCTAACAAGGTCAACTCATTCTCAACATTGTGGGCATAGTGGGCAATGAACTTAGAAATTTTTGCAAAGGTTGTGATAGTCCCACAGGGTATTTTGTAGAACCATTCAACAGCAGTCCCTCCCAAGCTTTTGGGGAATAGGCATAGGAGATAGTTATCATTATAAGCCACTTCTTGGCATGCCATATAGAATTCTTTAATATGATTGACTAGATCTCCTTTCCCTTGATATTTATCAAACTTAGGTGTCTCAAAATGCTTGGGGAAAGGTATAGCGGCAATGGACCGGTCAAACGGATAAGGACACACCTCCTCAAACTTGTAAGTTTTGTTCTCGGTACTAGTTTGAAGCTCCTTAAGAGAATTCTTCATGGCCTCCCACTCGACATTGATTGGTGTTTGAGTGGGTACTCCCATTTGAGGTGGGTATTGTGGAATGGGATATGGAGATGGCCCAGTAAGATAGGTGGATTGGAGTGGATTTTGGAGTGATGTTTGCTGGGGAGGATACTATTGATGGGGCATAGGGGGATATTGTGGTGATGGATATGAGACTGCTTGCTAGTGTTGTGGGATGACTGGGACTTGCTACTGTGACTGAAAGTATGGTTGCTATGGGGGTGGCTAGTGGAATGATGCAGCTTGTTGGTGAGATGGTCCTTGTTGAACTTGGTTTTGTGGTTGACCGATATAGGTCGGGTGCATTCCTGCATTGCTTAAGGGTGGAACTGATGTAGGGAAGCTTGAAGCAAAGGGTGGCTAGGCAAGATGACTTATGAAATGGGATGAACTTTGCTGCAGAGGTGGAGGAACTTGTTGAAAAGCATTGGGTGTTGGGAATGGATAGCTTGTGAAGGATGAGGTTGGGGGAGGTTGAGATGGTTGTTATTGTGCTGCTTGTGAGAAGGTAGCTTGTTGGTTTGTAAATATGGATGTAGGAGAGTGAGTTGGTATTCCAAAGGATTTCATGTCTTCTTGAGTGAGACCCCAATAAGGACTAGTGTGAGGTGGGAATTGTGTTGCAGCAGATGCTGGGAAGGTAGATGTGATGGGAGTTTGGGACGTGAATGGTGGTTTTGAAAAAACCATGGAAGGCATCCCTATGGTGAAGGCATTTTGCTGGGCTTGTGCCTGGGTAGATGTTTGTTGGGGGGAAAATGAAGAGAACATTTGCGTTCCCCATGAAAAGGGTGATGTTGATGTTTACTGATTTTGAAAAGGGAACGATTGCACTACCCCTAGAGTAGATGATGTAGAGGTTTGTTGGGTGAAAGAGGGAAATGATTGCATTGACCCCTGAAATGATGGTGTGGATGCTGAAGCTTGGGGATTGAATGAAAAAGATGATTATGTCCCTCCTGGAACAAAAGGTGTGGATGTGGAAGCTTGTGAAGTGAAGGGGAAGGATGATTGCATCCCTCTTGGAGTGAAAGGTGTTGCTTGGTCTATGGAAGATGGTGGAACTTCTTGTGCAAAAGTTTGTGTAAGAGGTGGGAGTTGATTCTGGGACAATCGTTGGATTTGTGCAAGAGCTTGAGCAGCCATGGCGGATGATGAAGTACCTATGATAGGGAATGAGTAGATGGTGTTATAGCTTGTTTTACGGGATTTGCAAAGCTTCCTTGCAGAAGAAGGGGAATGGCAGAGGTTTCTTGGGATGTTTGCAAGGTTGGATCAAGGAACGGTTGGATAAATGGAGAGTATACTTGTGCTAGGATTTGGATAGTACTTATGGGAATGTGAGGATGGAGATATGGTGGAATGGAAGTCTGTGCTTGTGAAAAGCTAGTGAACATGCTTTGCTAGTTTTGGGCTATGAGTGCATTGAATACTGGTGGATTCTCTAGATGATTCACAAATGTTTCTATTGCTAGAGGAGCTAAGGGGATATTGGGATCATCCCATGTGTTTCCAATTTGTATTTTGGGATCATAGGCTATCATTGCACTGGTAAAAATGTTGGGATTAGATGAACTAGTGATTGGATAAAGATTCATGTTCCTTCTTTTTCTAGATCTGGATCTTGTCTTGATAGGCATGGAGATGTAGATGCTAGATGGATGCAAGATGTTTCCTAAAGGACTCTAAAGGATGGTGGATGCAAGCTTTAAGGAATTTCTAAGGATGATGAACTTCTAGAATGTGATGCAAGGATTGGTGAAATGCTTAGATTTGGATCAAGGATGCTGGAAGATTGATGGGGGATGGTGGCAGATTGGTAAAAAAGGTTGGGCGATGATGGAGGCTTGGTGGGATGCTCTGATTTGGGTCAAGATTCAGTTTGAGGATTGATGGGATGTTGATGGAAGATTACTAAGTGTCAACAATGAGCTGTTGTTTTTCCCAACGAAGGATTAGTGATAGGATTTGGCCAACCTAGGATAGACTAATGATCTTTGGTCAACTGGATTCTTATCAATACAAGCCAATCTCTTGCTTGAGATGATGAGGCTATGCAAGGACAAGTTGGATTTCCTTTAGACAATGCTCTGTCAAAAAGGGGATGATTTCTGATTTAGGATAAGGGTTGGAAACAACTCAAAGGCTTCGAACACTAAGTACTTGTGGATTTGGATCTCTAGATTTGGTGCAAAAGGATGGTGAGTTCTGATTTGGATATTGGATGTTGGATTTGGATGAAGGATATGGGACTCTGATTGTGGATTACTGGTGAAAAGATGGTAAAGGATGGTGGAACAATGCTTTCTCTAAAAGGATGATGGAAATGCAACTGGGATGGATGATCTATGATGCTGCTAGGAAGATGATGGTGTATGAAACTAAGAAGGTTTCTAGAATGCAACTAAGGTTTGGTGATGATGCGGGGATGAAACTAGGATGAGACTAGGATGAAGAACTACCGAGATAGGATTTTGAGATCTGAAGGTAAAATGGACATGCAATGGATCCAACTAATCTTCTCTTTCAAGGTTGACGTAGCGATGGTTCACTCAGAATCGGTAGGCAAATTGTTTGACTCTTGCATTATAGCCAATATTATCAAGATTTTTTTGATATTTTTCTTCTGCTTGGGTTGCTTGGATAGAGGATTGATGGCTCTTAAGGTTTCTTTCTGCAACTTTCTTCTCTTGGTAAGCTTTGGATTTGGGCAACTTAGCTTTTAGATGTTTGATCAAATTTGACATAACTTGGGGAAATTCTGATAAGTTGGTTTGAGACAAAAAGGTTCTTTGGATATCTGATTCCAAGGGTTTCTCTAAAAAAATAAAAAATGTTCTGAGTATCTCGAACTGGGTTTTTGTTGATCAGTTTGATGTTTCCCAATGTCAAAGGATAGATTGCAACAAAGATTTTTAGAAAAGAAATCTCCACAAGGGACAAAGCAACCTTGTGGGATACAAACAGGATAACTGACTCTGATAAAGCTTTGAAAGTGTATGTTCTAACAATGTTTTCACAGAGTATTGACTGTCAAGCACTTCAAATAGATCTACCTAAGGAAGGTGAGTATCAAAATCACTTGCCCATAGCTTGGTACCCCCTAGAAGGGAATACAAATGGTGAGTAATCTTGAGGTGACCCGGTAAACCCCTTGGAATCGGTCCTTGCACAAGGATTTTGATACTTTCAGATATAGATAGGGTAGCCTCTATTTTATCAGGTTTTTTAATAGTTCCGTGGAGTCTCCATACCTAGTTATGTTGACCGCCTGTGACTCACTTAAGATCCTAGCCAACAATGCTGGGGGAGGAATATTTACCTATCCTCAGACATTTGCATTTGGCACAAAATGCTCGTGGATTAGGAGATATAAGTGAGTACTTTTTGCCTTCACTTTATTTATATACCGGCCAGGGGGGATACCAGTTTGAGGTCATTCTCTGAGGAGGAAGCACTTTTCTCCCTGGACAGGCCTCGCTAAAAGTAGAACAAGTGAACTTGTCCGAGTCCAAATGTTCTACGTTGCTTACTTTAACAAGGATTTTGTAAGAATTGAAAAACTCCTAAATGCACATCAAGCAACTTGTTCTTTTTCCCAAATTGATTTTAAGTTTGATTGAACTTTGAAATTGAAGACACAAGTGCTTAAGGTTTGATTTGTTCTTTCTCCAAAAGGTAAACATTTTGAGCGATTGCAAGTTCTTTCCTTTGAGCATTCAAGATTGAGATTTGCGTGTTGATTTAGAACTTTGAAGTGCTTTGTTTTATCCTTTAGGGCATTCAAGATTTGAGTTTTTTTGAACTGAAATTCAAAGAGGAAGGAATAGGGATGCTTTTCTTTCCAATTTAGATCATTCAAGATTGTTTTTTACTCAAAGTAAAAATGACTCTTTGGACTTTGGTTTTCATTCAAGATTTTGTGTTCTAGTTTGCATGTTTTAAGCCCAAAAATGATATTCCTAGATTGTTTTGATGCATGAAAAACTTAGGAAACATTCACGATTTTGCAACAAGACATTTGTTTGGAACAAATAACAAAGCTTTTAGGACAAATTTGGCAACCATTTAGGACTCTTAGTTTGCATGAGATTTTAAAAGAACTTTAAAATATTTGCAAATGAAGTTCATTTTATCCCTGATTGATGCTTTGAGTTTGATTTAGAATTTTGTGTGCACTTAGTGTTAATTTTGAACCTTTTGAAATGGAAACTTGAAGTTCTTTTTAAGTTTCCAAAAATGGAGTGTTCCTAACTTTGCATGAATGCATCTAAAACCTTGATGTTGCAAGGATGCAAATGATTGGATTGATTTAGTTTCATTTGTTAGAAGATTTTTGCAAATTTTTAGTCTTTAATGCATTTAAGAATGATTTGGGGGTTCATTTTAAGCACTAAAACAATGTGTATGGCTTTGTTTTGTTCATTTTTACTCCAAACTGAAATGATTTTTTTTTCACCCCTAATCTGAGCTTTCTTTCCTATATATTATTATAGACCTCTGAAACAGCTTTCCAATTCTCTTTGAATCACCAAAAATGGAGTTCGTATGCAAAAGTTACAAGGTTTTTCGTGGAAGTGCCTCGTTATGGATTTTAAAGAGGAGAATATGCCAAAATCTCTTAAGAAGTAGAAGGAGTAGATAGAATGGAAGAATGATAAGACTAAGAAGAGGAATAATATTTCCACAAGCTCCCTCCACCTTCAAGCTTTAAAATTTAGCAAAAACTCCAAAATCAATGAGATGTTGTCAAAAGACCCGTGAAGTGGGTCCCACCGGGCGTGCCAAAATGTAGACTAGGCTTTTGAGGATACCTATTTTGAAAGCTTCAAACCAAACAAATATTAGATCTTAACCTAGCATGAAATCAATTCAAAACAAAGAAAACTCTAAACTAAGCCACCTCAGATAGAACTTAAACAGGTGCACCCAAGCACTGTTTGATTTGTTCTTGCTTAAGGGATGTGGGTGTGCTCTCTAAGCACTTGGAGCATGTTCCTAATGCTTATTTGGAAGGATTGAGACTCATGAGAACCCCATAGGTGGCACAAATTTGGGTAGAACACCCAAAATTGCCCCTAAGGCTTCAAGAACTCAAAATAATGCTTTAATGGAGATTTGATGCTATATGCTATTCTAAATAAAGAAAGAAACTATGTTAATCCATTTATTGCTAAGCTATGATGTGCTAAAAAAGCTTGAAGAAAACAAAGAAATCTAACAATTAGTTGATTTTAAGCTATGATCTAACATGAAAATGGCATTATAAGATTACTATTACTTGAAAATAAAAGTGGATGCATTTGCTCTTAGAAATGAGAGTATTTATAGGCTTTTGGAAAGGTTTGGGTTAAGAGGATAGGTTAGAGTTTGGGGTAATGTTAGAGTTGGAGTCAAGGGGATAAGGATGAAGACTTTCTAGAAGAGTCTAGGCTTTGGATGAGGATAAAGACTTTCTAGAAAAGTCTAGGCTTTCTAAGGATAAATATGGAATTTAAGAAATAAATAAAGTTTTATTTATCTCAAAGGCTTTAATGAGTTTGAGGCTCATTAGGGGTAGGGTTTGACTAGGAGTCAAAGGGATAAGGATGAAGACTTTCTAGAAGAGTCTAGGCTTTGGATGAGGATAAAAACTTTCTAGAAAAGTCTAGGCTTTCTAAGGATAAATATGGAATTTAAGAAATAAATAAAGTTTTATTTATCTCAAAGGCTTTAATGAGTTTGAGGCTCATTAGGGGTAGGGTTTGACTAGGAGTCAAAGGAGACTTAGATTAGCTTAGGGAAAGTAGGTAATTTCCCCTAAATGGGTTTAGGGAAGGATTATGAAAGTTCTAGAAGAGTCTAAAATTTTCCTAGGGTAAATTAGGAATTGAGGATTAATATTTAATCTTAATTAAATATTCTTGAGTTGGGATTAGGATTAGGAAATGATGGGATTAGCCTTTAATCGAAATTAAAGAAGGATTAGAAGATTTTGGAAGAGGTTAGTGGTCTTAAGAAAATTGGCCAAGTTTTGGGCAAAAAATAAATAAATTATTTATTTTGGGATTTTTAGTCAATTTATTAATTAAATAATTAATAAATAGGGGATTAATGTTTAAATAAGATTTAAACATTTTTGGGAGGGATTTCTTAATTAAATATTTTTAATTAAGGTAAAGGGATTTAATGATATAAAAATTAATTAATTAGTTAAATAATTAATTAATTAATAAATGATGATGTCATCAGGGATTTTTCAAAAAATAAAAATACTTTATTTTCTAAAGGATTTTTAGTTGTCTACAATTATACATATAAAATAGAATAATTCTAACTCATAACATAAACTGCATTCTACTTTCCCAACTAGGATAACTTCCTAAATAGAATTATAAGTCCATGGGTAACCTCGAGAGTAACTTGGTTAAATCTCCAAACATCAATAGTTCAAGGATTTTGAAGGCACACTCAGACCCATGTTGCCAGGTGAAGATGATGCTTTGTACCTACATCTTGCATCAGCAACTGATATGCATATACAAATATATAAATATAAACAGACAGTGGAAAACAAGGAGGGAGAGTGTGACATCATGTGGATCTCCCGTAGGATTAACTACAACTACCCCTCCTCATCCTACACTCACATCAACCAGTGAACATCAAACCATAATAGGGTCAGTAGGGTTAGATCATAATATAAACATCATAACACAAATCAATGTAAAACCTTTTACTAATAATTCATTTCTATGCGTTCATCCTTAAATTATAACTCATTTAATATTTCCAAATAAACTATAGTAACCAAATATATATGCTCAAAGTTCTCATAAAATGCTAACTAAATAATAATCATAGTCCATCATAAAATCCAAAGTGTCAAAGCAATAGTCCTATCAGTCTAACATAAGATGATGCTAGGGTGGGCATTACACCTTCTTACTTGCATTTGCACACTCAAATGATCTATGTCCTTCTTCTCCACAATTGTAACAAGTTCCTTGGAAACCACCTCTATTATAACCACCTTGGTAGTTATTGCATCTTCCTCTAGGTGAAATTTCACCTTTCCACTTTGTCTTTCCTTTATCCAAATTTGGCTTTTCTAGTTCAGATATACTATTTTCACCATAAGATCTACCTCTTCCTCTAGGGAATATACAACCTCTACCTCTTTGTCTTTTCTCATGTCTTTTGTTCAATTTCTCCTCAGCTTTCAATGCAAATTGATAAGCTTGTTTAATGTTCTCCAATTTAACCAAGCTGATTTCTTATTGAATGGAAACTCTCAATCCATTTAGGTACCTAGCAATTCTTTCCACATAATCTTCATCATGTCCAGATGTAATATCTAATTTATAGAATTCCTCAGTAGACTCTTTTACTGAGCTGTCTTTCTGCCTCAAACTTTTCATTCACCTAACTAGGTTAATGTGATAACCACAAGGTAAGAACTTTCCTTTCAATTCATTCACCATTTTACTCCATACCATTTTACTTCAGTATAGTGAAGATGATCTAGTAAGTAGAGAGCTAGACAAGCATCACTGAGCCCTAGGGAATTAATCTAGTACGAGAGAGATAATCGACCAACTTGGTAAACAAAGGAAACCTAGAAACTACAGAGCCAACTCAATCAAAGAAGGAATCCAGAAATACAAGAAAACACAAACATGTTTCTGGTGACAAAAGATTGCCAAGAACCCGAGATACTCCTGCATCAGTATATATATGTTGTCCATTTATGTTTACTTGATGACAGAGGAGGATATGACATAGATGGAGGGTTGCACACTTTTTTCCATTTCATTTGGCCTTAACCCTTCCATGTTATATATTTTTTAATGTACTCATTGGTTTCCTTTTCTATATTAGTATATACACCTATTTTATAATTTTTATGATCATCTTATTAAACATTATTGCAGGTTTCAATAGATGCCATTAGGAGGAAATGTGAGTGGGTTTAGGAGTTAGGCATTGACAAGGGGAAGGTAATTAAGTGTTTTAGAATTTTTATGCATATGTATACTTGTCACTTATGCATCCTCATTTTTAATTTACATGGTTTCTTTTACAAAGGATAGTGTCTGATGATGTCATGACACCAATTCACCACTGTAGAGTCACAAGAATCTCAATTCGTAGTGATAGCCCCATGGTATGTATATTTATAAATTTTTTTGTTTGTATTTTACTATCAAGTATATACATGATCAAGTCATCATAGTATCAAATATATTTTTAAATTTTGTAGGTAACCCCTAGTTTGAGGGATGTACAATGTCTACGCTTTGTATCATTCTTGACCCAACCAACATTACTTGAAGAAAGTTTAGCACAAGTAGGTTTTAATGTTAATTAAAGTATTTTGTAAATTTATTTTTCTACCAAGGATCTAACATTAAATAGTATAACTCAGAGATCAATCTTATGATTGAAAACATATACAAGTTGGAGCCAACATTGGTAGTGGTTTCCCTTCACTACCAATGAAATAGGTTAGGACTCTTGACCACATGAGGATACAAAGAGTCAAGGTACATGAGAGTTCAATTTTAAAATTTATTTATTTATTATTGTTAACTATGAATTTGAATTTTTATATTTTATTTGTAGAAACCTTACAAATTATGTAATCTAACTTGGGGTTTCTCTTTTGTGTTCATGAAAGATCCATCAAATCCAAAGAGTACTTCAATGAGGCTCCATTTGTATTATCCACCAGTATAATAGGATGTCCTATAAATATTTGTAGTTGTTTCTGTTGGAGATTTGCTAGCAGGCCAGTACTGACTGTATGTTTTTCATTAATGACAACATATGAAAAGTAGCATGCGTGGAAGTATTATGTAGTAAGATTTCAGTATATGTTGCATGGACATGATATCAACATGATATCATGGGTGCAAAGGTTAACTATTAGTACAAATAGTTATATAGCAGCTGCTGTCAACAGTGTTCCTAATAGAGTAATAGATAGTGTTCTATGTATGGTTGTTCGTACAGTTATCATGAATCCTTGTGCGCTTGGATATATGTTGAAGACATGTAAGTGATGTTAAGTTCATGGATGCATGGTCTGATGATGAATGCAAATGAAGTTATGCAGTCTCTATTCACCAGCAATAATTTCCTATGTTTGTTCAAAAGACCAAACAAAGATTTTATTGGTTCTTGAGTTGTTCCTATCTTGAGGGTATGCACCCTTGGTGTTAAGTTTGGAGAATTTTTATTGATGTTTGGTTAAGAACATGAGTTAATTTAGCTTATAGAGAAAGTTCCAATTGTTTTGGTAGTGCTGACAGTGTGTAGCATGCGTTTACAATTATTTTATTAGACAGGTCCCAGAATGTGTTGTGTGCATAGTAGAGCTAACAGAATGTTTATTGGAGTTTGTTATGGTTTCTCTAATATGATTTCAAGGTGTTTCTAATAGGCCAACTTGACTATATCATTTGGAGAAAGATATTTGTAGGTAGTCATTTGTGATTGCTTGAGTGTGGTTCATGGTTGATTAAGTAGAGCAGAGAAAAGTGTGCAAAGTGTTGAGCCAATAGAAGAAGGTCTATGTGACCAAGTAAAGTACTTGTTCTATTAATTGGAATTGATCCAAATAGAAGGTCAAAGTAGAGTTCACCAAGATCTAGATATAGTGTGTATCTATTATTCAGAAGGTTGTAGCCCTCACCCATTCTAGCAGTGAGCTCTCAGACAGTGCATCCTCTCCCCTAACAGGGATAATTTTAAAAGATTCCTAAAAGGGTCCAACACTTGACTAGGTCTACTATACTTATATATTGTAAAGATACTCCTAACAGGGTAAAGGATCTTCTAACAAGGATCATTCTACACTAGTATAGAATATTAGTGGGTATCAAGTCCCACCAGGGTTTTTACTTGTTTGGGTTTCCCCATAACCAAAATATTGGTGTTGTGTTCATGTGTTCTTTCATTGTGTTTATGCTTTATGTTTAAGTATACTTAAATGGATAAATAATTGACTCTTGTAGATAACTGATTCACCCCCCCCCCTTAGTTATCTCTTGGGACTATTCGTAACAATTAGTATCAGAGCCAAGTGCCTCCGAGAGAAATTTTAACAGCTTGAGGTTGATTAGATAGCATACTTTAGGAAAGAAAGTCCTAAGTTTGATGGAGAGAATTATCTTGATTGGAATAACAAGATGGTAACTCATTTGTAGTGCATTTATTTTGAAGTTTTTAATGTAACTGTCAAAGTAGCCAAGATCCCTACTTTAGAAGACCTTGCAAAAGATGATGCTACTGACACACAAAAGGAATTATTTCATCAGAATACTATTGCCAAAGAAGCCCTTATCAGTGCCCTATCTGATGGTGAATTTTCAAAAGTAAAAAAGATAGATACAACCCATAAAATATGGAAGCACCTAGAAGAAATATTTAAAGGAGACAAACAAGCAAAGGATGCATGTAGAAAGACATGGAAGAAAAGATAGAATGCATTGGAGATGCTGCCTAAGGAAAGT
Source organism: Chamaecyparis obtusa (assembly GCA_027943335.1). Lineage (NCBI taxonomy): Eukaryota > Viridiplantae > Streptophyta > Pinopsida > Cupressales > Cupressaceae > Chamaecyparis > Chamaecyparis obtusa. Next base: position 124,532 of record BSBK01010112.1, read on the forward strand.
ATAAGAGCTTAGAATTAGAGGATTAATGAAGTAGTTGCTAGAGTCAGGAACAATAGTGGAGAGATTTCATAGGAAGACATTATGGACAAGTTAATGACTACCCTCAATCTTGAATATGAAAGAAAGATCAACGTCCTTGATGAGACCATGCAACTTACATAAAATTTCAAGAGAGACACCTTGATCAATAAAATCTTAGCTTTTCAGATTTCAAGATTGAAGATAGAACCAAAGAGTGAGACAGCTTCCAAAGCAATAGTTGATGGTAAGAAATCTGCAAATAGTTCTTGTAATTTTGATGATGATGATGAAGAGAAAACATTAGATAATTTTATTGCTATGATTTCCAAAAGTGAAAAGAAAGGAAAAGGAAAATATGAAGGTCAATTACCATTTAAGTGCTTTTGATGTAATAAGATCGGTCACTTTGCATCTAAGTTTCCCACTAGAGCTAGAAAGTTCAAGAAGGATTACAAGCCTAAGTATTATAAGGAATGCTACTATGCTAGAGATGGAGTTTCAGATGAAGAATCTAGTGAAGAAGCAATTGGATTCATTATTGTTATAGATAAAATGAATAACAAGACAATTCATGAAGATAAGAAAAAAAATCAAGAGCTAGCATTGATTTCACAATCTGACATAAGGACAGACTGGATTATAGACAGTTGTTGTTCACATCACATGACGGGTGATAAAGGTAGGTTTGTTCATTTGGACAAATACAATGGTGGTATGGTCAGATTTGGAGACAACACTCATAAACCAATAGTTGGTAGAGGAGCCATCACCTTGGATGGAAAGGATAGTACTAATGATCTTCTTTATGTTGATGGTTTGAAACATAAGCTTCTCATTGTTGGATAGTTACTTGGAAAAGGCTGTCAATTAGAGTTCAAAGATGAAAAATGCATCATTAACAACAAAGATAGTGTTATGATTGCATTAGCTTCAAAGACAAGAGGTAATTTTTTTCAACTCAATTTAGAAGCAAGTTGTTTTGTTGCTAAAGTTGATGATAGTTGGTTGTGGCATAAAAGACTATGTCATATCAATTTTGATAACATAGTGAAGATAAGAAATGTTAAGGTAGTAAGAGATCTACCTAGCATAACAAAGCCAATTGATACTATATGCAGGGAATGTGTGATGGGGAAGCATGTGAGAAATTCATTTAGGAACAAGCAGAATTTAGCAGAGAACAAGTTGGGTATGATTCATACAAACCTATGTGGTCCAACTCAAACAAGATCATACTATGGTGAAAGATATTTTATTTTGTTTGTTCATGATTATACTAGGATGATGTGGGTTGCATTCTTGAAAGATAAGTCAGAAGCTTTTGAAAAGTTCAAAATATTCAACGCTAAGGTTGAGAATGAATCTAGACTAAAGATAAAATGTTCGAGATTGGATAGAGGAGGAGAATTCACCTCTAACAGATTCTATGAGTAATGTAAAGAACATGGCATAAAGAGATAGTTAAGTGCACCTAGAACCCCTCAACAAAATGGAATTATAGAAAGAAGGAATAGGATCATTCTTGATATAGTGTGCACCATTATGATAGAAGGAAAAGTTGCACACACCTATTGGAGAGATGCGGTCAATATAATAGTTTATACCATCAATAGAATTCAATTGAGGCTAGGTGATAATAAAACACCTTATGAGCTATGGTTTGGTAATGTTGCCACAGTAAAATACTTCAGAATCTTTGGAAGCAAATGCTACATCAAGAGGGATGAAGCAGTAGGCAATTTTGATGCAAGAAGTGATGAAGGTATTTTTCTTGGTTACTCTACTAAAAGTAAAGCTTATAGATGTTTCAATTTAAGATTGAAAAAGATTATAGAAAGTGCTCATGTAAGGATTGATGAAAATTTTATGATTCAAGAAAGATATCATGATTACTCACCCATGATTGAAGAAGAACCTACACCCTCCACTAGTGGTACATTCATTGAGGAAATGTTTGAAAATATTGATGTGTTATTCAATGACCCTAAGAAAAGTGAAGCAAATACTCCTAAGGTTGATGAGTCAACATCACCTAAAGTTCCAAATTTTACATCAAAAATCATTCCAAGGTAGACATCATTGGAGATTAGAGTGGAAAACTCTTAACAAGATCACACGAAAAGAACATAGCTAGCAATGAAGTGGTATGTTTACTATCTCAGATTGAACCCTTAAGTGTTAAAGATGCTTGTAATGATTCAAATTGGCATGATGTTGTGAAAGAATAACTTGATCAAACTATTAAGAATGACACTTGGGAACTGGTCCCAAGACTTAGTGATAAGAATGTGATTGAAACAAAATGGATATTCAGAAACAAGATGAATGAAGATGGTACAATAGTAAGAAATAAAGTAAGATTAGTGTGTAAGGGATATGCACAAAGAGAAGGCATTGATTATTAAGACACATTTGCACCTATGAGTAGATTAGAAGCCATTAAATTGTTTTTAGCCTATGCTACAGTCAAAAACTTCAAAGTTTATCAGATGGATGTCAAGTCAGCATTCCTAAATGGAGATTTGAAAGAAGTATACATTGAGCAGCCTAAAGGATTCACCTTATTAGATAGACCTAACATGGTATGCAGATTGAAGAAGGCCCTCTATGGACTTAAGCAAGCCCCTAGAGCATGGTATGAGAGACTAGATGGATACTTCACAAAGATTGGATTCAAGAAAGGAGCAGAAAATTGTAATCTATTCATTAGAGAGACATTTGAAGGTTTTTTACTTGTAGCTATATTTGTTGATGACATTATCTTTGGAGGTAATGACAAACTCAGTGCTGAATTTGCTAAAGAAATGTAGAATGAGTTTGAAATGAGTATGATTGGTCCTATCATGTACTTTTTGGGACTAAATGTGCAGTAGATAGAAAAAGGAATTTTCATAAATCAATCAAACTATGTGAAAGAGATACTAAAGAAATTCAAGATGGATGATTGCAGCTAGTAGGAAGTCCTATGATCATTGGATGCAAGCTTACAAAAGGAGATGACTCACCAGTAGTAGATATAACATTGTATAAGTGTATGATTGGTAAAGTCATATATCTTACTCAGACTAGACCTGTCATTTCCAATGTAGTTGGCATAGTTGGAAGATTTGTAGTAGAACCTACACAAAGTCACCTCAGGGTAGTAAAAAGAATATTTAGATACTTGCAGGGCACTATAGATTATGGTCTATGGTATCCTAATTTAGAAAATGTTGAGCTCCATGTGTACACTGATGCAGATTGGGCAGGATGTGTTGATGACAGAAAGAGTACTTCAGGTGGAGAAGTGTTTCTTGGTGATAGACTTGTCACTTGGACAAGCAAGAAACAAAATTGTATTTATCAATCAACAATAAAAGTGGAGAATGTTGCAGCAGTCTTGAATTGTTTACAATTGTTTGGATCAAGAAGATGATAAAAGATTTTGGAATTTAGATTGATTATCCTATTTTTATTCACTGTGATAACACTAGCACTATCAATATGTCAAAGAACCCTATGATGCATGCAAAGAAAAAGAACATTGAGATCAAGTATCACTTCCTAAGAGAGAAAGTGGCAGAGAAAAAAGTCAATATGGACTATGTGAGTAATAAAGATTAGTTGGTAGATATATTCACAAAGCCCTTGCCTAAGGATACTTTTGAGTATCTTAGGGAGAAGTTGGGAGTAATTCACTTCCTTGATTCTTCTTAGGAGAAAGAAGGAAAGGCATCAATCCTCTGGGACTGATGGAAGGTTGACTACTCTACCTCAGGAGTAATATTGGTTCTTAAAATGAATGGTGTCTTTTTCCATTGATGTCAAAGGGGGAGTAATATATAGAGTCATGAAAAATAGAAGTAAAAAGAGGAGTAATATACTAATGGGGAGCAACATTCAGTTATGACAGTAGTACAGTAGAGGAAATGGAAAATATTAGAAAATATTGTAGTAGTTGTAGGATTCATCTTTGGGGGAGTTTTTAAGAGGAAATGGAGAATGTTATAAAATAAATGTTCATTTGGGTTGGTGGTGGTTTTTCATTCCACATGTTTCCATCAATGCAAAATGGGGAGATTGTTGGAGATTTTCTAGTAGGCCAGTACTGACTGTATGTTTGTCATTGATAAAAACATATGGAAAGTAGCATGTGTGGAAGTATTATGCAGTAAGCTTTTAGTATATGTTGCATGGACATGATATTAGCATGATATCCTAGGTCCAAAGCTTAACTATTAGTACAGATAGTTATATTGTAGCTAGTGTCAGCAGTGTTCTTGACAGAGTAACAGATAGTGTTCTGTGTATGGTTGTCTGTATAGTTATCATGGAGCCTTGAACACTTGGATATATGTTAAAGAAATTTTAGTGATGTTAATTTCATGGATGCATGGTTTGACGATGAACACAAGTGAAGTTATGTAGTTTCTATTTGCCAGCAACAGTTTCCTATGTTTGTTCAAAAGAGCCGACAAAGATTTTATTGGTTCTTGAGTTGTGCCTATCTTGAGGGTATGTGCCATTGGATTTAAGCTTGGAGAAGTGTTATTGATGTTTGGTTAAGAGAACATGAGTTAATTTAGCTTATAGAGAAATTTCCAGTTGTTTTGGTAGAGTTGACAATGTGTAGCGTGCGTCTACACTTATTTTAATTGATAGCTCCCAGAATGTGTTGCATGCATAGTAGAGCTAATAGAATGTTTATTGGAGTTTTTTATGGTTTCTCTAATATGATTTCAAGGTGGTTCTAATAGGATGACTTGATTATATCATTTGGATAAAGATATTTATAGGTAGTCATTTGTGATTTCTTGAGTGTGGTTCATGGTTGATTAAGTAGAGCAGAGCAGAGTGTGTGAAGTGTTGAGCCAATAGAAGAAGGTCTATGTGAAAAAGAAAATTACTTGTGCTATTCATTGGAACTAATCCAAATAGTAGGTCAAAGTGTAGTTCACCAAGATCTAGATATAGTGTGTATCTATTATTTAGAAGGTTGTATCCTTCACCCATTTGAGTAGTGAGCTCTCAGACAGTGCATCCTCTCCCCTAATAGGGACAATTGTAAAAGACTCCTAACAAGGTCAGACCTTTGACCAGGTCTAATATACTTAATATATTCTAAAGCTACTCCTAACAGGGTAAAGGATCTTCTAACAAGGATCATTATACACTAGTATAGAATATTAGTGGGTATCAAGTCCCACCGGGGTTTTTACCTATTTGGGTTTCCCCATAACCAAAATATTGGTGTTGTGTTCATATGTTCTTTTATTGTGTTTATGATTTATGTTTAAGTATACTTAATTGGATAAAGAATTGAATCCTATAGATAACTAATTCACCCCCCCACCTCTCAATTATCTCTTGGGACTATTCCTAACAATTGGTATCAGAGCCAAGTGCCTCAAAGAGAAATTTTAATAGCTTGAGGTTGATCAGATGGTGTACTTTAGGAAAGAAAGTCCTAAGTTTGATAGAGAGAGTTATCTTAATTGGAAGAACAAGATGGTGACTCATTTGTAGTGCATTGCTTTTGAAGTTTTTAATGTACTGTCAAAGCAGCCAAGATCCCTACTTTAGAAGACCTTACAAAAGATGATGCTACTGACACACAAAAGGAATTATTTCATTAGAATGTTATTGCCAAGGAAGCCCTTATCGGTGCCATATCTAATGGTGAATTTTCAGAAGTTAAAAAGATAGACACAACCCATAAAATATGGAAGCACCTAGAAGACATATTTGAAGGAGACAAAAAAGAAAAGGATGAGCACAGAAAGACATGGAAGAAAAGATACAATACATTAGAGATGATGCCTGAGGAAAATATCAGAGGATTAATGAAGCTATTGCTAGAATTAGGAACAATAGTGGAGAGATTTTAGAGGAAGACATTATGGACAAGTTAATGACTACCCTCACTCCTGAATATGAAAGATAGATCAACATCCTTGATGAGACCATGTAGCTTACATCAAATTTCAAGAGAGAGACCTTGATAAGAAAAATATCATCTTTTGAGATTTCAAGATTGAAGACAGAACCAAAGAGTGAGACAACTTTCAAAGCAACAGTTCATGGTAAGAAATCTGCAAACACTTCTGGTAATTTTGATGATGATGATGAAGAGAAAACATTAGCTGATTTTATTGCTATGATTTCCAAAAGAGAAAAGAAAGGAAAAGGAAAATATGAAGGTCAATTACCATTTAAGTGCTTTTCATGTAATAAGATTGGTCACTTTGCATCTAAGTGTCCCACTAGAGCTAGAAAGTTCAAGAAGGATTACAACCCTAAGTATTCTAGGATGAACTATTTGAGCAATACGCAATGGTGGAACTTTCAACTGAGCATCACTATAACTTTTGGCAAAGAGTGAGATAACCCTACCAAATTCAAAAGAGGTAGAATCTCATAAAATGGAGAGATTTCATCAAAGGCATTTCCAACATGGTCCTATATCACCTGACAACTAGAAAATACCTCTCACGAGCTCTAAGTTATGAGCCAGTAAAGTTTGTTTCCTGATCATGCATAGTGTAGCTTGGGGAAACTTTTGTATGGGATTATCCCAAATGTTATATGCATCTCTGTGGATAGAATAGGGTTGTTACTTGGGTTCACATAACCAAATGGAGCTAATGGAGCAGATGGTTTGGTCCCAATATGAACACTTTCAAAGATATGCAGTAGTGCAACTTTCACGTGGACATCACACCAACTTTTGGCATAGAGCAAGATCACCCTACCAAATTCAAATGAAGTGTAATATCCTAGAATAGAGAGAGGTTATTTTAGGCCTTTCCAACATGGTCATGGAGTACCTAATAGATTTACAATATCTCTTATGAGCTCTAAGTTATGGGACTATACATTTTTATGTTTGATCATTCTTAGTGCACCATGGGGACACTTTAGTATGGGGTAGTCATAGATGTTCAAGAATGTCCTTAGGAGGAATGGAGTTATCACTGGGGTTCACCAAGACAACTAGAGCTAATGCAATAGATGATTCAGTCCCAAGATAAATGGTTTAAAAGATATGCATTGGTCCATCTTTTAACTGAGCATCACTACAACTTTTGGCATAGACCAAGATCACCCTACTGAATTCAAACAAGGTTCAATCTCCTAGAATAGAGATATTTTATCATAGGCCTTTCCAATATGGTCCTATAAAACCTAAAATCATGATGATACTGCTCAAGATCTTTATGTCATGGGCCTATAATGTCTTTTTCCTGATTGTGCGTAGTGCACCTTAGGGACACTTCGGTATGGGGTGGCAGCAGATGTTTTATATGTCTTGTTATAAAGTTTAATATACTAGTTAATATCGTGTTTTCATTATGGAAAAAAATTCAAATGATGTTTTGGAGTCAGCACACTTGATGAGAAGATCAAAAATTGGCTAAGTGTAGAAGACTGGACAGTAAGCTGAGCACTAGCAGTCTAGAGCACCAGCGCATGTGTATATGACTAAGTTATGTTATGCACACTAGAAGATAAGTTGGTTAGAGTATATTCATGCTTAGTCTATGAGTGCATGATCAAATTTGAGGGCATGACAAAGTTATAGGAAGTTGAAGTCACATAGCCAGTGAATGCCAGAGTAGAACAGAGCAAGCAGTCAATTGGTGGCATTTTGTTTAGCAGCTATATTTCTATGATTTAAAGGATATGCACCTATCATAAATAGGTTATAGACATATAATTAACTTTTTTTTTAAACATCCTTGAGCCAATTCAATTGGAAGCGTTGTATGTAATCGGTTAAAGGGCTGACCTAGTTAATTATTTTGTATGCACATATAAACATTAGATGTGCCCATTGTAATTGGTATGAAAGTTGTTACAGAGTTGAAACAAGAAGAGAAGAAGTGTGTGAACAATTGATAAGATGTATTAGAGCTTTGCAAGAGGTCAAAGCATCAACACATCAAACAAACTGATTAGACAAGAAGTGTCTCACTAAGAGTTCATCCAGCAGATATAGTGTGTATCTGAGATCAGAAGGTTGCAGCCTTCACTACTTGAGTACTAAGCTCTAGGATAGTGTGTCCACACCCCTAATAGGGTCTGACCCTTGACAAGGTCATTTTACTAAATATATTCTAAAGAAACTCCTAACAGGGTTAAGGATCTTCTAACAAGGATCAGAAAACACTAGTACACAATATTAGTGGGTGTCAATTCCCACTCGGGTTTTACCTATTTAGGTTTCCTCGTAACCATATTGGTGTTATGTACTGACTTCATGTTTGATGTTTATGTTAATGTTCATTTCAGTATTTAAGTATTCAATCTTAGTTTAAAGAATAAAGCAAATAGATAAAATACAGTGAACACTGATTCACCCCCCCTCTCAGCGTGCTCATTCCTAACAATTGGTATCAGAGCTTTGGTCCTTAGAAAATAAGTTTATCCACTTGAGGATATCATGGAAAAAGTAGAAATGAAACATCTAAAAAGAAATTTTTAAGTTTCTCTTGAAGACCTGGATAGATCTGAAAAATAAATTGAAGAACTAAAAGAAAAATTTAGTGATGCTCAAGTATTCATCAAAAGGCTAAGAAAGGATTTGAAAGAATGCTCTACTAGTGATTTAGGGATAATGATCAAGAAGTTTATTGAAGAAAACTCATCCTTGAAAGAAATGAATGAAGAATTGGATGATAAGCTGACTAACAATGAGGAAGTCTATGATGAACAGATCAAAGAAAACCTTCAACTTAATGAAGAATTGAGGCAAGAAAACATGGAAATCTTGGAGCTAAGGAAAAACAAATAAAGCTTGGAATTTGAATTGAAAAAGGCAAAGAATCACATTGAGAAATTACACACTAGTTCTAATTTGATAGAATCTCAGTTGTATGCAAGAAGACATAATGGAGATACTAGCTACATTGGATACAATGAGGCACAAAATTAGATCGACAACATGAAAGCAAGAATGAAAGAACTAGAAGACTCCTTAGATGTTGAGACTGGAAGTTAGACTAAAGATCATATTGAACCATCCAATAATGAACACAAGCTCATAGATCAAACTTGTTATGCATGTAAAAATAATGGACATATAGAAAGGAATTGTAAAGAGGTAAGACCTTTCAATGGTTACTATTACTCATGCAATAAATTTGGTCATAGAGATATAAATTGTAAGACAAGTCAAAAGAACAAGACTTAGCATAATTAGAGAAATTATAATTAGTCAAATATAAGAAGTTCTCAAAGTGTTACACATCAAATATGTAACTATAATGGTCATTCAGCTAGACAGTGTAAAATGGTAACCCATGTCAATGCACCAAGGAATATAAGACCTCGAGTTATTTGTCATGCTTGTAACAAGGCTGGACACATCTCAAAGTTTTGTACATCAAGGATGCACAGTCAGTAAAGCCCTAAAAGGCCAAAAGAAATAATATTGGATACCAAAGGAGAAGTCAAGTTTTTGAAAGCCTCAGAGGATGCGAGCTTGATTTGGTTAGAGTCAAAGAAGGATAAGGTTGATGAGAATGTACTGGATGCATCCATAGTTGCCACACCCTCTACATCTGGAAGAATGGCCCTCAGGGTCATAGGGGGGAGATAATTTATCTCTAAGCCCCTACATGACTGGTATACTCACCTTTAGAGTATGTGCCTTTGCACTTAAGCTTTTGGAGACTAGCAGAACCTATGCGCAAGAGCACACTAGCTGATTGTTAACAAAATGAAAGTTGGAGATTTTCAATAAAAGTCTGGTTTATGTGCCAAGCATTAATGGAAGAATTTTCACTTTAAATTACATAGAAGTTAGTAGATCACTCATTTCATTCAAATTCAGAGTGATTGGAGAGTAGAGGAGCCCTAGCATTTGATAGCAAAGGATTGCAGATTAATTCACCAATGATTTATAGTGTATTTGATCGATTGTAGAAGTGGTAATCCATCATGCCCATTCAAAAGTCTTTAAGATAATTTATAAAGTGATATACAAGTAATTAATGGCTACTCCCATTATATTTTATGTGGTGGAGAAGAAGATATATGTGTTTAAAATACATTTGTTCAAGTCCACTCTAGACAACCTAGAAGGTGCATTCTCCCACACTCCCATGGGTGTTATGCCTGTTGAATATATTAGGGCATACATATATTGTAAAAAGGAACCAGTAGGTCTTGATAGGATAAGATCACATTTAGAAACCATGATGAAACTAGATAAAACCTTCCTAGATGAGTATGCACAGCTTGAAAACTACCTGATTATTGAATATGCGACTACATATGAGTTCTATGAGTTCGAGTGGGTAAATATTATACTTAGCAAAATTCATGATGACCTATTTAGGATAAGTGAATTTCTAGTAAGGATCACTAGAGACCTTATTCATGATATGACAAGCCTTAGAAGAGTAGGCACCAGTCTTCCAATGGGTAAGGATGTAAGAAAGATTGTTGAATAAACATGCAAATCAAGAAGTGATAGGTGCAGAATGACTATAGAGCCTATAGAGGAGAAAGACATCAAATTGATGTCTATGATACTAGGGTATAGGTTTCAACACACCAGTAGGGTGAATAGTGTGTCAGCGGCCACAATTATTGCAGCAATAAGACTTGTGAGAGAGAATGGAGAGTTCAATCTATGCGATATCCTACACGTACAACTTATAGACAACATCAAAGCTATTAAACATGACAAGACCAATATATTCAGATTTGGGTCTCTAATCATATACATGTATTTCCACATTCTTGGAAAGATATTAGATTTATACCTAGACAAGGCTATTCCTACTATGCCATAGATATTATTCAAGGAATCTACTAAGAGCACACTAAAGGATTACATGACACTTGAATTAAAACATTTAGGGTCAAAATGCAAATGAGATATAGGATTCCAGAAAGCATTGTTGAAAAGTACAAAGATAGTATTTATTTATGGTGGAGACTGATACAACATGTATGGAAGTAGTTGAACCAAGGACAAAGTGGATTCACCCACTTGGATATGAAGTTGAGGAACCAATTCTTGAGGCTTATGCTCAAGTTTTGTTGTCAGCACCTAGGGACCCCAATGAGCCTAGATGGGGAACTTATGAAGAGGAAACAAAAGAAGTAGATGTTGTATTGAACAATGTAGCAACAAAAATAAAGGTTGCCAAAGTCACTTTGGAGATTCTGAAAATTCATGGAGTATCCCAAGCTGACTTAGACAAAGCAAGGAAAAAGAAGATTTCTTTGGAGATAGAGAGTGCAGCTGTAGCAAAGACAAAATCTGATGATCAAAAGATGAAGAAGGTGAAAATTGAGAAATTAGATGATCAGAAGGGTAAATTTGATGTTGCCCCTCATGTGCCCATAGTAATAATTGATCTTACTAATCCTCCATAGTATAAGACAATATCAAAGAGGAATAAAGAGATCAACACTAGTCATCCATCCTCGCGAGCAACAAAAAGAAAAAGAAACACTCAAGCATCTCTAGAGGTAGGTTTAAGACCTAGTCTTCAAGTGTTGAGTAAAAGGGTTGTTGATGAAGGAAGGATTGATCAAATAGGAAAATTTTATGATAAGTACAGTGAAATAGATAAGTTAGAGCTTCAAGGCATGATTGTCAAACACATGATTAAGTTTAAAAAGATAGTGCTAGAATTGAAAACTATGATTCCAAACAGTGTTTGGAACATTTTATATTTCTTGAAGAGACAAGCAATGGAGGAAGATCTAAGAATAAGAGAGAAGATCTTAGATGAGATTTTACCAGTGTGTTCTTTAGAAGAGAAGACCTTACTATTAGATCTGGTGAAACCTCACCTTAGACCCAAGATGAGAACATTAAATATCATGGATAAGAACTATGAACTAATTGCTAAGGAAACTAAGAAAGCATTTGAGAAGTTTTTCATGAACATGCACATGTTTCCATCTACTGCACCTAGAGCTCAAGTGCCCACAAAGGAAGTGAAGATGGTAGAGCCCATGAATGTACCTATGATAGGTCCCTAAGACTCAGTTCCTATAGTTGAAACACATATAGAGGTAGATAAGTCTACACCCATGATATAGACACTCAAGGATTATTCAATTTTCATTGACAATGTAAAAGTTACTATGGTGGCCACAGACATGGATTCAGACAAGTTTGAAGAAGCCTTTGTAAGCACTCAAGAGGATGAGAACTTATGTGGTAACACTCCTCCTAATCAACAAGAAATATTGATTGAGGATATAACTAATGAAAAATAAGAAAAAGTAATAGAAAAAGAAACAAAGAAAGAGAAAGAAAAGTTAGAAGAAGAAAAAGGAGAAGAAGAGGTAAAAATAAGTGAGCCAACAAATAATCCATCTATTTAAATTCTAATCAAAGTAAAACAAGAAGTAGAGGACAACACTCCTATCACTCCACTACCCTCAGCAACATTGTTGTCAGGTTTGACACCTAACACAACTAGTTTGGATTCTTGGGGAGAAGAAGACCCGGTCAAGATCAGTGTCTTAACTATGGAAAAAGCCAAAGAGAAACAAGTGATGAGGAATCCCCTATTTGTTGAGTCATTGAACATATTGAACAACCTATTATCTTCAGAAAAGAAAGTGTCCAAGGTCAGTACAGTTGATGATGTTAGCAACATCCTTGTAGCCTTTAAAACTAACTTTGCTAGCTTGGAAGCATTTGTATATCAAGTTGTAGAAGAGAAGTATAGAAAGAAAAAGTGAAGTGAATTTGTGAGCTACTTATCACTAGACCTTAGTTCACTCAAAGTTGGACAAGCAACTTTGAAAGAGTTTGTAGAAAAAGGAAGAAAAATCATTGCTGATTGTATGTATCAGGACAAGTTAAATGATGACCATTTCAAGAAGATATAAGAGGTAGAAGCTATGTTAGAGTAGGTAAATAAATTATTTAAATACCCATCCACTAATGTAAATATGTGCAATAATGTATATCTAGGACAAATTGACAAGATTGAGAAGGCAGAAAAAGAGATGTCAAAAATAAGGGCTAGGTAGACTCAGCTTAGAAATACTCTTGCGCCCTCACTAGATATACTTAATCAGAATATCAAGGAGATCGATGACACTATGATGACATATGATCATTTTCCTAGCACAAATTTGGAGAAGATGAAGAAGCTACAGTATGCACTATGTGCCCATCTCCAGATTGTAAATTCATTGATTACATTTTGGAAGAAAGTGATCCAAAACTTACAAGTAGCATATCTAAATGTTCTCTCACTGTAAGTATTTGTAGATACAATTTTTAAGCACTTTTTTCATCATTGTTAAAGGGGGATTATGTATAGAATATGGAGTTATAGATATATAAAGAAGATGTACAGTAAAGAATATAAGGGAGATATAAGATAAAAGATAACAAAAGTTTTTTGTATAAGAGAACAGTTAGTAACTATGCCATATTCATTTGTTTCCATCAATGAAAAAGTGGGAGATTGTTGGAAATTTGACTATACTGGTTAATATAGTGTTTTCATTATGGAAACAAAGTCATATGATGTTTTGGAGTCAACGCACTTGATGAGAAGATAAAAAATTGGCTAAGTGTAGAAGACTGGATAGTAAGCAGAGCACTAGTAGTCTAGAGCATGAGTGCATGTGCATACAACTGAGTTATGGTATGTGCCCTAGAAGATAATTTGGTTAGAGTATATTCATGCTTATTCTATGAGTGCATGATCAGATGTGCAGGCATGACAATGTTATAGGCAGTTGAAGTCACACACCCAGTGAATGCCAAAGTAGAACAGAGAAAGCAACCGACTTGTGGTATTTTGATTAGCGGTTATATTTGTATGATGTGAAGGCTATGAACCTATTGTAACTAGGTTAGAGACATATAATTAACTTTTTTTGTAAGCATGCTTGAGCCAATTCAATTGGAAGCATTGTATGTAATCGGTTAAAGGGCTGACCTACTTAATTATTTTGTATGCACAGATAAATATTAGATGCACCCAATGTAATTGGTATGAAATTTGTTATAGAGTTGAAACAAGTAGAGAAGAAGTGTGGAAAGAATTGATAAGATGTGTTAGAGCTTTGAAAGAGGTCAAAGCATCAGCGCATCAAAAGAACTGATCAGACAAGAAGTGTCTCAGTGACAGTTCATCCAACAGATATAGTGTGTATCTGAGATCAGAAGGTTGTATCCTTCACTACTTGAGAAGTGAGCTCTAGGATAGTGTGTCCACACCCCTAACAGGGTTATTGTAAAATAATCCTCAAAGGGTTTGACCCTTGACAAGGTCACTGTACTAAACATATTTTAAAGAAACTCCTAACAAGGTTAAGGATCTTCTAACAAGGATCATAAAACACTAGTACAAAATATTAGTGGGTGTCAATTCCCACTGGGGTTTTTACCTATTTGGGTTTCCCCATAACCATATTGGTGTTATGTGTTGACTTCATGTTTCATGTTTATGTTGATGTTAATTTCAGTATTTAAGTATTCAAGTTTATTTTAAATAATAAAGGAAAAAGATAAAATATAGTGAACACTAATTCACTGCCCCCCCCCTCCCTCTCATTATTCCCATTCCTAACATGTCTTTGTGGGTAGAATGGGGTATTTAATAGGCTTCACCTAGCCAAATGCAGCTAATGGAGTATATGGTTTCATCCTAGGATGAATAGTTTGAAAGACATGTTTTTGTGCACATTTCAACTAAGCATCAGTATAACTTTTGGCATAGAGAGACATCACCCTGCCAAATTCAAACAAAGTCAAATATCCTAGAATAGAGAGAGGTTATTGTAGGCCTTGAAAAAATGGTCATGTATCACCTTATTAATTGATGATATCTTTCATGAAAACTTTGGTATCAGGTAGTCATTGATGTTTGAGTGTCTTTGTGGGTGGAACGGGGTTGTCACTAGGTTTCACCTGGCTAACTAGAGATAACATAGAAAATGGTTTGGTCTCAAGATGAATGGTTTGAAAGATACATAGTGGTTCAAATTTCAACTGTGCATCACTATAACTTTTGGCATAGAGTGAGATTTCCATATTGAATTTAAACAAGATCAAATCTCCTAGATCGAAGATATTTTATGGTATTGTTGGAAAATGGTCAGCACTCCCCTTGGGATTTGTGACATGGCTTAACTACCTCTTGTATCTTCTATAAGTCTAGTGGTTGTATTGAGCATTAACAGGTTGATCTTTTGGTGCAATAGAAACCACTACTTGTAACAAGTGGTATCAGACCTTGGTCACAAGTTCAAATCCCATCGTGTAATGCTAAGGAGGAGATTTTTGGCAAAATGGTTAGCACTCCCCTCAGGATTTGTAACATGGCTTAATTGCCTCATGTGTCTTCTATAAGTCTAGTGGTTGTATCAGACATTAATAGGTTGATATTTTGGTGCAACAAAAACCACTACTTGTAACATGAATGCCTTTCCAAAATGGGCCTATAGAACTTGACAACTCAATGATATCTCTCATGAGATCTGAGTAATGGTCCTATAAACTTTCTTTCCTTATTGTTCTTAGTGCGCCTTTGGGATACTTTGGTATGGGATAGTCACTGATGTTCAATTGTCTTTGTGGGAAGAATGGGTTTCTCACTAGGGTTAATGTGGTGAACCAAAGCTAATGGAGTAGACGGTTTGGTTCTAGGGTGAATGGTTTGAAAGATATGTAGTTGCACAACTTTTAACTAATCATTACTAGAAATTTTTTCATAGATTGAGATTGCCTTGCCAAATTGAAATGATGTTGAAAATCCTAAAATGAATGTATTTTACTATAGGCCTTTCCAACAGGGTCCTATAGAACTTGATTTCTTGATGATACCTCTCATGATCTCCACGTTATGGGTGTATAAATTTTTATGCATGATCATTCTTTGTGCACCTTAGGGAAAGTTTGGTATGGGGTTTTTGTAGACATTCTATGCATCTTCATGGGAAGAACAGGTTTTTCACTTGGTTTCACTTGACCAACTAGAGATAACAAAGTAGATGGTTTCATTCTAGAATGAACATTTTGAAAGATACAAAGTGGTGCAACTTTCAGTAGAGCATCATTGTAACTTTTGGTAGAGAGAGAGATCTCCCTACCAAATTCAAACAAAGTCCAATCTCCAACAATAGAGATAGGTTATTGGAGGCCTTTTCAACATGGTCTTGTAGAACCTAAAAAATTCAAGATATCTCTCAGGAGCTTTGAGTTACTAGCCTATAAATTTTGATGCCTAATCATGTTTAGTGCACCTTATGAACACTTTGGTATGAGGTAGTTGTGAATGTTTGAGAATCTTTGTAGGCAGAAAGAGGTTGTCACTAGGGTTCATCTAGCTAATCAGAGCTAACGAAGTAGACAGTTCAGTCCAAAGACAAACAATTTGAAAGATATGCAGTGGTGCAATGACACTTATAATCTTGCAAACATGACCAATGTGACTTAGATGAACTAAAAACATCATTTTTATTCTAGGTCAACCTTACTTGACCATTTTGACCATTTTGACCCACCCTTGGCCAGTAGGGATTAATAGGCCAAATGGTTATAATGAAATCTATATTACAATAAAAATATATATTACAATCAAAATCTATTACTATTTAAATTTAATGCATGAAAATGATATGTTTGGCCATATCACAATATTTTTCACCAAGTCAAATATTTTTAGTCTTGCATGTATTTCATCATTAAAGGAGTATGAGTGTAGACATAACATCACATACAAATACATCATATATCATTGATACAACCACATTATTTATAAATGATGGAAAATTAAGGTGCTAAGAGGGGGGTGAATCGGCACCTTATAAAACTTTAATCCTCAATAATTGTTTTACCCTTGAATCTTAAATCTTTCTTTTCATGCATAAAATTATCAAATTATTTATGAATGGAAGTAAATTAAAGTAAACTCTTTCAACTTGTTGGTTCTTAAAAAGATTTTACACTCCAAGAGATACCAGTATGCTTATGACTGATGTTAAGGAGAGGTTAGTTCCAAATATGGGAAATCTATAAGCAACTAGACCAACTATAGGGACAAGACTACCCTCTTCACTTCTAGCTCTTTAAAACCAAGGTGGGTACACTTGATCCAATAGATTCAACTCTTTTCCTTACTCAATACTGGATCTTACAATAGATGACAGTGAGAAAGTACTAAACAACAACCTATTATTCATTGACTCTCCATCACTGGGTAGAACAACAGATAAAGTAAAATAAAATGTAAAATATTGGTATTGATTGAATGTTTTAGGATTACAAGATTTCAATCATTCTACACAAAGGAAAGATAGGAAAATACATGCCAGTGCCCTATCCATTGGGTAAAATATTAGAAGATAGAATGCATACAAAGATGTTTCGAAGAAAATCTGGTCCTTAGACATAAATACAAACACATCAACTCTTTCCTACTTATAGATAATCCTCAAATAGATTCAGTAAACATGTATCCCACCCCAAGAAATATTTAATCCAATCCTAGATCAAAACTCAAAGCCAAACACATACATATAAATTTCAGAAAGAATTAAAGATTTACAAAATAAACTCAAAGGAGAGACAAAGAATTGAGATTTATATTAAGTGTAACCTTGAACATTGTATACATCATATTCTAAATAATAAGCTTGCAAAATAGCAGTAGCAACCTGTCCATCTTCTCTATTTCTTTGATAAGAATGATACAAAATCTACAATCCTTGACTGAGGGCTAGGGCTCCAGAATCTCTATCATTTTGACCCCTAAACTCTTAATGCCTAGAATGATCATGGAAAATCCTTTATATACAAGGAAATGCAAACAAGCTACTGATCATTCTAGGGTTTACAAAATTTCTAACCCTAAAACTTTACAACAACCCTATTTTGTATACAATAAATACACTAGTGAAATAGATGAGATATTTCATAGAAGAGTCACCATGCTTTATGCCTTTAATGTTGTCTTCGACTTCTTTGAATCAAAATCTAATTGCAACATCTGGTAGTCAATCTTGTAATAGTTGCCTTTTTGTATCTCAACAACCTTGACTGCTCAGAAAGTAATTGTCTTACTTGTTTTAAGAGGCTGGTGGAATATCTACTTTCTCAACATGAGTTATGTACTGATACCTCCATTTATTGCACACCTCTTCACTTGGGAACTCAAAATTTGCAAACTCGACCTTCTTACTTGATAACTATTTCCACTCATTCTCCATTTGGCTGACCTTGTGCTAAATAGTATCAAACATTGATTTTGCATTTATTAATAGCTTGATGGTGCTACTAAAAGAATAGGTGTCACTTAAGACACCAGTCACCCTTTCTAACAAGAGCGCATCCATCTCTTCTCTCCACTGATATGATTCTTTAAATTTTCCTTTTTTTATGAGAATGGTAGGGACTAGTTCATAATTTGAAAGCATTAATTCTCCTCTCATCAAACTTGATTTTCTTATAAAACTATCCGAAATGATGCCATACTGCACTATTTTCTTCACAGCCTAATGTACTAGCTTGATCAACGGGTCAGGATCCTCCTAGTCATTTGACAAAATATGAAAGTGTTTCACAATTGGGGACCTTTCATTCCACTTCCTCAAAATTGGTGACATCTCAATCTTCTCCTTATTCAAAGCTGTAAATAAATCATGTAACTTAATGACACGATTATATAAAATCGAGGGTTTTAAATCATATGCAAATTGCATCATTTTGTTTGTCATTTTTTCTTCATATTTATGGTTTTCCAAAGTTGTGGCCTTCACATGTTCATCCTTTTCCTTCTCCAATTGTACCCTTATTTCCCTCAATTTATTATCTTCCTTTGTTAGAAAGTAAAGTCCACCAAGATAACTGAGAGGGGGGGTGAATCAGTTATTAGATAATTATAACTTTTAACATCTTCAATATCATTTAACCATGTAAGCAATGCAATTACTAACCATAAAAATTTATTCATACACAATGACACAATAACACAAGATATGTTGACTAGGGAACCTCTTAATCAAAGAGTAAACCCCAGTGGGAATGATGTCCATAAAAGATGCACTAATATGAATACTCCTTGTGAGAGGATGGACTCTGTTAGGAGTCTTATGAAATACATTTAGTACATATAAATCCCTATAAGGATATTTTGAATCCCTATTAAAATATTCTAACCCTATTAAGAGTTATGGAAGACATAAGGACCCATTGCTCAAATAGCTTCAGGGTAAAATCACTGAGCACACTATCCAAATAACCTTAATATTATTCAGTAGAATAATATGAAATATGTTACCTCCTTACTATGCCAAACCGCACTCACTGCTACATCATATCTCAATTCTAGATCTTTGTACTTCACATGTCTTCCTTCACAATATCACTTTCACAACCTCTTTGACTCTTTTCTTCACTTCATGCATACATTCACATGCAATGAAAACCATGCTCACACTTCTTTCATATTACAAATAAATACAATAAGGAAAGACATTCCTTCCTTTATAACACACTCAAATAATTACAAATGAGTCGGCACACAATTACAAAATAAAAGTTTCCACATGCTACATCAAAATTACACAAAACTGTCAGCTTCCAGATGCAATAACTCTTCACTCATGTGACCTTGAAGTTTTCATTGTGAACCATGTCACCATACATGTGTCTCAAACTTCCCTTTAACTGTGAAAAACCATATTCCATCCTAATTAGGATATATCATCCGATTTCCACAAACCGCTACTCAGGAACACTGCCTAAATAATGCTTCTACCAAAATACTCATAACTTTCATGAATCAATGAATTACTATTTGCACTCTTAACCATAGAAAAATAACATATCAAAGAGTATACCATCAACATCGCATAGCTCCAACTACAATATCCCATGTGTGCTAATCAAAACACTGTCTACTTCTCTGCTAGTCTCCAGAAGATCACTGTGTTGACATCAATGACAATCATAGTCATGAATGCAACAAAAACTACTACAGAATGAATGCCAACATCTAGCATTCATTCCTAACAATCTCCCCCATTGGCATTGATGGAAACATAGATGAAAAATATCCAATGTTCCAAAAATCCAATACTACAACACTGCTACACTGATGCTCTAAAAATTCTTCAAATCTTCTTCATCAATCAAATCTTGCTTCATTATCCTATTAAGTTCTTTCCAACAGATGTTCTATATTTTTTTTCATGTATTCTTCTCCCCCGTTGACATCAATGATAGAAATTTCATCACTATGTCAACAACAACTCAATGTCCAAAGACACTATTTTAGAAAATACATTCACAAGAGTCCTCATGACTTAGCTCAGATACACATACTCCCCCATAGAGGAAGTACCAATATCCAAACCAGAAAAAGATAGGGCTCATATACCACTGGATGGGTGCAACCAACTACATCATTACTCAAAAGTAGGCTGGGGCATAACCCCAAGCATACCTCTCAGATACTCAAATGTATCCTTAGGCAAAGGCTTTGTAAATATGTCTGCTATCTATTCCTTTGTGCTTATGTACTCCAGTCTGACTTCTTTCTTAGCTACTTTCTCTCTTACAACATGATACTTGATCTCTATATGCTTAGTCTTAGAATGTAAAAAAGGATTGTTAGACATACTGACTGTGCTGGTGTTGTCACAATGTATCACAACAAGCTCAAAAAATTTAATTCCAATATCCTTCAGCATCTGCTTCATCCAAATTATCTGGTTACAATTGTTTTCTACTACTACATATTTTGCTTCTGTTGTACTCTGTGAAATACAATTATGCTTCTTTCTCAACCATGAAACCAATCTTCCTCTAAGAAAAAAGGCTCCACCACTAGTGCTTTTCTTATCATCAACACTACCTCCCCAATCAGCATTTGTATATGCACATAGGGTGAAATCATCATATTTTTCATACCACAATCCATAGTCCATTGTGCCTCTTAAATATCTCAATATCCTCTTTACTACTACATAATGTGACTCTCTAGGTTCAGCTTGAAATCTTGCTACCATGCCAACTGAATGTTGTATATCCGGTCTAATGTGTGTTAAGTACTACAGTCCTCTAAACATGGATCTATATTTCTTCTACTCAACTGCTGGTGTTTCATCTTTGCTTGATAGTTTGTGTCCTGTAACCATAGGTGTTCCAACTAGTTTATAGTTCTCCATTCCAAATCTTTTCAGCAAATCATTCAAGTACTTCGTTTGGCTAACAAAGATACCATCACTGTTCTGTGTTATTTGTAATCCCAAAATGTATTTCATCTCACCAATCATGCTCATTTCAAATTCAATCTTCATTTCATTAGCAAATTTGTCACTAGCTTCATCTTCTCCTCCAAAGATAATGTCATCAACAAAAATAACTATAACTAACATTCCATTTTCAATTTCTTTTGTGTATAGATTACTATCTGTTGTTCCTTTAGTAAATCCCAATTTCAAAAAATACTTATCCAATCTAGCATACCAAGTTCTAGGTGCTTTCTTTAGTTTACATACCATATCTCCTTCTTGAGTCAAAGGAAAACCTTCAAGCTGCTCAATGTAGACTTATTCTTCCAATTCACCATTCAGAAATGTGGACTTCACATCCATCTGATACACTTTGAATTTCTTAAAAGCTACATAAGCCAAAAACATTCTCATTGCTTCAAGTCTTTCTACTAGTGCAAAGGTTTCTTCATAGTCAATTCCTTCTTGCTATGAGTATCCCTTACATACTAGTCTTGCTTTGTTTCTTACTACTTCTCCTTGTTCATTCATCTTGTTTTTGAATACCCATTTAGTTCCAATCATGTTCTTGCCTTTAGGTCTAGGAACCAATTCCAATGTCTTGTTCTTTTCAATTTGATCTAGTTCTTCTTTCATAGCATTAATCCAATGTTCATCTTCACAAGCTTCATTAGTAGATTTAGGTTCAATTTGAGAAATCAAACATAAATGTTCCTTATTTCTAGTCATAACTCCTCTGTCCAAACTTCCAATAACTTGTTCAATAGGATGATGTCTAGATAGATACCTATTCGGTGTCATAGTCACTAATCTTGCTTCAACTATAGATTCTTCTCTGGTTTCTTCTGTAGTATGATTCTCATTCAACAATTCAATGTCAGTCTCATAGAATAATTTAGTAGTTTCAAAGTTAGGCTGAGGATTATCTTCTTCATCAAATTCATAATCAAGCATTCTTTCCTGAATTTTAAACTTCTCATCAACTTTAACATTTGTGCTCTCAACAATAGTTTTAGTTCTCTTATTATAACATCTATATGCTTTTCTCTTCAAAGAATGTCCAATAAAAATACCTTCATCACTTCTAGGGTCAAAATTTCCATTATCATCATCTCTCTTTATATAACATTTACTTCCAAAAATTCTAAAATACTTAACTGAGGGTGCATGTCCAAACCATAATTCATAAGGTGTCTTATCAATCTTTTCTTTGATTTGTACTTTTTTTATTGTATATACCATTGTATTCACTTCTTCTCTCCAAAATGTCTTTGCCAAGTTATTCTCAAATAACATAGCTCTTGCTGCTTCAGTTACTGACCTGTTTCTTCTTTCTACAATACCATTTTGTTCAAGTGTTCTAGGGGCTCAAAACTATCTCTTAATACCATTCACTTCACAAAAAGTGTTAAACTCTCTAGAAGTAAATTCTCCACCTCTATCAGATCTCAAACATTTAATCTTCATTCTAGATTCATTCTCAACTTTATTCTTAATGATCTTAAACTTATCAAATGCTTTAGATTTTTCTTTCAGGAATGCAATCCACATCATTCTTGTAAAATCATCAACAAGAAACATAAAATACCTTTCTCCATAGAATCCTCTAGTCTTGGTAGGACCGCTCAAGTCTGTATGAACAATCTCCAACTTCTCTACCGATGTGAACTTCTTACTAGGAAATGAACTTCTCTTCTACTTAGCCATCACACATTCTTTGCAAATCATGTTAGTAGGCTTCATAATTTTAAGCAAATCCCTTACTGCAAGTGTAGTACTCACTTTCACAATATTATCAAAGTTTATATGACAAAACCTTCTATGCCATAACCAATTGTCATCAATTTTAGTAATCAAGCATGTCATCTCAGTAGGATTCAACTGAAATACATTACCTTTGGTTCTAGATCTAGTTCCATTTAGATTTCCATCTTTATTCTTTATCACACAAGTTTTCTCAGTAAACCAAACTTGATAGCCCTTATCCACTAACTATCAACAAAGTAAACATCATCGGTATTAGTCTTTCCATCAAGAGTAATAGATCTTATACCTTTAATCAAACAAGGTGCATTGTTACCAACTCTAACAACTCCTCCATCATAATTGTTAAACTTTATGAAATTCTTCATATCTCCAGTCATATGATGTGAACAACCACTATGTATAATCCAATTAGCTTTCTTTTCAACTTGGGAAACTAATGCTTTTTCTTCTATAACATCAGATTCATAATTTTCTTCTTTAATTGCTATGAATCCTATTTCATCATTATTCTCAGTATCACTTTCACTCAAAGTTCTTTCTATACCAGCTTCAAGATCTTCATCATTAGCATAATAACATTCCTTAGATCTTCTAGGCTTAAAATTATTTATGTACTTCTTAACTCTCTTAGGACATTTAGATGCAAAATGACCATATTCTTGACAAGTCCAACATTTAAAAATTTTCTTACCATCTGGTTCTCTTTTCACAAGCAGTGCAATACCTTCTTCAATCTTCTTATCTTCTTCATTTTTAGATCTATTGTTGCTGGCATAATCTCCACTCACACTCGTAATTCTTGACAAAGTAGGGAAAATACTAAGAGCACTAAATGCTATCTCCATTCTAGGTAAGTCTCCTAATAACCTTAGGTTCATCTCTAATGCTTCCAATCTTCCAAGAAGAGTCTCTCTTTTAAAGTTTGTAGTACAAGGTATAACTTGTTCAATCATCTGTGTTGTCTACTTAAATACATGAGTCAATGTCCTCATAATTTTCCATATCACTTCATTCTCTATCTTTGATCCTCCACAAGATTTTATCCCTGCAACAATTTCTGACATTCTACCAATATAGCTTCTAACAGATTCATCTTCCATCATTCTAATATCTGCAAATGCACATATCCAATTATGTAATATAGCTCTTTTTGCATGTTCATCACCTTCAAAAGTAGAGTATAATGCTTTCCAAATTTCATTAGATTTCTTAAAAAAATTTACCTGACTATATTCATTCTCTGAAAGTGCTCTCAAGAGTGCTTCTCTTGTAAGTATGTTACACATGAATAGATCTAACTCATCTTTAGTACTTGTTTCAAGATTGTCTTCTTCAATTATAGTTCTTTCATTCTTTGTAATCAACCAATAGCCTAGTCCTAAACACAATAGATGCGTCTTCATCTTTTCCTTCCAGCTATCAAAATTTACTCCATCAAACTTAGGGCTTTCTTTCTTGAAATTCACCATGGATCTCCTTAAGTTGTTAAACTTTCCTTTCAAGGACTTGCCACTTTGATACCAATTGTTAGAAAGTAAAGTCCACCAAGATAACTAAGAGGTGGGGGGGGGGGGGGGGTGAATCAGTTATTAGATAATTATAACTTTTAACATCTTTAATGGCATTTAACCATGTAAGAAATGCAATTACTAACCATACAAAGATATTCATACACAATGACACAATAACACAATATATGTTGACTAGGGAACCTCTTGATCAAAGAGTAAACCCTAGTGGGAATGATGCCCACAAAAGATGCACTAATATGAATATTCCTTGTGAGAGGATGGACTCTGTTAGGAGTCTTATGAAATACATTCAGTACATATACATCCTGTTGGAGCTTTTTCTTGTAGGACCAAACTTGAATCAAATGGTTGGGCTTGAATCATAGGTTAGGCACTCAAGCTTGACAAGAAAAACAATCCAATTGATGAGGATAGAGAGAAATCCTCCTTCTTCTTTGAGCTCCACATTCACTCAGGCAGGCATTGCCTTATCTATACACTCATGCCATCCTTTTGGTGAATAAAAGGTCTGCAAACAGATTAGTGTGGAATAGCCTTCAAACCCCTTCAAGTAACCTGTACCCCAATGAAGCCAATTCATATACAAATAGCCCTATTTGCACAGAATGAGTTTGAAGACTAGAGAGGAACTCCTACTACTACCACCAACATGAAAATGGTATTGATATATAAAGATGCAGGAAATAGCCAAAACCCATCAAACATTGGACTCAACTGAATATACTAGCCCTTGATCATTGTCATTATCCATTGGGTAGACGTCACATACAAATAATGAAACATGAACCAACTATTGTCAAAGACTCATAGCCATAAATATAAACATTCCAGCCCATCCACTACTTATAAGATCCTTTTGTAGATAGCCAAGATGAATCTATGTCCCTTCTAAAGTAAATTTCACTTGATCCTAGATCAAGAACTAAAGACAAGAACATATGCAAAGGTAACCCTATGCAATGGATCAAAAAATCCAAAACTCACATGAATGACACCAAGGAGAGACTTGTAAACATGAAATAGTTATATTAAGTATGATGAGTCATGTACATGATCAAAGTAGGAAAAAGATCAAACCACTTCAATAGCCTGCAAAAGACTTCTAGAAATTCTATTCAGCTTACATGCAATGTGATACAACCCTGCTACAAACCCCTGGAACCAATCAAAATTAGAATCTCTGGATTGATCCCAAATTTGGACCCTTACACAGTCAAAAAATAAAAAATTTATACTAGTAGCCACCTTGGGAATCTCAAAGAGATTGCATGGAGCTTAGGGTGACTAGGGTCAAGGTTACAATGGCTAACCACAATAAAATTTCAAAAAACCATTGGAGGGAAAACCAGCACCTGCCTATCAGACCAAGGATGATCTTCGCACCTGAGAAGAATCTCTGAGAAGGATAGGAAGATCATAAATTTACCATGCAAATCAAACTGAATAGACCTGCAAAAAGCCTCGAGCAACAAAATTTTTCCATCACCATATGGTACAAATGCCTGCAAACAATCATGGAACACCCTGGACCACACCACAACCACCAAACAAATCCAATCAGGCCACTAAAACATTTAAAACCAATCCTTCCTATTGCAAAAACTCTCTGCAAGTTCAAACGGTCACATTCATGGCACCAGAAGTAAATCGGCCGTCTAAAATTAAAACTCAACCAACTTTATATCAGCACCATAGATCTTCATCCCTTTTCCGAGCATCGGCAAGATTAACTGCAACAAAATCTCGGTTACATTTGTGCTTGGTCACATGATCACAAGGCATCAAACTCACCCTTGCAATCATGTGACCATAGTCTCCTAGCCATGGTCAATGGTTACAAACCCCGCTAAAAAGTCTTCAGTCTAGTCAGTAGTCAGGCAACCAATCAAAAACTAGCACGTCAGCAAGACTAGCATCGTGGGCCCACCTTAGAACTCCACAACCGTGAGATCCGGTGGTTAGTCACATGATCGCATAGCCCAAAGATGGGCTATGTGAACATGTGACAACCTACAAATAGTAACCACCAGCATAACCACCACTCCAACCAGTCATTAAGTAACGGTCCCACCAAGCACATCCACCTCAGCACCCTGCTGACCAATTACAAACCTTACACGCTAGCACTGAGAAACTACCACATCAGACCACATGGACCAACCAAAACATAGTGGGACCACTGCCACTCTGCCGATGGGCCCCACACACAAGGAAGGAGCCTTGTTGCATGGTCGCATGTCAGAAAACTCTGACATTTGATCATGCAACAACCAATCATTTTAAGAACTTTGAAAACCTGGGCCCACCACTGTGGACGCCACATTACCACTTGCCACTGGGCCCCAAGGACACATGTCAACCAGTCACATGATCACATGTTAGAAAAATCTCACATGCAATCATGCAATAGCTAACTATAAGCCACCACATCACCACTAACGGGACTACCAAACAACAACCACCATCAGGCCCCACACGAAAGGAAGGAACCAGTCGCATGGTCACATGTTAGAAAACTCTAACATGTGATCATGTGAAAACCAATAAGAACATGTGCCCCTACTCCCCTTTTGACACTAGGCCCACCAACTAATCACACTTGCACACATAGGAAATGTTGGCAAACAGGAAACTATGAGGTCGAAAACATAGGGTTTTTGACGGAAAAGATCAAAAACACACAAGGTTTCTGATGCCAAAAGATAAGCACACAAAAGCTGGAAGGCACAAGGTCAAAAATAATGAAGGTTTTCACATAGACCAAAAATATCATGGATTTTCAAAAACACTGTGGGTTTTCAACATTGAGGTAGATTTTAAAAAATTGTTTCCTACACACCTTAGAACTTGAATATCTCCCTGGGTTTTACAATTTATGAGACATCATCTAGACTGGAGCAAGGTGACAACATGAAGAACACATGGCCAAGGGTGTACACCATGAAACAAGTGGATTGTCTTTGCAAGTTAAAACTGAGATTGCAGGCAAAGCAGGACACTTAACAAAATTTGCAAGGAAAATAGGCCATTTTCATAGGATTTTTTCATTGACAGGAAAATGGACTAACACATCCTAATTAGGAGATTTTGAATCCCTGTTAAAAGATTCTAATCTTGATAAGAGTTATGGAAGACAAAAGGAGCCACTGCCCAAATAGCTTCAGAGTAAGATCACTGAACACATTGTCCAAATAACCTTAATATTATTCAGTAGAATAATATGAAATATGTTACCTCCTTACTGTGCTAAACCGCACTCACTGCTACATAAAATCTCAATTCTAGATCTTTGTACTTCACATGTCTTCCTTCACAATATCACTTTCACAACCTCTTTGACTCTTTTCTTCACTTCATGCATACATTCGCATGCAATGAAAACCATGCTCACACTTCTTTCATATCACAACTACATACAATAAGGAAAGACATTCCTTCCTTTATACCACACTCAAATAATTACAAATGAGTCGGCACACAATTATAAAATAAAAGTTTCCACATGCCATATCAATATTACACAAAACTGTCAGCTTCTAGATGTAATAAATCTTCACTCATGTGACCTCAAAGTTTGCACTCTAAACTAGATCACCATACATGTGTCTCAAACTTCCCTTTAACTATGCAAAACTAGATTCCATCCCAATTAGGAGATATCATCCGATTTCCACAAACCGCTACTCAGGAACACTACCTGAATACTGCTTCTACCAAAATACTCATAACTTTCATGAATCAATGAATTACTATCTGCACTCTTAACCATAGAAAAATAACATATAAAAGAGTATAAAATCAACATCACATAGCTCCAACTACAATATCCCATGTGTGCTAATCAAAACATTGTTTGCTTCTCTGCTAGTCTCTAGAAGATCACTGTGTTGACATCAATGACAATCATAGTCATGAATGCAACAACAACTACTACAAAATGATTGCCAACATCTAGCATTCATTCCTAACATCCTCAATTAATCACTACTTCTCCCAAATAACTCTTGCATCCATACTAGTGTCTGGGAATGGTGATGGTGGAAATTCAACAATTGGGCTTGATGAAGAAGCAACTACAGGCTTGTTAGAGATTGCCAATTGGGGAGACCTATGATCCTGGGGTCCTGATATCTCAAAAATTAATTTGTCCCTTTGGGTTAGCTCTATCTTGAGCTCATTTTAATACTTGAGGATAGTTTCAAATTTGAGCTTGAGCTCCTCTTTTTCTTGGGCATCTTTGTCTACCACTTTGACATTGAACTTGGCAGTTTCCAAAATTAGGTTTGAAGCTTCTACTCTAGAAGTCTCACCTACTCTTTGTACCAATAGATTTATTTCATATTCTATAGAGATAGCCTCTCTCTTTCCTTTGTTCTCCTCCCTCTTAAGGGACCACATCACCAAGGCAGCATGATCCTCTGAAAAAGCAGTTCCTCTAGCAACTTGTTGGGCTGGTTCTGCAATAGCAAGAGTCTTCACCTTGCTCTTCCTAACTTGATCAAAGATTATTACATCAACAATATCCCA
Organism: Chamaecyparis obtusa; assembly: GCA_027943335.1. Classification (NCBI taxonomy): domain Eukaryota; kingdom Viridiplantae; phylum Streptophyta; class Pinopsida; order Cupressales; family Cupressaceae; genus Chamaecyparis; species Chamaecyparis obtusa. Next base: position 153,592 of record BSBK01010112.1, read on the forward strand.
CTCTGGCAAGATCAGAACCCCTGTAGTATGGACCATAGTTCTTCCTTCTTCTAGAGTAACCTTTTCAAACTATTTCATTAGCTCACCCTTGGTCTCATTTTCAATCTCTTCTATATCCCTATCAGGGAATTGTTCCTTTTTCTTTTCACAAATTTTCTTAAATCGATTTATTATCATTCTCCACAAAAACTGGGAGAATGCCCTAGTCTTAAAAAAATTTTCATTAGCAAGAAATGAATTACTGGCCTATTTCAAAATAGGGTCCATTTGTTTACTCTCAAATTTAGCAACAGTGAGATCCATGGCCACCTCCTTAGGTGCCTTCGATATTCCTTCTTGCAACTCATCATTGGAAACAAAAATGTTTCCCTCACTACTCATCTGAACTAACTGTTCGGCTACCCCATGTTCTTCTAATTAGATAGGGGACTAAGAAGGAGAATAGACATTCTCTCCTGGCCTTGATCCTTCTTGTCTTTTCCTTTTAGGAGAGGGTGCCTGCATTACTGGATCATCTATGATTCTTTTTCCTCTTGAGGTGGAAGGAAGATCCTCACCTCTTTGTTGTGTTGGAAAAAGGACACTATAACCAATTCTTTTTTGCATAGTGTATGTTCCCTTAGGAGTCAATTTCATGTACCTTGGTTGACTAAAAATTTGTTTGGCCCTTTCAGGCTCTGCCTTACTGACCATGACTTTCTTTTCATTCACTACATACATGACCCCTTCAAAATGTTTCATAAGGGCATCTAACTTCCTAGCCCAGGGTTCAAATCCCTTCAATGGGTCATAAGCCTTATCAAAATTCCTAATGAAATCTACAGTCTTTTTGTAGATGACCCACTTCTTCTTAATTTCCTAAGTTTGAAGGTCAAACTCATTTCTTATTATATCTTTAGGAAAATTAAATTGGTGTTCTTTGAGAGCACACCTTACCTTGTCTTTGAACATTCCTAATAGGAAACCCTCTGTGTCTGCACATCTGATAGTGGCTATTGTCATTCTGTAGGGCTATAGAACTTGCTTCAAATGCACCCATCCTCCTTTAGTTATGACATATTGATGTGCTATAGTAATGTCTAGGAAGAAAGTACCCCTTCCCTTACCGGTGAGAGTAGTTTCCTGCAAGTCACCAATTTGCCTCAAAATTTCAACATATTCTAATTTCAATGGGACCTGATAGGGTAAAATGTATGGTGCCACTTTGAAACCATATACTCTAAAAACTATGGAAATTGGATATAAAATTATATATCCCCAAAATTGTGGAATATGGTGATGTCCTCATAGTACTCCTTTGGTCTAATTAGTCTCAAAAAATCTCTTGGAATCCTAGGATTATCAAAAAATAATAGAGTTATGAGCCTCAAAGAAAAATCTCTATCAAAAGCAATGTAGCTAGTGTCAACTCTATCCCATGACAAAGTTGTAGTCCACAATTGGACTAGAAGGGCTTCTCCATATCTCTCCTTCACAATGTTGACTGTTGAGCTGAAGAATTGCTCACCCTTGTATAGGAAATTATGCATAAGCATTGAATACCACCCAAAAGGCCTATTAAATTTCATGTCCTTGATCCCCATTAATCCCTTATGGATAAGATCAACCAGATGAGAGGCAAAATCAAAAATCAGTGCCAATTGGGGGTGTAGTGATTGTACCATCATAAACATATATGGTATTGGCATATCAGTGGCCTCATCATGCCCTAGAATCAAAGTCAAAGACTTATAGAAACCTTGTGCTCTCTTACTAAACAAGTCCAGCCTAAAAGGCTCTAGTGTGCTTGCACTAACAACACACATTGATCTAATTTATTCCAGAAATTCCCTTAGAGGCCCTGCTCTCAAATAATCCTTCTGTGCCTCATATATCTCTGTAAACTCTATGAAATCTATTTTCTCCAACCCAACAAAAGGGTCATTTAGTGAAAAAACCTCCTTGATCTCATCATCTATGATGTTGATTAGGTCTTTCCCATTTATGTCCTTGACACATTTTGTCACAGGATCATAACACTTGGAAATTTGGATCAACAATTTTTCATCCATGAATACTCTAGGGACTACCAACTTCCCTATATCAAATTGCCAAATATTGCTAAGGGGGCCACAGGGATTTCTTTGTGAGTATGCTGACCTGAATAAAATAAGACCATTATGATCTTTACCCACCCTAGCATCTCTCATCCAATTTCCTCTATCATGGAGTTCCTCAACTACTGAGTCCCTAGGGTTTCTCAGGACCAATTCCTTTAATCTAGCCAGCCCATTATTAGAATGTGGGAGAAATTACATCCAATCTTCAAAGGCTCCCCCGTCCTTGTATTATATCTTACCAGACAAGTTCCTTTTTGGTGGCATTTTGAAACTAGGGCTTCTTAGAACAATATATAAAACCCAAGAAAACCCTAAGAAAATAGTAAGCAATAGAAATTCCTTCCACAATTCTTTCATAGACCTTAATAATTTTGTAAATGAGAAAATGTTGACCTACCAGGCACCAAAAAGAACTCTGCTTAAAATCACTCCAAAGGAAAAATCTAGTTCGCCAAAATGCATGTGAGAGCGGTAAAGAGAAACAATGATCGAATTTTGATATATAATGTTTTCAACCATTTACAATCCATCCACATGTAGCTCAATAAATCTGCCATTACTAAAATTTGGTGGCCTTAGCACTCACAGGATGTGAAAAATGTCACAGAGTAGAAATTTGAATTCAGACTATTGATTTTGTTTCCCTTTAGGTGCATCAGATGGTTGACAAGTTAAAAAAAGTAACCCTATGTTACTTTTCCCCAAATTAGTTCTCAACGAATGAGAACATTTCATTTTAACCATGTGGGAAAAGAGAAAATTTAGCTTTACTTTTCCCAAAGGGGACAAGTGTCACCTTGTCGCTAAAGTGCTAACCCAAAACTGTCACAAAAATTAGATCAAGATATAAAGACAACCATCGATACCATATAATTGGATGATCCTCATAACTTAAGAGACTTCAGCCCCACAACTTCCCTTTTAAAAAACTTTATCGAATTAGGAGATGCTAGGTTAGACAAGTTAGCAGGCAAAAAACCCTAACCCTATCCTCTGTGTCAAGTGTACTGACAACCTGGCATGCCATCATTATGCTTGGCCAATTAGAAATGATCATGTCATCAAAAAATAGTGACAAAGGACCCACCTTTTAGTCCTCATCTTCGGGCAAGATCAACCGTTGTCACTATATCACTGACCTTAAAAATCATGCACTTTATCCTAGCGGTATAATGACAACCACTAGATCTTATTGAACCTTAACCATCTGAGAAGGCTGGCCCTAATTTGCCACCTCACTTATTTTTTATCAAATCAAAAGATGTCACATCATGAAGAACTAGCAAGTGGGCCTCCTTAACTTCTCCTTGTTGATACCAGTCATCTTGACAACTGCTAGATCACAACTCCCAACAACCAATGGAAACTGACCACATTGTCATGACCTGACACCTTAGGCCCCACTGCAAACCTCTTCCTTTAAGAGAATCTGATGGTTATTGCTAAAGCACAAGCTTAAAATCCTGACATCTTGAATCAGTTGTATAACGACAACGGCAAGATCAAACAAAACTTTACGTATTGCAAAGTCTGACCCCACCTTTACTATGTTACCAAAGATAGATGTCAACCCAAGAGAAATGCCATGGAGACTGACAAGCCACAACATGCCACTATCAGAAAAAACCTTGATCTAATGGCTATCGCTAAAGAGAAATGCTTAAAAGGCTATCAACTTGGTCCAACGGTATAACGACAATCATAGGATTAATCTGTTGTTTAATTTCCAGCACACCTTTATTGACGGGCCCACCTGGATAGATGGTTCTTCATTGCTAAAGTGCATGTCAGACATTCTGACAATAAGAAGAGTTGCAATTCAATGATAGCCACTAGTTTTAAAAAAGGGTGACATACTATTGAAGAAATTTACCCAAGACTTAGGTTTTGAAAGAATTAATTAATTAAAAGGGGCCCATCAGATAACCTAATGATATAACATGTAAAGTGGTCAACGCTAAAGGGGGAAATTTAACACATGGGTATTTGGGGAATTAGTGAGCAAAAAGGTAATGCAAATTTAGAGCAAGGCTTAAAGACTAGCTAGGGCTCCCACCAAACCTAGGGTTTTCACCAAAAACCCTTGCCATCAAGTCTATAAACTAAAAATTTTCAAAAGTTTTAGCATGATGCTGGGAAAAATTTATATAGTAATAACACAACCATAAACACATAACACACATGAACACATTTGAAACATGATTTTGGTCATGCAAAAACCCTTGGTTACAGGGTACAACTATGATGGGGATAACACCCACAATCCTTCACTACTGCAGCATAAAGGTTTCTTAGTTAGAGCATACAAAAGTATCACTTCTGGTGATTTACCTTGTTAGGATTATTGCAAAAAATACCTTCTAAATTGTACCTAGTAAAATGATTTTGCAACATTCATTAAGTGTGCACTTTTTTAAGAGATTTAGAATATAAAAATGCTTCTTAAGGCCTACCCAATATGTGGGATTTGATAATACAAAAAACAATATATTCCTATAATAATTAATTTGTAATAATGCATGTACTTGTATGCTAGGTCAAATCCTTTATGCTCTTTATGGTTGCATCACCTTTCTCTGATAGATATCACCAAAATCATCCACTTCCTATACTTAGTAGCCTTATTTTCTTTATCTTTGATATTAGTTCTCTTCTTGACTCTCTTCTCTCTCTTGATCTTTTCTCAATCCATTATCACATATTAATCTTGTAGCTTCCTACTTACTTGACCTAATTAGGGTTTGGATCCTTCTAGAAATCTCATACAATTATATTTGTGATTCATATTTATTTCCACTTTCCAAGAAATACTTACTTCATTTTCATTAGTTCAATCTTTTCCTTGGGATCATTTACAATCATGTTTTATTCCCAATAATTCTTACCTAACATTTTCCTCAATTTTTGTTAGCCATTTTCTTCCTCGATAGAATCTAATTAAAGTTTTATGTTCATCTTGTATCTCTCAGTAGTCTTTTTTGTTCCTTCTCGATTATCATGTTGTTCCTAATCAGTAATAATCTTCCTACTCAGTACTCTTCCCTTCCTCAGTAACCATTGTGCTCGGTTAACTACATTTTTTTGGTGTCTATTCTAATCGATAATCTTGATTACTCATTATACATACTGTTAGATAATTTTTCTTCTTTATACTTGGTAGTTGTTCTTCCTTATCTTTATCAAATGACCTCCTCTTCACTAATGTGATTCTTCACTCACCATAACTCATCTTTTCTTCACTAATGAAAAAAATTAATGAATTTAGGAGTAAAAAAAACTTTGGCATTAGTGACAAAAACTTTCATAACTTAGGCAAAACTTGATATCTCCAATACATGATAACCCCCCCTCAACATATACTTCTCCTATCTTACTTATTTCTCCCATATATATACATAGTTAACTTTATCTATCTAGTACTACTATCTTTAGTTTCTATCTACTATCCCCATTTTTTGAAAATAATGCCAAAAAAAATGTAAAGTACATGGTATACTTATAGTTTATAAAAAAAATCTTTTATAAGACAACTTAACATTGTCATAGGTATTCTTCCATGTGACCTTTAGTGCCTCAAGTGCTAAAAGTTGAACTTGTAGTTGTGATGAAAGATCTTCCATGTGATCCATTACTAACATTTTAGGGGTAGTAATGAGTTCATTGGCTTTCTTTACATTTACCTCAATTACCTCTAAATGAGGAATGATTTGTGCCTAAAGTTCAAGTATTTATGCTCTAATATTCTCCTTTTCCTTCCTAAAAACCATTTCTAAACTCATAAAATTATTAATCTTTGAATAATGAACTTGAATGTCTAAGGATCATCAATCAACTTATCTACACTATTCTTTAGCTCTTCATCTATCTTTTTCATTTGATGTAGAACATGTTGTGTAAAATAGGAAACATTGCTTAACTATTGGAATAACTTGATTATTACCTTTTTGGTGTCCTCCAACATCTCAGTAGAAATGGTAGAAAGTACAATTTTCTATTTAGAAATATTTTGCATATTTTTTCCACTAAATTTTGTTCATCCATTTTCTTAGTTAACTTCATCAACCTTTCTTCAGCACCAATATATGATTCAATGACTTGACTTACAAGTGAGACTAACTAATCAATAATAGGTGCATTCTCATTGAGTTGAGTCTTAGGCAAAATCTATAATAATATTTCTTTCACATCTGATAATCCTTATTTATATTTCCTTTCTTCTTTAAGCTTATCCTATTCTTCTTTTCTCTTTAGGAATTTACCATATTTCATCATTTCATTAGGATTCAGTTTGGTTGGATCAAAAATTTGGATCACTTTCTCTTCATCCAATGATATCTTGTCCTTTCTACTTTTCTTCTTCTTATTATTATTAGGGGAACTAAGTATACTTCAACTAGGTGAAATATTTGGTGACAATGGAGCCTTTTTATGTTTCTTAGTGGGTTCTTTCTCCGTTTCTTTCTCTTCTTCCTTTCCATTACCTTTTTCTTCTCCTTTTTCCAGTGCATATGATTTCATGCTTGTAGAAAAAGTATCTTTTTATCTCTGTAGTATTAGTCTCTTTACCTTTTTTGGTGGTTGTGGGTCCATCACCCTTATCTATTTCCTTTTGCTTCTCAAGTTCCTATGTTATTTATTTGGTATCCCTAGGAACATTAATATCAATTATAATATAAGTATCAATTTTTTCCTCAATAGGTGTTATAACACTAGGTGTAGGAGCTAGATATTCATGCACTTGTTTCATAATAGTCACATCCTTCATGAGTTGTGCCATAGCTAGCTCGGTAAATGATGTATCTTTAGGGGTTTCATCGGTAGCATCCATGACATCTTGATCCTTATTTATAGTGATGTCTTCTATTATGACTTCTTATTTTGCATTTCTAACCATGTGAGGAATATCATCAATTACTTTGTTTATAGTGTCCTCGGGGTCTTCTTCTATATTTTCCACTTGTGTCCTAGTAGGAATATCGGTATCTAAAATATCCACTTTTTTAGGTTCATCTAATTGAAATATATTCCTCCATTCTATGTTTCTTTCTTCTTCCACTTCTTGTGTCCTTCCCATTAATATGCTTAGTTATTTCTTTTTAATCATGAATATCTTCTTGTAATTAATTAGGGCTTCATTAATTTGTCGCACTTATAATGTTGGAACTGATAAGACAATTGATCTCTCCCTTATTTTCCTTTCAAAGTATAGTGCATATCTCCATATTACACTTATTATGTCATATAATTCTTCAAGTAGCTTCCCTACAAGTTCCGTAGGCACAATTCTAAATGTATACATTGCATCAATAGTTTTTTCATCAATTTTTAGCTTGTCTATTGATTCAACTTTTGAAACTTTAATATTTGCCTCGAACCAATGCTTCTAGATGATCTCAAAAATTTAGCATGTTCATCAACTGTTTTAGATACAAAGTTCTTAACAACTCTGAATTGATTATTGTCATTTAAATGTGTCCTTTCACTATCCTCATTCTTTTATTTCTTCATTATTTTGGGTGCTAACTGTTGTCTATACTTCCTTTTCTATTAGGTTCAAGTTTTGGGTTTTTTCTCCCCAAGTACAATAATTTTACCTCTACCTCTCTTTGTAGGTGTTGTAGGGGTTGATTCAGCTTTAGTCCTTGACCTAGTAGCCTTCAAACTAACATTTTCCTCTACTAGTTTCTTCTTACACCTCTTCAGTTTAGACATACATGTACTTCTATTTCTTCTTTCTCAGATTTTTCTCCCTTGCTTTATTCATCAACCAACTTATCCTTCTCTTCACCAAGTTGTTTCTCTAATGTGTTTAAAATTTTCTTTGATTTGTTTTGCATTTTGGGACCTAGGATTTCAAGCATTATCCTCTTCTTAGCTTCTTCAAATGTTCCAAATAATTTGTTTTTTCTGTCTAATGGTTATTTCAAGAAGGTTTCAATAGCCAATGTAGCTCAGTCAATGTCAATATCATAATCCATCAATTTTACCCATGACATTCTTAGTTCTATAGCTTTAATTAGACATGTGTCTATACCAACTAGGAAAAAAATTATATCTTTGTACTTCTTAACTAGCTATTGGGGAATCCTATATCTTTCATGTATTCTGGCCTTGAATTGTTAAAAATAATCACTCATCACTTTATCAAAGTTCTCACTGATGCCATTTATGTAATCACTAATCTAATAAATAATAGGCCTATTTGTATTCCAGCTCACATCACCAATTGTAGGAAATAAATTTCGCAAGTAGAAGAAAATACATACCAATAACGATCCATATTTCAATGTGTTTGACTTGGAAACTCAGATAGTATGCATATTATCTTCCATTTTCTTCATAATTATCTCAGTAAGATCAAGTTTGAATCCTTTATTCGTAATTTTTATGCTAATTCAATAGCTCCATACAGTACAATATGTTGTCTTGTATAATGATAGATTTTGTATGCAATAACACATGTAGAAAACTTAGTTTCTGCATCATTTATTGTAGACACTTGGAGACCTTACATCCCTTGTAACTCTGGTATTCTTCTCTATTTCTTCCTTCAGTGTTTCTCTTACTTCTTTTTCTTTCTTGGCAATTGGGAATCTAGTAACCATATGCATTACATCCTTTTTGATCTTAATAGGTCCATCTTGTTGGTTTCCTTTTCTTTCCACTTGCAAATTTACACTATGATTGACAAACTAATGTCACTGACTCTATAATCACTCCAAAATCTACAAGAAAAAGGGCCAATTAACAAGGATCAACAAGGCTCCTCCTACACTTTGAGCCTAATGCTCAGGCGAGTGCACCCCTGACTCACTTCTTGAAAGGAGTCTCCAAAATATTATACATTCATGCACTTACAAACTGATTGAAATATTTTATCATTTATATTTGTTTGATTGATGATGGCATAAATGCCTCCTGATAATGGACCAGTGTCTTCTCCTAGGGAGTATAGTCACAATACAACATACATCAGCTAAAAATCTAACTCCAACATAACCAAATCAATAATAAGTGCTTGTCCTATTATTCCCCTCCAACCTCACACTTAGACATCAGATTCTCATTCAACCATGGATTCTCTTAAACTACCTTTAAGGATTTAATCTTGACTTTGGCTAGAACTCAAAGATATTTTCACAATATACTTTGTATACCATACATTAACTCACTTTGTGACATTAATATATGAGAATGTAGGATCAGAATAAGAAGACATACATAGATCTGAGACTGGGATTCAAGTGCATTTTCATTAACACTTGCAAAGTCAATATATCACAAAATGACAAAATACTAAGGAAAACAAACACTAAGCCTAGCTCTCATTACTCAATTGTTTAGATTAACCATCTTCTTTTCAACATACAACGGTTGGAAATATATAGTCACTAGCTATCTTGGAATCCTTTGGAAAGGATGCAACAAGCTTTGGATAGCCAACAAAGAATTAGGGTTTTAACCATCTTACCAATCGGATTCAATAAAAAATTTACTGCAAGGGAGGAAAACAAGCAATCGTGAGTAAATCAAATCCAAAAATGATCTTCATTAACAAAACTATCCCTAACTGGTATGCAAGAGACCGGAAACCCATCAAGTAGACCCATTGTAACTCCACTTGCAATGCGACTTGAATAACCATTTCACCTACAACCATGGCACAAACACCTTCTGCTATCAATCATATCTCAGGCCATATTGTACCAGTGAGCGCAAAATCATATCATGCAGATCGGCCACCAAAACATTAAAATTTTAGTCTTTCTATTGCTAAGAAATTCTTAAAATATTTGAATTTAGGATAGCAATGGTTAATCAACCAATTTAAAACATGACTGTCAATGCATTCCTTCTTGACAGATTGTGTGGTTCACAAAAATTGATAAAATGGTCAATTGGGCCCAGGGCCACATCACCCTCCTCGTAGCCAATAGAAATCAAGCATGTCAGTAGTATGCAACATGGACCCACCACCTCATTGGCTTATGGCTTTGGAAGGAATCAATGATCATCACATGATCACAAAGAGGAAAAACTTACCTCATGATCATACGACAACCGTCGATTATGACTTAAACTTTAGTTGCTTTGAAAATCCTTTTGAAACTAGGCCCACCAAGACATTTGTAATACACTCGCAACAATGTGGATGAGAAATGTTGAGGTCAGGGAAGAATTGTGAGCATGTGAAATGCAGAAAACATCCATGGTTTTTATGCTTATACAATTTTATGAAACCCTCCGGCACAAAACAAGATATTTCTTGCAGACCTTGAAACTTGAATATCCTCCTGGTTGTGACTGTTCAAGGCATGCTCTCTCAACCAAATCTTGGAAACACAATGAACTATCATATGCTAAGGGAACAAGCCATGAAACATAAAAAATTTAGCTCACAAGTTAAAATTGTGTCACAACTAGGGCAGGGCAATTCACTTGGATTTTTACATATTAGACCATGCACCCTAGATTGGAGCATGGCGACATGGAAAACACTACATGGCTAAGGGCACAAGTAATGAAACCTTATAAAACTTCGGCGCACACCAAAACTATGATCACAAGTATGGTGGGACAACTTCTAGAAAACTTCAACGATAAGACCAATTTCATAGGATTTTTATATTAACAGGAAATTGGTCTAATAGTGGCTCTGTTTGGGGATGATGGGTAACTTGTGACCATGCAAGAATTTAGAATTTTTGGGAGAGAAAACCACCCACTGGAGAAGAACAAAGAGCACTGGGACAAAAACCTATGAACTAAAGCAAGACCAGATAGAAAGAAACACACTGGTATATACAAGTCTAACTACTATTCATGGAAAGGAACATACTTTAATTGAAGTATTTCTTTAAGAATTGTCCATGAACTAGAAATTCTTGTATGTCACCATTTAATTATTTGACAATGTATGAATCTAGTCCCCATCTCTCATGAATCAAATATGGTCCTAACCAGATTCGATCAAACTTTCCATGTTTTCCTTTATCTTCCAATCTAGAATTCCAGATTAATACCAAGTCATCAAGTTCAAACTAACTTTTAACAACTTTTCTATCATACAAAATCTTAACTTACAACTGCAACTTAGCATTCTTTGAAGCTAATTCTCTTCTAGTTTCATCCAACCTAATTAAGTCCTTAATTCTCAACTACATTTCATTCTCCAGATCCTCATCATATATTTGAATAAACTTATACATCTCTAGCAAGTTGTTCTAAGGCATCCTCACATGTATTCCATACACTAGATCAAACAGTGCACATCCGATTTCCCTTTTCATAGTTACTCTATCATCCCATATAGCTAATGCCAATTTTGAATTCCATGCCTTCTTTTTTTTTCAAGAATTCTCTTGAGAATCTTTATCAAGCTTTTATTGGTTGATTCTACCTATCCATTTCCTTGTGGATGATAAGGTGAGGAAAATGACATCTAAATTCCTAAACCTTTGTAGAATTCTTTCTATTTAGAAGACTTGAAGCACATTGCATTATCACTAACAATCCTTTTAGGACAACCAAATCTTGTAACAATATTATTCAATAAGAAATCAATCACCACCTTACTTGTTGGATTCCTTGTAGGAATAGCCTCTACCCATTTTGTAAAATAATTAGTGGCAACTAAGATCCAAGAGTGTCCTCCACTAGAATTGTTTGGGAATTCACCTATAAAATACATTCGCCATTGCTGGAATGGGGCTTGTACTTCTACTGGCCTCAATGGTACATTTCCTAAAAACTTGAGCTTACCAAAAAATCTCTAACAAGCATCAGACTTTCTTACCAATTGTTTAGCATCCTTGAAGATTGTGGGCCACTAGAAACTTGCTCTCAGAATCTTTTGAGCAGTATTTTTCCCATATAATGTCCACCGCAGATCCCTTCATGCATTTCTTTTAACAATTTGTCAGCTTGATCTTTGTCAACACATTTCAAAAGTATGCAATCCAAATTCCTTTTATATAACTTGCATTTTATAATTACATACTTGATTACTTGTAGTTTCAGTGTCATTTTCTTATTATCATCCATTCCTACTAGACACTTCATGTTTCTTAAATAATAGATAACATCTTGATACCAAATGCAGTCATCCATATCACATGTGTAATCAACTTTAGCTTGATTTATCTGATTTGCATCAAGATTAGACTGAGCCATCAGTTTTGCCAATCCTTAACCTCTAACCAACTTGGTAATTTGGATACCAATGTTAAACTCTTGAATTATATTAATCCATCTACATCTTCTCCCAGACACCTCTTGCTATGAAAAGATATCCTTTATTGTAGCACTTGGTACAAAAGCAACGACAGCTACTCCCATCAGATAGCACCTAAAAGCCTTCACTGCTTTCACCAGTGCATATGCTTGTTTCTCATTGATGTCATATTTTAATTTAGCAACCTATAAAGATTTACTAAAGAATGCAATAGGCTACTCAAAACCATCCTTATTTTTCTCCAATAAAACTATAGCAATAGTATGAAAGCATGCAAAAGAGAAAATGTGCATGGGAAAATTGTAATCAGGTGCCTTAAGCACAGGAGCATCTTTGATTGCCTGCTTGATATTCTTGAAAGCTTCATCAAGCTCACCTTCCCATATGATCTCAGACCCCCTTTTTAACATTTTGGATATTGGTCTAGTAACTTTAGAAAATTTTGTAACAATTCTTCTTAAGAAATTTATCTGGCCAAAGAAGGACTGGATTCCCTTCACATTTTTTGGCTTTTGAATCTTATGAATTTCCATCACTCTTTTAGGATCAATTCTTACTCCTTGCTTCCCAACTAAGTGGCCAAGAAACTTTCCTTCAGTCACACCAAATACACATTTCCTTGGTTTTAATGAAATGCCATACTCTAAAGCCCTTGTAAATGTCTTTTCTAAATGAGAACAATGATTCTCTTCCTTATTGGAATATGCAGTTAAGTCATCTTGATAAACAACAAGAAAAACATCTATAAAATTTGCAAAGGAAACATCCATTGCCCTTTGAAAAGTAGCACTAGCATTTGTGAGACCAAAAGGCATTCTCACATAAACATAAGTTCCCCAAGGTGTTGTTAAGGTTGTCTTAAACTACTCTGATTCTTTTACAATTACCTAATTGTAACCAGAAAAACCATCCATCATAGACATCAAATCAGAACTAGTTACCCTTTGCAGCATAGCCTCCATATTAGGCAAGCAATAGTTATCCTTCAAAGAGGAAACATTAAGGTTCCTAAAGTCTAGACATAATCTAATATCTCCATTCTTCTTCCTACCAGGAACCAAATTTGACACCCAAGAAGAGTGCCTCATAGGCTTTATGATTCTAGCATCTCTCAACTTCATTAATTCTTCTTGCATCTTGGGTGCTAACGTAGGATTAATTGGCCTTTTTTTTTTCCTAAAAGGTTTAGCATCCTCCTCCAAAGGAATAATATGTTGAAGCAAGTCTTCCCTATAAACCTTTATGTCATCATATGACCATGCAAAAGCATGTCTGAATTTTCTTAACAATTCAATCAAAGACTTTCTTACCTTTTGAAACATCTCTCTTCCAATATAAACCTTCTTAGGTGTCTCTTGTGTACCAAGATTAATTTCATCCACATCCATTTGATCTCTCTTCTTAGTATCCATCTGAACTCTGTCCTTACTGTCAAATATGGTTTCTAAAACAAAAAGTCCCTTAGGAGCCTTATTAATCTTAAGTTACAGGACTTCATTACCAAGGATGACCTCTTTTCCTTCCTCAATCTCAACCAGAGCCAAGAAATCTAATTCTTGGCCATGATATTGATCCTCACAATTCATAAATCTCAAAATATCCCTGTCATCTTCAAATACTTGCCAATTTTCAACATTATCTAGTATACTAGGCCTAGTTTTAATTTCAACCTTGGAGACACTAGCAAATGTAATGTCACTAGGATTGATTCTTATATTGGCTAACAAGTTAGCCATTTTATTGTTGTTCCTATCCTTTTGTAAAATGTTGAAGGCATCAAAATATTCAATCATGTCCCAAATAGTATTTCTATATTGTTTCAATCTCTTGTTCTTGGAAGCATATACTAATCTCACCTAGGACACAACCAACTTTGAATCACCTGCAAACTTTATGCATTTAATTCCATGCTTGTGTGCCAACCTCAATCCTCTTAGTAATGCCTCATATTCTACTATGTTATTTGTACATGAGAAACTTAATGTGAAAGAGAACTTGTAAGTATTCCCATCAGGAGAGATGAGAAAAATACCTGCTCCTGAACCATCTTTGCAATTTACACCATCAAAGTACATCACCCATAAATCACCCCTCTTAGATTTAACATTTACCTCCATAGTGATAGATGGCAACATAGGATCCTTTTCAAGCATAGTGACCTCTACCCTGAAAGCATTGATGTCAGTATCTACAAAACATGTAGTCTCATTATTAATATTCTTTTCAATCATGTGGCATACTCTTGGCTCTCACTCAATCTTAATAAATTGATCATCAATCTTGAAAGTTTCATATGACAAAACATATTGTAAACTTCCACCCATGGCAGCACTCCACTTCCTAGACAATAACATCCCATAATGAGGAGAGATATCCACCACCAAGACACTCATAGTCCCAATGACTAGTACTTCTCTCTGATCCATTGCACAACATCTACCTTGAACTGTATCAACTTTAAGGCCCAACTTCTCCATGATTTTGAAAGGCATGATAGTATTTGAAGCACCTGAATCAATCATGCAGTTCCTTAATTTCATTCCATTCACAATGGCACTTAGAAAGAATGGGTCAATGTTTTCAAGGCTAGCATTGACAAAATTGTCTAAATATATAGGTGGTATTTGAGACACCATTCCTTGAACTTCCATTCCTTTCAAAGCTTTAGCCTAGGGCTCATTGGCATTGCAACAAACATTTTTATCATGAACATTATCTACCCACACAAGAGCTCTATCCTTATGCTCAGGGATCCTCAACAATTTTGACAAAGGAACCTTGACATTAATCTAAGACAATATAGCCAACATATCAATAAGAGCAGAGGAAGGGATCTCAATCTACACCACTCTTGTGTCTTTATGTTTCTCTGATACATTAGTTGTAGTTGTCACCTTCATTTTTTTAGTTTTAGCCATTGTACTAACTAGCCTCTCTACTTCCTTCTGATTATCTTTGTCATGGATAGCAAAGATATTTTCAACTCCAACTCCCCTTGGTTCCCACCTTTTATCTCTTTCATTTTTGAACTTCATCAAGTTTCCATCTTTTGACTTGTTTCCATTGGGTCCCGTAGGATTGGTATCCTTGATAAACATTCGTGCAACTTTTCCATTGGTATCATTTGTTGTCATACTTCTTGTTTGTACTTGAGCTATCATCTCCATAGTGATCCTAGCAATTTATTCTTCTGAAGGTCTTCTTAAATTCATTAGCTCTGAAGAGGAATTCATGTTACATGTCTTTTCATCAATGTCATCATTATCAAAAAATACCTCTTGATGGAGCAAGACCTTGTGTCTTTTTAGGCATACATCAGTCTCTTCACTGATATTAGAATCATCTTCATATGCCAAATATGAAGATTTCATGTTACACCCAATACTTTTATGAGTTCCTTCTTTTTCAGGTTCATCAAAACCATCATTCTAATATGCAGCCATAGATTGTGCAACCACACAATGTTCTGCAGAATGAGGAGACTGGAAAGTAACACACCATGGTGTGTCCTCCATAACATTTATATAGGCCTTCTGTAAAGGATTAGGGACAACTTTGTCATTATTTCCTCTCATAGTAGGGACAATAGGTTTTCCATCTTTCCATTGGGTGTTATAAGGATAATTTTATAGCCTATTCTGCTTATTGAAATTGTTATTGAAATAAGGCTTGTCACTAGTAGAAATCTTTTCATTTGTGACACTAGGTGTTTTTAAGTCCTTTAGTACATTCAACACCTTATCCAACTTGTCTTCCTCCTGCTTCTTATTTCCAATATTTCTCTCATTATCCCTTTTGTATTTTTTATCCCCAAACAACTTAGGGTTGTGTGCTATAATTGTGTCACACTTCTATGAATCATTACATTCAAGAACACTCAAGAATGAGGTCTCAAAAATTGATCCATAGCTCCCTAGGCATGGAGTGCAAGGGTTTTTAAGAATGCTCTCAGCTAGAGTGATTAAGCCAATAACCTTGCTAGTAAACCATGCAATGGGAGATTCAAATGAAGACAAGGGAAAGAATGCCAATATACTCAAGAATCAAGAATGAAAATGCAATGCTATGCTATGCTAGAAATGGAAATGCAAGCTAAGCTATGAAAATGAAAGAACAAGTATTACCAAGCCTCCTAGTTAAGCTAGATGAATTAATCTAAAGCGTAAAGGAAATATAAGCTAAGTATGAAGATATGAATGCCATGATAATGCAAGAAATGAAACTATGATAACATGTAGATGCAAAATCCAAGAATGCTCCAAATCTTCAAAAGCTCCAAATATACCTAGAAAACCTGCGGCATAACATTAGTATAAAAACCTAAGATATGAAAATGAAGAAGAGAGCTCTCCTTTTATAAGAAATGAAAAGGAATGGACCATGGAGATTAAGAGGCAAAAGATTTAATCAAGGGTGGAGCAATCCATGTGCACAAGTATCCTCCAATAGGAAAATAAGAGTTGACTTTTGGGTCCATATGAGACAAAAAGTGCTTTTTCCCTTTTATAAAATAAGAATAATGTTTTATTTGTGCAACTTAGGATAAGAGGAAAAGTGGGGGCTTTGATTTATTAAAAGGGGAGGAAATATTCCTTTTAAATAAATAAAAACTTAGGATAAAATGGTTAGCCCATGGAAAATAATTGAATAAATTATAGAACTAGGATTTGATCAAGAATAAGGAATTTATGATTTAGCAAAAGGGGCTAATAGTCTAGATGACCATTTTTAGGTGTATACATTTGCCCCTCTTTGACTAATGTGTGATCGATCTGGGAACACATTACATCAAAGAATAGATCAGCCAAGAAGGAAAGAGATAGTGATCTAACTCCAAAGAATGAAGTGCAGAGAGATAGCAAATCCTGCATGATCAACCTATTAGCAATAGTACTAAACACTTAAGAAAGAGATAGCCAATAAGATATGATGTGTCTGCCCCCTCAAGATCAAAAGTGAAATCAGGTAGAGGGAAATCAAAAGCAAGAGAGACATGATCAAATCACTAGAAATCATAATCAAAGAAAGAGAATAGAATAACCATTAAGCAGTGAAGGTATGCCCCACACATGGGACCCAGGGCATGAACCAAGTAGTCCCTCAACCTGAAAACACCACGGAGGGGGAAGAACTTGAACTTGAGATTGATAGTGAATGAAAGACTAGAAGTTTGAAAGAGATGGAGATGAAGAGGTGAAGAATGCCCCAGCGAAGATCGAAGGATTAGGCCTCAAATGGTCAGCCAACTGCATGAAAGAGGGGGAAAAGGTGATTTGGATGATCAAGGTGAACTAAGATTTTGGTTTTGATCCTAAAATGAAAGGAAAATGATGGGATATGAAAGACCAAAAGTGAAAGACATGATCAGGAAGAAGCAATAGGTGAATGCAGTTGATTAACAAGTCCATGAAAGATGAAAGGAGAGCTCTCTCCATATGCAAGATGCAAAACTAACTAACATGAACTTAAGAATGTAAGCTACATGAAAAGTGGTTTACTTGCAAGATTACAAAGCCAATAGACATTTAATATTCATCATTGAGCATTATTGGTAGCATTGCAAGATCATACAACACACACTAGCATAACTATGTGGATATGAATATGATCTCTATTAGATAAAAATGTGGAAATCCCACCTAGGCATCAAAGACATGTATGTCTAGATGACTAATGTAGTGAGATCACCTAAATTTTGATATGGTGAGATTATGCTTGTATCAAGACACATGAAAGTCAGGATAACTAGAAGCACGCACTCGCAAAATAGTCAAAGACAATACCTTGTCAATCCCTAGTGTCAAGTAGGACTAGCATAAATGCTAATGACAGTAAGGATCAACAAAATATACCCACAAGTAGAAAGCAAATAAAACATGTTCTCATTCCCTTAGTTTTCTAGCTATGCATCATCAAAAATGATCATAGGGGGAGAACACTCAGCAAAGAAATCATCACAAATAGCACACAAAGAAATAAAGTCAAACAAATCTCAGTGAGTCAAGTGCATGTGTGTATAGCATCATCTAGACTGCAGGTAGGACATCTGATAAGTGTTGAGAAACACTCGATGCTAGGGTAGCATTGAAAAACACAGTTGGGGTGGTGTTAAAAAACATAGTTGTGGTGGTGTTGAAAAACAAAATTGGGGTGGTATTGAAAAACACCATTTGTGAGGTGCCTAAGAAACCTAGATGCACAAAGAGACCCAAGATAAGCTTAAAACAACGTATGGCCCCTAGACTAAGACAAGAGTCAATTCTAGGCTAGGAGAGGCAAAGTGAGAAGTGGAGCGAATGAGCGCCATGCAAGACTGATAGACATAGGTGTGGAGGGTCTCAAGCAATGCATGTTTCCAATTTTTCACCACTTGATAGATTTATTGCAATTTTTTCAGGACTTTTTTATTATTTTTTTGTATTTTTGCTACCAAGACACCTGTTTCCAAGTTTTCACCAAGGCACTTTTTCAATTTTTTTTTAAATTTTTTTAATTTTATTTTTTATTTTTTTGGTGATACATCAAAGTTCCTATTGCTAGGTTTTCACTAGGATGTTCATTTTTTAAGTACTTTTTATGCTTTTTAGGATTTTTTCAGCATCATATATGAATTTTTTTGGAATTTTTTCAGGATCATAAAGTATGTACAAAGAATGCCCTAGATAGAAACGGGCATCAAGAATCTATTTCCCCTGATGTAGAGAATTGATAGGCCCTAGGCCCAAATGCTACAACTGTGATGATAGGAGGTCTCAACCAGTTCGACCAATAATAACCATCCCTAAGCAATGTCTGAGCTAGTGGAGGATCGTTAGAATGTGATCCACATATGCCATCGTGGATTTCAGCTAGCACTTTTTCTGACTCCTCTATTTATAGACACTTAAGGAGAGTTTCATCTAGACCCTTCCTATACAAGTGACTAGAGACAAATGCAAAGTGTAAGGGATGGTGGGAAGAAAGGCGTGGTGGATTTGTAGGAGGAAAATGAGGTGGAAGATATGAAAAGATGGTAGGATTGTAAGATTTGTGAGTAGGATAGTGTAATTCATCCACCAAGAACTTGAAGTAAAATTTATGCTTTTTCATTTGTAAGATGGATGTCGAAGTAACCAAGGCATTACAAACTTTGTTCTCAGCTCTAGGAATGGGTTAAAGTGTAATAGATATGAGATCATGCTTGAAGTAGTGCACCATTTTTTTGTAGAGAATCAGCTTGTCATCTTTTATTTGAGAATCATTATTTTTTAGCAGATTTTTATTTTTATTTTTCTTAGGTTTAGATACCACCACAATGTGGTTTTCACCATCCAACCATTTCTCTTTTCTTTTGACATGATGACTGTGATACTTGATTGCTGATTCAATCTTTTTTGTTGTTAGTTCACTAGTGGAAGAAGTAACAGGTGTTGATGCAAGATGAAATGAAGTGACTAGTTCAATAGCATTTATGTGAGGGATGTCATCTCTGCTAATAAGAGAGGTCAAGCCTATAGGGTAAGCTCCAAAAGTAGCTAGATCTAGAGTTGTCATAGAAGGACCAATGTAGTCGACTAAGGCAATACGGGGAACAAACTCATCAGACCCAACATGAGACTCATCAACTATGTCAGGTGGGTTACAAGAGGTATGAACCACATTAAAATCCATATTTGTCATGGAAGGATCTTCTAGAAGAGGCTTAAGATGCTGAGAAGTAGAGATACTCATTTCATTATGTGAGAGATCACCTCTTTGTAGCAGCCGTGCAATGTTGTGACATTGTCTATCATAGTTCAATGATTCTTTAGGCACATAGGTTCTAGACATAGAGGCCTCAACTATATCATCAGTATATATACATTCTTCTCCCCAAAGAAGTGAAGTAGAAGGAAGATCATCTCCCATTTGAGTCATAGTGTGTAGCGGTGACTCATCTGTATCCGTGTCTAAATCACTGAGCATGGGAGTATTTCTAGAATTATCAAGAAGGGAAAATCTACCCTCATCTTCTCTATAGATCCACTCTTGAATAGCTTTTTCTTCTCTTTCTACTTCTAAAGGAACAGATGAAGGAAAAAAAGTATCAAAGATCGTCATAGCAGAAGTGGAAGGCTTCATCTGATTAGAAGGTCTCCCATATGACCTAGGAGAAACAGGTATAGAAGCAAAGGAATCCAATGTATATTCACCCATACCAAGGCTCATCATCTTAAGTGTTTTCTTAGCAACAACTAGGGACATACTAGGATCAATAGAAGGTTCCTTGTGAGGAACAAATTTTTTAGTAGTAGCAAGAGCATTAATAGCAATAGTATGGTCTCCAGGAATCACAACTTCAGTGCCATTGTATGGAAATTTGACACACTGATGATAAGTGGAAGGAACAACCTGCATGTCATGGATCCAAGGATGACCCAAAAGAATGTTATATGTGAGTGGGATGTCCAATACTTGGAAGCTAATATCTTTTGTGATAGGGCCCACTCAGACAGGTAGCGTGACAAGACCTTTGGAAGATCTTTCCACTTCATCGTAAGCTTTTATAGTAATCTTCTTCTTAGAATCCACAGCAAATTCTCACAAACCCAATTGTTGTATGACATTGAAAGAAACAATATTTAACCCTACACCATTGTCTATAAGGACTCAGTGGACATGGGTATTGTAGACTAGAACTTCAATGTGTAAAGCTAGATTATGTGGGTGAGCAATAGATATGTCATCTTATGCAAAAAAGGAGAGAGATAGCGGAGATGAAATGTGGTTGACCATAGCCTAAAATTGATCTGGATCAATGTCATTAGGAACACATGTTGTACATAGAGCCTCATGAAGAATCTCTCTATGTGAAGGGGATAACCAAAGAAACTCAAGGATAGATATCTATGTTGGTGTCTTTTGCAAATGTTGGATAAGATCATAGCTAAGGGTGGTTGAAGTAGCCGCTTGTTTGGAAGGCAAAGCTTGCTTGGGATCTTGCATAGTTTTAAGGACAATCTTGGCTTGCCCCCTAGTAACAGCATTCAGTGTCTCACTTTGGGAAGATGAACTACCATGTGTTTGCAAGACCAACTTTGGCTTACCATGATTGGATTTATTATCCTCTTGAGACCCCATCTTTAAAACACTCTCAACAGGCTCTACCATGTTGATCACAGGCATATTAGAAGGATATGTGTAATTGATCTTAGCAACATGATTCTTCTTATGTGCTTGAGATGTTTCCCCCTTATCATGCTTAGGTAGAGGATCTTTGAAAGCTGTGTGATCAGAATTTTTAGTTAAGCCATCAGTGGAGATTGTGCCATTCTCAATAAGATACTGAATATCATCCTTAAGCTTAAAACAATTATCTGTCAAATGTCCCTTGTTTCTGTGATAATGACAATAAGAATCCTCTCACCACCAATCAGACCTATTTATCGGATCCCAGTTACTAGGTTTATCAGGAAGTGTAAGATATCCATTCTCAACCAAAGTCTTAAGGATCACATCATAAGGTTCTACCAACTTGGTATAGACTCACTTTTGAAATGACTTCTTAGGCTTATCTGCATATTGAGGTTTAGGAGCACTATGAGCATTGGCAGCTTCTTGTTGTTTTTCTACATAGATAGCATTGGAGAGATTGAAAGAAGGCTCTTTAGCTTTAGGAGCATCAACAACCCCATCATTAACAACATACTTGTTTTGTTCCAAGGTTTGTTCTTGTATTTTCCATTGCCTTTAGCATCTTTATTAATAACAATATCCCCTTTTCTTATAGCTACATTCTCAATTTGATATGCACTTTCAACCATGTCATTGAAAGAAGAGAACAATTGTTTCCTTAAATCATAATATAGCTCAGACACAAGAGTGTTGACAAAAATGTCAATCTTTTCTCTCTCGGGTAACTGACGAGGATACCTAGAATACAGTGACCTCCAACATTGTAAGTAAGTTGCAAATGGCTCACCTTGATGTTGTCTTAGATTACCAAGATCTATCACAGTGATAGGTTGTTGGATGTTGTAAGAATAATGCTGGGTAAATCACTGAGCCAACTCATCAAAAGTCTTAAGAGGTGGTGTCAATTTTGCAAACCATTCCAAAGCTTGGCCACTTAAACTTCAAGGGAATAATCATAGAAGAAATGTGTCTTCATGAAGAAAGTCCATGCTAAGAGCATAAAAGTGATGCACATGGTCATGTGGATCACCATTTCCATCATACTTGTCATATTTGGGAACATCAATATCCCTAGGAAATGGGACCATGTATATACTCATATCAAAGGGAAGAGCACAAATTGATTCTACAAAAGAGACCTTTGGAGGCTCTTTGTCTATTACCATTTGGGTAAGGCATTGATTTGTCTAACATAGTTCTTCTTGAAGGACTTCCAATTTAGTTGGTACTCTTTGTTGGACAATTTGTTTGACATCATAACTGGGAGGAAGCTTGTATCCTCTAGAAGTCATATACTGAAAATATTGGTCGCCATTATGCTCTAAAAGCTTATGCATCATTTGTTGGGAGACCACATCTTGTTCAAATCTGATAAGATCCTCACTAGAAATCTCATCATCAGCCTCTACCTCATGTTGAGAGGGAGGAGGTTTAGGAGGTGAAGAAGGCATACCAAAAGTGGGTCTTGGAGGAGATCTTGGTGGCGTGTTGTTGCCATTGTTTCCATTGATAAAAAGAGGTCTATGCTCATGATTACTAGTCTTAGGTTGCTCATGAAATGTCCCTCTATAAGCCATGTGCCTAGCAACATCCATCCTTTGTTTATTGTGTTCTTTGTCTAAGCGCGCTTGGTTATCTTTATGCTCAAAATGTTCTTGCAAGCATTGAAATTTTTCTTGTTCAGTCAAAGTAAGTGAGACATTGTCCATGTTTTTGGGGGTCTTGAATGCAGAAAAGAGGAAACCTCCTTTGTACCATGGGGTAGCCTTAGAATCCTCAGATTGGTTAGAACTAGAACTATTGTTGCTAATGGGCACTCATGAGCATCTAGTTGGAGAAGGTAACTGTGTATAATTGAATGGAGGATGACTCTCCTACTCAAATTGAGACTGAGTTGTATCGGCATGAAAAGAGATGTTGGTTGACTAATAGAATGAGACAAAGTTTCTCAAATTTGAGATAAGAAAAGCTAATAAAGATCACTTGTCAAAGTAGAACAATAGAGAGATGGCTCATCAAAAGTGCTCAAGCACTTACAACAATCAATTGACTAAAGATGAGAAGTGAGCAAGAAGCTCAATAAGCAAGTAGCTAGAGAGGTAACCTGTGATGCGACAAGTGATCAAGAGTAGCATTCATTAAGCTCAAATCCAATAGTTTTAGCTCATTTGTTTTAGTCTAGAACAAGTCTAAGCATGCAGATAATAGTCTAGCTTCAGGTAAGAACAGAAAAAGACACTCTATGATAGGTTAAAATGCAAGTTTAGCAGCTCCAGATTGCAACTGTAATACCTCTCCTATGGTGATACTTAGACTTTGCTGATTTGGACATTTTTATTATGATGGTCGGGACTATGCATTTACATTTATGTTTTGTAAATGATGATATGATGGATATGCTCATTTATGGTTATCATTTATATGTTTATGAGATTAGAAAGCCATCTATTTTTATATGTTTTATGGATCTAACCCAAGGATTGAATCTAACCATTATCATGATGTTTTATGTTTCATGGATATGTGTCTGATGTTTTTTCATGACTCAGGACAAAGTCATAGTTACTCACTTAGCTGAGGTCCACATGATGTATCGATCATGGTCATCTACTTGTATATATTTGATTTGTATATCCATATGTATATATATGCATCTCTTCTTGGTGATGCAGGATTGTAGGTACCGGGTATTGTCTCCACCTGGCTCCATAGGTCTGAGTGATCCCTCAAAATCCTTGATCATTGTTGTTGTTGCGGAGATATCACCAGGTTCCATAGGAAGAAACTTCACCTTTGATCCTTTTATCCTTAGGTGGGAAGTGTTGATTTAGTCCCTTGTGTGGATGTATTGTGTGATCTCGTAGTTGTTGGATTTGTGGATCTTGTAGCTAGTTCTTGTCTTCATGGTATATTGATGTGAATCATTGTTCATTAAAGGTATGATTTAGCAATTTGTCTTTAGTAGTAGCTACTATTATACTAGCATATCTCGTTAGGAACGAGTCGGTATGTGATTTAAATCATGTGATTTTAATACCTATAATAATGAATAATTTTATGGTATTATTTTATAATACTCATAATAACAAAGTGACTATGACAATAGTAATAATAAAATATTTTAAATAAATAGTGGAAAAATGTAACTTATGTTAGTAGCTACCTGATATATATTTTAGAATGTGGATTAGTGTATGGATAAATAATATATTTTATAATAATGTTATTTTAATATTTAATATTAATAATAATGTGTCTTATTTATGGTATATGTACCATAAGCATATGGGTGCACACATATGCCTATGAATACATATATTAATATATTATTATATAATAAATTAATTAGTTGTGTGAAGGAAACTATTCTTATGTTATTTTTATAAGTGGTAAATAGGATTGGTAAATTCTATTACCATAGTTAAATAAGTTACTAAATTAATTTTGAGCTTATATTATTTATTTTAACACCCTTAAATTTAGGGAACATAGATTATAGTCTTATTTAAAATGTATTCACCTTTACGGGAATGATTTTTGCTAACCATCCCATTAACTATTAACGAATGGATAGTTGAGATGGTTGCATCGGTTGGATTATCTGTGCAACCACCTCCTCCATTCTATTTATAGGAAAAGCTTTCCTTTGTATGGGAGTTGGGGAGAAGAATTGATTTCGAGAAGAGGATTAGTATTATTATTGTAGAAAAATTGATATTTTTAAGGAGAGAAGTCCCTTATTCTGTGAGTTTGCAATTTGGATTGTTACGGGTAGAGGCTAGAAGATTCCAAGCAAAGGGATTCAAAGGAGAGCTAGAAACATTGGAGAGGATTTGATCTTCCTTCATCAACCGGTCTCCGTAGGACTCCAGGTTGGAATCCGTACTGAGAGATTATTCTCTTTTATATTAAGAATGTTTGTTATGTTTGAATGCGATTGTATATGTTTATTTGTATCCAGATGTGCAAAATATTTATACATTATTCTATGAGCCATTTATATGATATTGTATTATGTTTGATGTAAATATATTATTGTATTATGTCATTAATTTCTATATCATAGTAGCTGTTTATACAAATCTATATAAATTGCTATAATAATGAACAATGACAGCTGCTTATTTAAGCATAGGATGAATTCGGGAATAGATTATTTGTATATAGTTTATTAGTAAGAAATATGGGTAGTATTCTATATTTTATTTGTTGTCAAAATAAATAATATATCTATTAGCTGTCAAAATAATATTATGGTTAAATAAGGTTATACTTGAATAATTATGTATGTTTAAATAAAGTTGTGCTTCAAAAATTAATAAATAAATTATTAATGTAAAACAATAAAAATAAAAATAAAACTATATAGTTATAAAGTTATGCATAAACAATTATAGATGCTTAAATAAAGTTTTGTTTAAAAAAATAAATGATTGATAAAAAAATAAATTAATATAAAACAAAACAAAAAAATGAAAGGGTTTGGAAGTGGGGGCCACCACCTTCCCCACTCTCCTCACGGTTCCCAACTATAGCACTAGCAGGCACTGCTACAACAATACCTGACTGCTACAGTAGCGGGTACTACAGTAGCAGTACCTGTGAGTTGGGAAAGCACGTAGGGTGCTAGGTCAATGGAGTACGGGGCCCACAGGTTCCCCCCCATAAGTCACTTCTAAATAATTTTTTTAATTTAATTTGTGGTAGGGGTTTTATTTTTTTTTAGATTTTAATGAATATTAAATTTAGGATACTTAGATTGCTATTAAATTTAGTCATGGTTTAATAGGAATTTTATAGTCTAGTTGATTTATAAATATTTTCTAGAAATTATATTTGTTTATTTAAATTTTTTAATATGGGTTTTTATAATATCCGCTTTATACAAGTATAACATTTAAGTATAAGTTTACGTACTTAACTTATACTTTAAGTTATACTTGTATAAAGGGATTAGGTACCTTTCAAATTGATTGGAATAGGTTTTAGATTTCTAGGAGTTAAGCTGCAACTTCTAGATTTTAGATTTTAATAAAATTAGACTTAGTCAAATTTCAAACTTAGATGGAAATTTATGGAACATTATCTTTTGGCATATGGAAATTTTTGAAAACCTTAAATATGTTTGGCGGAGGTTATATCCAATGCATTTAGATGCCTTAATAGGGTTAGGATGTGTTCAGGAAGTAGTTTAGGGTTTATGGTTGTCTAAAGGATCAGGACATTCTAAACATCCTTAAACGTTCCTAATTTCCCTAAATGTTCATAAACTATCTTATTATTTTCTACTCTTTGATGCAATCTTACAAATGTGTTTATGATATGTTTCTACTATGTTTATGATGTGATTGTGAAATGTGGGTTAAGGGTAGAAAACCTAACGACACCTAGTGAGTGGCTCTCAGTGCCGGGTCAGGGCCCTAAGTGGCTAGAACTAGGATAACCGACTGAAGAGTTATTTAACAAGTGAAAACTTAATTAAACTTATGGGAATGGGTTAAAACATTAAAAAGATTAAATGTGCCTTGCCCATGCCATTAGCGCTAGTAAAGGCTATGGATGGGAGTGGGAGAAGGTACCTATGTGTAGGTACGATCTAATAGCGCTTGTGAGTATGAAAGGCATTCGATCCCGCATGTGCCTACTTGGGGGCTGGGGCCCAAAGTGGCTAGTACCAGGACAACCCAAGGAGTGAGGGCTATGTAATGACACTCACTTAGGTTGTTTCTTAGAGTTTCTACCAAGCCTTAGAGCCTTTTGGGGAAAGATTCATACTTTGATCATCTTTTATTTGCTATTGGGAAAGGTTACCCAACCCTAGGTTTGGCCTAGCTATTCCTTCTTTGTGGACCTTGGTGTTTATCTCCTAGCAAGGGGGAGTGGGCCTTTTAGGTATCCACATGGTTGGGTGGTAAATATTTTTATCGAGGTATCTATTGTGGATGCAATGTTTGAAGATCCATGCTTGCTTATGTACCAATTTGAAGAATGAAGGCTTTGTAATTATATTTCATGATGTAAAATTATTGTTACCTCCCATCAGGAGTTGAATGTAATGTAATCAGTAATGTATTTCAAAATGATGTATTTGGAATGGGTAGACTTAGGAAAGAGGGAAAAGGGGGATGTGAACCTTATATATCAGATGTATGTTGGAAAAGAAAAAGGATTTGGTAACATTTCAAGTATAGTAGTATGTTTCTTATTTAAGTGAAAAAAAAGGCTATTGAAAAACAAATGTATTACTTGCAATGTATCAAATGGTTTAGATGATTCTATTTGATTTAAAATTTATATTGTTCATAAAGGGTACTTAGGAATGTAGATGATTTTAAGTGGAAAAT
Source organism: Chamaecyparis obtusa (assembly GCA_027943335.1). Classification (NCBI taxonomy): domain Eukaryota; kingdom Viridiplantae; phylum Streptophyta; class Pinopsida; order Cupressales; family Cupressaceae; genus Chamaecyparis; species Chamaecyparis obtusa. Next base: position 181,422 of record BSBK01010112.1, read on the forward strand.
TGAAATGAAAGTACTTTGTAGTTCTTAATAAATAATCTTATAGTGATATGTTGTAATTTGCTTTGAGAAGTATATCTTGTTGTTAGTTTACTAAATGGATTTAAATGAATCATGCACTAAATAGAAGGGAACCTTGGGAGGAAACTAATTTTACGTTTTGTTCTTATAATTGTTTTAAAAATTCAAAATTTTTCATAAATCATTACTTAGGTTTTTCTTTTACAAAGAGAATCTGTGTTCTCTTCCTTGGTTCCCTTGCGGGGCATGATAGCAACAGTAACAAGACAGAAAAAAAGTTTTGGGTGACACTTTCTAGGTAGAAAAGGTGATAGTTTATAGCGAGGTGACAATTCTCCCTAAGCCAAGTGATAGTTTCCAGTAAGTGGGGTGACACTTTTGCAGGGTCGTACGACTCTATGACCAATGAACATAAAAATCTTAGTTTTGAAGTGTTTTGACCAAGTTTGCATATCAACAGATTTTTATCATGGATCAAGCACATAAGATAGCAATCAAGGACTTCAAGCAAGCAATTTTCTTCAAACAATGAGCAAGGGGCAAAGCAAACTTGCACATGAACAAGAATAGTGACTTAGTATTTCTACTCCTTAAAGATTCTACTTGTGTATGTTCTTGAAAATGTTTTAGCAGGCACTTAGAATACAACAACATCCTATCAAGCTATCTACAGGGATATACGTAGCTTTTCTAAAGGGAGTCCTTGATATATGCAAGGTACATGAGGCCCAAATCTATAGATGAGAAGAATTCAAAATCACACAGCCAAGGGGAGACGGTAACCCAAATCTCCTCCTTCACTTCTCAAAGGTATAAAGTTCTTTGAGGCTTAGCCAAGAGTGATATCAAACTCAATTCCCAAGAGAGGTTTCTTTTGATTCACCTCTCACTATTTATACTCTGCTGGACCATAGGAGTTAAGGTCATCCCTTGAGGTGGTGTGTCCCCAAGCAGGCCTTCTAGAAATAAAAAGTAAGTAATTCACTATCAAAAATATTTAAAGCACTAAAGGTGGAACACTTAACTCTTCAAGTAAATGTGAAGTGAGTCCAAAAGTGGAACATTTAACTCTTCAAGTGAATGTGAAGTGAGTCCAAAAGTGGAACATTTAACTCCTCACACAAACTCAAAGTAAGTCCACACCTTAGAAAACTAATGAGATCAAGAAAGCATAAAAAGGGGGAAACTTTGTGGAACACTTAACGCTCTTTTCAAGTAGACCCCTCCCCTATGTATGAATGCTGACCTTGCATCCTAAGGGTAGTAATGAGGGGTGATTAGAAATAAGTGAGTCCAACACCCAATTTAGCTAACAAGATCAATCAAAAGCAATCTAAAGTGGTTAGCCCATGGAAAATAATTGAATAAATGATAGAACTAGGATTTGATCAAGAATAAGCAATTTATGATTTAGAAAAAGGGGCTAATAGTCTAGATGACCATTTTTAGGTGTATACAAGGGTCATCTCTTTTTCCACCCAATTTCCCTGATATTTTCATATTGTTTTCAATATTGATAGCAATCCTAAAAGCATCTCTGAAAGTTCTCGGTTCTTTTTCCCTCAACAAGTATCCCATCTTACCATCAAAAGCATTGAAATATGTGGTTAAGTAGACATTGTCATCTAACCTCATGACCTGAAACAATTTATGCATACCCTTATGTTGAACTCAGCTGCAGATTCATTCTAATTTTTCCTTATGGTATTAAATTCATTCAACATAAAACTGGCATTAGGCCTATTACCATATTGTTCTTTGAAGCATTTCTCAAAGGAAACCCATGTGTCAATACATCTATCAGGGAGTCTTTTGAACCAATCTCTAGCATCCTCCACCAAAGACTAAACAAACAATTTCATGATCACATCCTCATGTTCAACCTCATAGTCATTTAGCATATAGACAAACAACCTAAGATGCTCTTCACAACTAATGGCATCGTTACCAAAAAATTTAGGTATTTTATCTCTTATATTAGTAGGAAAAGCATTTGGATAACTTGGTAGTCCATCAAAGCTGATTTTCCTATAGCCTTCTAATTGTATAGGTCTTCTTTGAAAACTTGAACTAATGTTCCTACTAGAATTAACATCTACATTTCCATCTACTTGCACATCTGATTGTTGTTTAGGATCAACATTTATCTTGGTAGATGAAGTGGGAAGTGGATTACTAGTAGTAACATTACCAAGTGGAACAACATTAGAAGTTGTAGATGGCATACCTATTTCAGTAGTAGATGGTCCAAGAGTATTTATAGATGAAGCCCTCAAGAACTAGATCTTTCTTCTTTTTTCTGCTATGGAGGCCTCAATTTCAACCCTCTCTAATTATCTTGCTAGGTCATCATCCTCCTTTCTTCTTCTTTCCATCTCTGTATCCTTATTTGAAATAGGAGGTGGTATTCTTGATATTACCATTGGCTTGCTTATTTGGATTCCCACCATCTTTTGTTTTCCCTTCTCTCCTACAACAATAGTAGGAGGCTTGGTAACTGCACATTCATTTTCATCTTTAGGTAAAGAGGCATAGCTTTGAACCTGTCTAATCATAGGGCCCTCTTTATCAAATTTATGGTCTTGTAGCAGACGCTCCTGCTCACTTCTCAAAACATTAAGATCACCGAAGACATCATGCTGCAAAGTCTTAGGAGTAGAAGAAAGCATTTTGTTTCTCTCCTTTAGTTCATTAATCTTTCTAAGTAGAGACTCTCTTTCTATTAATGCATTTATTTTCTTAGCCTCTCTTTCCTTTTGTAATCTCTTGTGTATGGCATCCTACTCTGCTAATTGTAATCTCAATGCACCCAAATCATTTGGGTCTATCATAATATCTTTAGAACTTGATGACACATCCATATCAGTAGGATTTTGATATGGGAAATGGACATGCCTTGTTCCTATGGACTGCCTTCTAAACATATCCTCATTAGGATCTAAATTTGGTCCAAAACCCATTTCTCTTGCTTGTAGATCTTGGTCTGCAGGTAATGAATCTTTGTCTTGAAACAATGCCTTTGGGGTATCATAAAAATTATCTCCTCAGTGGCCACTATCTGATTTAGAACTCTTATATTTTGAATCATCCTCATTTGAAGATGCATGTGGTGCTCTATTTCTAGCATTATTTCTTTCTCTTATAGGGGTACTAGTAGATTACCCATCTCTTCTGATCCAACTCTTCTTTTTTGATCTAGGAAAATGCTCCATAATAACCTTTGGATGCTTCATGACAAAAGACCTTGTATTCCTTCTTTTTTCCATGATTTGTAATTTATAAATATTGGTTCTCAACCTTTAAAGTCACCACTCACTTTCAATGGGAATATCCTAAGAAATAAAACTTGAGAAGCCTAAAAGACAACACAAGCTAAAATAGGAGAAATACAGGAATATGCTAAAATTTCTTTTATCTCTATATTCTCCCCAGTGAAGTCACCATTTTGTTGGTTTCTTTTTCTTTCCACTTGCAGATTTACACTATGATTGAAAAACTAATGTCACTGACTCTATCACCACTCCAAATTCTATAAGAAAAAGGGCCAATTAACAATGATCAACAAGGATCCTCCTACACTTTGAGCCTAATGCTCAGGTGGGTACACCCTTGACTCACTTCTTGAAAGGAGTCTCAAAAATATTATACATTCATGCCCCTTACAAACTAATTAAAATATTTTATCATTTATATTTGTTTGATTGATGATGGGAAAAATGCCTCCTGAGAATGGACTAGTGTCTTCTCCTAGGGTATAGAGTCACAATACAACATACATCAGCTGAAAATCTAACTCCAACATACCAAAATCTAGAATGAGTGCTTTGCCTATTATTCCCCTCCAAAATCACACTTAGACATCAGATTCTCATTCAACCATGGATTCTCTAAAACTATCTTTAAGGATTTAATCCTGACTTTGGCTACAACTCAAAGATATTTTCACAATATACTTTGTATACCATACATTAACTCACTTTGTGACATTAATATATGAGAATGTAGGATTAGAATAAGAAGACATGCATAGATCTAAGACTAGAATTCAAGTGCATTTTCATTAAAACTTGCAGAGTCAATATATCACAAAATGACAAAATACTAAGGAAAACAAACCCTAAGCCTAGCTCTCATTACTCAATTTTTTAGATTAACCATCTCCTTTTCAACATAAAATAGTTGACAATATATAGTCACGAGCTACCTTGGAATCCTTTGGAAAGGATGCAACAAGCTTCAGATAGCCAGGATAGAATTAGGGTTTTAACCACCTTACCAACCAAATTCAATCAAAAATTTACTGCAAGGGAGGAAAATAAGTAATCATGAGTAAATCAAATCCAAAAATGATCTTCATTAATGGCACTATCCCTGATTGGTAGACCCACTATAACTCCACTTCTGATGCACCTTGAATAACTATTTCACCTACAACAATGGGGTGAACACCTTCTACAGTCAATCATATCTCAGGCCATACTGTACCAATGAGTGCAAAATCATATCATGCAGATCAGTCACCAAAACATTAAAATTTTAGTCCTTTTGTCACTAAGAAATTATTAAAATATTCAAATTTAGGATAGCAATGGTTAATTAGCTAGTTTAAAACATGGCTGTCAAAGTATTGCTTCCCGACAGATCATGTGGTTCACAAAAATTGACAAAATGGTCAACCAGGCCCAAGGCTACATCACCCTCCTCATAGCCAATAGAAATTGAGTAGATTGGTAGTATGCAGCATGGACCCACCACCTTGTCAGCTTATGGATTTGGAAGGAATCAATGGTCATCGCATGATTGTAAAGAGGAAAAACTTGCCTCACGATCATACGACAACCGTTGATTATGACTTAAACTTTAGCTTCTTTGAAAATCCTTTTGAAACTGGGCCCACCAAGTCTTTTGTAATACCGTCACAAAAATTTAGATGAGAAATGTTGAGGTTAGGGAAGAACTATGAGCATGCGAAATGCAAAAAAAATCTAGGGTTTTTATGCTTATACAATTTTATGAAACCCTGCGAGACAAAACAAGCTATTTCTTGCAGACCTTGAAACTTGAATATCTTCTTGGTTGTGATTGTTCAAGGAATGCTCTCTTAACCAAATCTTGGAAACAAAATGAAATATCATATGCTAAGGGTGCTAGCCATGAAACATAAAATATTTAGCTCACAAGTTAAAACTATGTCACAGCTAGGGCAGAGTAGTTCACTTGGATTTTTACATATTAGACCATGCACCCTGGACTAGGGCATGGTGATATGGAAAAAACTATGTGGCTAAGGACACAAGTGATGAAACCTTATAAAACTTTGATGCACACCAAAATTGTGATCATAAGTATGGCGGGACAACTTCTGGAAAACTACAAGGATAAGACCAATTTCATAGGATTTTTATATTGACGGGAAATTGGTCTAACACATCTAGCCAACTTAAATGATCCTATACTTGAATAAGAACAATTCTTATCCATTGATCTTTGAAAACCTTAAAAAAATGGAGGGCATGAGTAAAACCTTTCATTTCCAAATGTTTGTGCTCATCTTTCAGTTTTTCATCCACACATAATACCTTGTATGCATCTTGAATTTTTTTTCACATATCCCACAAATCTTGCAGTGAATGTAAGATCTAATATCTCAAACCAATAAAACCCTCAAAAGCAATGATGAAAGTGCTCTGGTCTCATCAACCTTCATATAAATTTAGGGATATAACTTGTAATTCAGCTCTTCATAATCTATGCTCATTATTAGAATGGGTTTTGCAACCTTGGTTTCCTTGGATTGTTCTGCACTTGATGCCATTTCAAGTTGATTGTATTGGGCTTTGTCAAGTAAAAGTTGAATGGCTCAGGAACACTAGAATTCTTATACCAGATTACTCAAATAGCTCAAACTACTAACAAATTCACACTCAGGGCTCAAATGGGAAATTTGAAGCTGACACTGAGAATGAAAACTATGCTGAGGAAAAAATGAGAGGTAAAAGAAAAGGTAAAAAAATTGGCATATTTACTAAGATAAAGATTGAGATTCTAGATTATGAATCCCTAAATTCTAAGGATGAGAATGAGAACTAGAATAGGAAAAAAGGAAGACTCCTAAGTCTAAGGATAAAAAATGGAAAAAAATATGGGGTCCAACAAAAAAGGGCTTTTTGTCTCTTCTGATGAAGAGGAGAATGCCTCGAAAAGTCAGGAGAAAAGTAAAGGTAAAAATAGCATTGTTGAGCTAGATGCTGACAAAGAGGACTGGGCCTACACTCAGGAGAACCAAAAAAAAAAAGGAGGAAAAGAGAAAAGGAAACGCCTTTGGTAAGACTCTTCTCAATGATCAGGAAAGAACAAGTGATCCCCTCAGGAAGAATGACAAAAGCACTTTAGATCCAAATCACAAGGAGAGTATCCTTTCTTTCAAGAATTTTCTAGGAACTATTGTACATGATAATAAGGTCATGAAGGAGGATCTCCATGAATAGAAACAAATCATAAACATGATCAAGTGTGCTACTTTCAGAGAAAAACCTTTGGTTTCCTATTTGGAGGACTGGATGGAGGCCATTCGCAAGGGGGAAGCTTTCAGTGAAATGGGTGGTAAGGTGATAGAGTTGGAACAAACTTTAGACAAGGTCAATGTTGAAAATAGGAGGTATGAGGAAAGAATTACTTACCTAGAAGAAAAATTTCAAAGATTGGAAATGACCATCAACAAGATTGGTGAGCAGAGCACCCAAATTATAAAAAATCTCGCTGACCAAAGTAAGGCTCCTACGGAGAAGTTGGAGATCAATAAAGGAGAGGAGTTAAAGGATTTCAAGGACAATATGGGCACTGGTATCTAAACTATGGCCTATACTAAGAAGAAAGATATATACCTGGAGGATTAAAAATTTACTAAGGGCAACATGGATCTCTTAGTCATTTAGGCCTCTCAGATTATGGATCTCAAGTAGTTTTCTATCCATTCTCTACTACTATTGTCATTTTCTATTTCTAACTATTGGGCAGTCTTTTTCTACTATCTTTTGCTGGGTTGTTTTCCCTTGATCTTTTTTTTCCCTTTGTGGTCTTTGGCTAATTAGTAATGTTGGTTCCCCTTTTCATTTCTACTTGCAGGTTTACATTATGACTGACAACTTAATGTCATTGACTCTCTCACCTCTCCAAAGTCTACAAGGAAAAGGGCCAATTAACAAGGATCAAAGGGATACCCCTACACTTTGAGCTTAAATGCTTAGGTGGGTGTACCCTTGATTCACTTCTTGAAAGGAATCACAAAATTTTATGTATTTATACCCCTTTAGAAATTCATTGAAAGATTTTATCATTTATATTGTGTGTGTGATTGATGATGATGAACTACTTCTAGAGAATGGATCAGTGCCTTAATCTAGGGCAAAGAGTCACCCAATAACATAAAAGTAACTGAGAACCTGTTGGTGTTCAAAATGGACACTTATGCTCTTAGGCTGCCAGTATACCCTTAGGTTGATTTTAGGATTGGTTAGTTCCAAAATGTATAAGGATCTTAGGGTAACTAGACCAACTATAGGGACAAGACTACCCTCTTCACTTCTGCCTCTGCAAAACCAAGGCAGGTGCACCTAACCCAGTGAAAACTGTACTTCACACACCAAAGACTGGGTCTCAATAATAGATTGATAGTAAGAAAGTAATAAATGCTAACCTCACACTCATTGACTCTCCATTACTATACAGTGACAAAACCACACAACCAACTACTTAAAGCCTGTAAAGGTTATTGATTTCAATATTTGGAATGCAATAACTTCAACCACTGTATGTTAACAAGAGGAATACTCATTTAGGCCAGTGCCTCATCCATTGGGAAAGAGTCCTTAGACACAAAGACACACAAATTTGAGAATACCTAAGAATTCATAGCCATGAATACATTTATCCTAATCTTTACTACTTACAAAACATCCTTACATAGACAAGGGAAAACCCATATCCCATCTAGAGCATAGTTTAATCCAATCCTAGATCAGAACTCAAGAATGAAGATACATAAATAAGAACAATATAAAATGAGCTAGAAAACTCAAAGCTTACTTGACTTGACACAAAGGAGAGATAAGAACTAGATATTTGCATTAAGTATGATGAATTCCTTCTATGTACACAATGAATCACAAGACACCCTACTTGAAAATTATAGCTTAGACCTCCAACTTTCTTCTCTTATCAACACACACTAAATCAAAAACTATTACAAACCCTTGACTGAGAATAGCGCTCACCAAGAAAAAATTTTGAACACCTAACTCCCAATGCCTTTGAATGATCATGAAAAAATCCTTTTATCTCAAGGATTGCAACAAGCACTAATGACCATTGAAAGCAACAATTTCAAAACTACCTAACTCAACAAAAAGAATGAAAGCTAGACAAGATAGGCTCCAAGCACAAAGGTAGTAAGATCAAATATAATCATCAAATTTTGCAATAGATCTGACCCTGTACCAGCTCCAAGGACAAAAATTCATGCTAGAACAACCACCAGGACCTTCCTCATAAAATCTCACCCACAACCAAGTTGGAATGATAAAAAATGGTCCTGTAATACAACTTCATTTAGTGCACTATCTCCAAAGCCTACAAAAACAATTTGAATTTGAAAAACAATGGATACAAGCTCTGATTTAAAACATGATTGTAGATCCCTTTATTTCCTGGTAGATCAGGTGGCTTACCTTAATCTTTACAATAGTCATGAAACCCTAAAAATTCCATGTCCATGCCAGCAGTCAACACCAATGAAAAATGTGCACGTCAACTCCCTCTAACAAATAGGACCCACCCTCATCAGCACCTGAGGAAAAGAAAAATCAACGGTTGGCACAAGATCTCATGGCTCTGACAAATTCCATGAGAACTTATGCCAACCATAGATCCTCTACAAATGTCAGGGCCCTCAATACATGTCGGCAACTAGGTCCCACTGACAACCCTCTGAATCATCAATGCCTTGACCAATGAGGAAAGTGCAAGTCAGCAACATGTGGCACATTGGACCCACCATCTATCTTCAACATATTGGAAGATCAAATGGTTGGCGTATAATCTCAAGGGCTCCAAAGATTCCTTAAGATCATGCACCCACTATAGATCTTGAATCTGCACACTAAGATACTAGGCCCACCTGATAGAATGTCTAGCTCATGGTCATGCAGACCAATTAAAGAACACCAACTGTGCTTACATGGCATGTGGACCCATTTCAGAGAAAGGATTTGTCATAAAGTAGAATCAATGGTTGGCATAAGTTCATAAGCCTTTGACAAATTTCATAAGAACATATGCCCATCATTAGATTGAGATGGTGTCAGAGTGGCTAGGCCCAAGAAAATACAAGCCAAAAACATTATAAAATTTAATCACTGGGACTTAGGAAATATTAAAGGCCACCGAGGGTAGAAACTTAGGAAGAATTAAATGGGGACCGACCAAGAATATAAAACATGTGCATTTTTTGAAGCTTTAAGTGGCCCAAAAAGTAACTTAAAATTAGAATAGGGCCAAGGGATTTTAGGGTTTTTCATGGCAATGGCTAGATTTTCAAAATTTTCACCTAGGGTTTAAACCAGAGACAACGAAAAAGGATGCAGAGGCTAGGAAAAAGGGTATGTAGCCATGAAAATTTTTACCAATGCTAATAGAACCCTAACTCAAACACCCTTGAACTCAAGATAAGTTATTTGCCTAATATCCCTCTCACTCCCAAACCTAATCATCAAAATCCTTATCCAACCATGGACTCACTGAAATCACCCTAAAGACTTTAATCATAACTTTCTTAAGAACTCCAAGATAACCTCACAATACTATTTGTTTACCATATGCCAACTCACTTTGTGACTCTAACATATATGAATCCAAAATGAAGACAAGAAGACAATCACAAATTTGAGATAGGAATTCAAGTGTACTCTCATTAAAACTTTCAAAAACAATACATTACCAAGATGACAACTACTAGGAATTAGACCCAAATAGAGGCTCTCCCTGTTTAGTCTTTCTATTGATTCTCAACAAAACATCAACCCACCACAAAATTCAAAATTCAACCATATATACCCCCTAGTCATCTTGGAATCCCAAAGCAGGATGCAACAAGCTACAGATGACTAGGGTTAGGGTTTAACCCACCAAACCAACCAAAATACATTCACAATTTATTACAATTAAGGGAAAACCAAGTAGCCTCAAGAAAATAGACCCCAGAATGATCCTCAATCATGATAAATTCCCTAATTTGTACTAAGGACCATTAATTCACCTTGCCTTATCAGTTTGATTTTCCACCTGCAACATACCTTGAGCAAATCCATCATAGTACAAAAACCCCTATAATCAATTAACAGACACCCAGGACCACTCTGCAATAGTTGGCACCACCAGTTTTACCAAATTCAACTACTAAAACATTCAATTTTAGTCCCGCTTGACATTGAAAACCCTCAAAACATTCAAATTTGAATTATAGTAGTTATTTCCATGGCGCCAGCAGTGAATCGGTGGTCAACATTCAAATTTGGATCAACTTTAAGTCAGGACCGTTAGATCTTCATATTTCCTAGGCTTTATGACTTAACACTTAATAGGACCCCAGTCATACAAGCTTTATAATCAGGCGGTGGTCTTATAATCCTATAGCTTTGATAGATCCTTTGAGATCTTATGTCATTCATAGATCTTTCCCTCGTCACTGATTTTTTTGACAATGACCCCACCTTGCTGCATCATCCAAATTGGCCAATAGAATTTAAATAACTCAACACCACCTAGCAATGGTCCCACTAAGAAATGCTGACAGATCGACCCTCTCATCTAATGAAAAACATGCACTACGCACCTGAGAAAAAGTAAAATCGATGGTCAAAGTAAGATCTCATAGCTCTGATACAACCCATGAGAACTTACACCCACCATTGATTCTTTGCAGATGTTAGAACCCTCTGACAAGCTGGAAACCCAGGTCCCACTGACAACCTCCAAATCACAAATCATCGACTAATAAGATAACGCTAACCATGCCTTGTAGTAGTGGACCCACTTCAAAGAAACATCGTGTCATAAATAAAGATCAACATCCATCTTAAGTTCACATGCTTCTGACATAGTCTATGAGAAGATGCACCCACTATTAGATCAAGATGGTGTTAGATAGCTGAGCCCAGGAAATAAAAGGCCGAAACATTAGAAAAATAAAGTGCATAAGACTTAGGGAAAATTAACCACCATTGAACTTAGGAAATATTAAAGGGAAGACCTCTGTGGGGTAATAAAATTAAAGCACATGCTTTATAAGACTTTTAAGTGGCCCAAAAGGTAACATAAGAATAGATTTTAAAACCAAGGTGCACTAGGGTTTTCCCATCAAACAGCTAGATTTTCAAAATTTTGCCTAGGGTTTTAGGCAGAGACATGGAAAAATACTGTAGAGGCTAGGGGAAAGATGATGAAGCCATGAGATTTTTTTTTTTTCACATGCTAATAGTGGCTCTACCTAGGGATGTATGCCTCATGTAGGCATAGCAAGAATCTAGAATCACTGGTTAAAGTAGACCACCCACAGAAAAAACTAAACAACAGAGACCTCAAAAATTGGCAACCAAACCAAAGGGATAGGAAAGGAAAACTATAGGGAAGGGAAAAAAACTATACATAGATTTACAAAATATACAGACCTAACTACTATTCATGGAAAGAAAAATACCTTCAACTGAAGTATTTCTTCAAGAATTGTCCATGAACTGGCAATTCTTGAATATTACCACTTAATTCTTTTACAATGTATGAATCTTGGCCCCATTTTTCATGAATCAGATATGGCCCTAACCAAATTGGGTCAAATTTTCCATGTTTCCCTTTATCCTCCAATATAGCATTCCAAATTAATAGAAAATCATTAGGCTCAAACCTCCTTTCAACAATCCTTTTGTCATACAAATTCTTGACCTGCAATTGTAACCTGACATTTTTTGAAGCTGATTCTCTTCTAGTTTCATCCAACCTAATGAGGTCCTAAATCCTTAACTACATCTCATCATCTATGTCATCATCATATAATTGAACAAACTTATACATTTCCAATAAGTTATTCTGAGGCATCCTTACATGTATCCCATATACTAAGTCAAATGGTGCACAACCAATTGCCCTCTTTACAATTACCCTATCAACCCACATAGCTAATGGAAATTTTGAACTCCATGCTCTTTTATTCTTATCAAGGATCCTCTTGAGGATTTTTATTAGGCTCTTATTAGATGATTATGCCAGTCCATTTCCTTGTGGATGATAAGGTGAGGAATTTGACCTTTGAATTCCTAGATCTTTGTAGAATTCCTTGTATTCAGCAAACCTGAAGCACATTGTATTCTCACTAACTATCCTCTCAGGGAAACCAAACCTTGTAACAATATTATTCAATAGAAAATCAATTACCACCTTACTAGTTGCATTTCTTGTAGGGATAGCCTCTACCCACTTAGTAAAGTCATCGGTGGCAACTAGTATCTAGGAATGTCCTCAACTAGACTTGTTTGGTATCTCCCCTATGAAATCTATTCCCCACTATTGGAAAGGAGCCTACACTTCAACTGGCCTTAAGGGCATACTGCCTGAAAATTTAAGCTTACTAGAGAACCTTTGACAATCATCACATTTCCTTACCAACTGCTCTACATCCTTGAAGATTGTGGGCCACCAAAATCCTGCTCTCAAGATCTTTTGAGCAGTAGTTTTACCCATGTAATGTCCACCAAAAACTCCCTCATGCATTTCTTCCAACAACTTGTTAGCCTGATTTGCATCAACACATTTCAAAAGTATGCAATCTAAATTTTTCCTATAAAATTTACATTTCACAATCACATACTTGATGGCCTGTAATTTTAATGTCCTCTTCTGATTATCATTCATTCTTGCTGGACATTTCATATTCCTCAAGTAAAATATAACATCTTGATACCAAATAGAAGCATCTATATGTGCAATCAACCTCAGCTTGATTTATCTGATTTGCATCAAGATTGGATTGAGCCATCAATTTTTCCAATCCTTGTTCTCTAACCAATTTGGTAATTTGGATGTCAATATTGAATTCTTGGATCTTATTAATCCATTTGCATCTTTTCCCAGACACCTCTTGATGTGAGAAGATATCTTTGACTGCTGTACTTGGTACAAAGGAAATCATAATTTCTCCCATCAAATAACATCTAAAAGCTTTGATAGCCTTCACAAGTGCATATGCTTGTTTCTCATTAATATCATATTTCAATTTAGCAGCTTGCAAAGATTTACTAAAGAATGCAATAGATTGCTCATAACCCTCCTTTTTTTTTGTAACAAAACTATAGCAATAGTATGAAAAGATGCAAAAGAAAAGATGTGCATTGGGGCATTATAATCAGGTGCCTTGAGCACAGGTGCATCTTTAATAGCCTTCTTGATATTCATGAAAGCTTCATTAGGCTCACCTTCCCATTTGATAGCAGATCCCTTCTTTAACATCTTAGATATAGGTCTAGTAACTTCAACAAAGTTTGTTACAAATCTTCTCAAGAAGTTTACCTAACCAAAGAAAGACTGAATTCCTTTAACATTTTTTGGTCTTTGAATCTTGTCAATGGCTGCTACCCTTTTAGGATCAATTCTAACTCCTTGCTTTCCAATGAAATGGCCAAGCAACTTACCCTCAGTGACACCAAAAGGACATTTCCTTGGGTTTAATGAAATGCCATATTCCAAAGCCCTCACAAATATTTTTTCTAAATGAGTACAATGGTCTTCTTCCTTCTTGGAATAGGAAGTTAAATCATCCTGATAAACTACAAGGAAATCATGAATAAAATCTAAAAAGGCAATATCCATTGCCCTGTGAAAAGTTTCACCACCATTTGTAAGACCAAAATGCATTCTCACATAGACATATGTCCCCAAGGTGTAGTGAAAGTTGTCTGGAATTGTTCTGATTCTTTTACAATTACTTGATTGTAACCAGAGAAACCATCCATCATAGACATCAATTCTAATTTGGTCACTCTCTGCAACATAGCTTCCATATTGGGAAAACAATAGTTATCCTTCAATGAGCTTCTGTTCAAATTCTTGAAGTCCACACAAAGTCTGATGTCACCATTCTTCTTTCTAATAGGGACTAAATTTGAAACCCAAGAAGAGTGCCTAATGGGCTTGATAATTCTAGCATCTCTTAGCTTCATTAATTCTTCTTGCATCTTAGGTGCTAAAGTAGGATTAATTGGCCTTTGTTTCTACCTAAAAGGTTTATCATCTCTTTTCAATGGAATAACATGCTAAAATGGGTCTTCTCTATAAACCTTTAGGTCATCATATAACCATGCAAAAACATGCTTGAATTTTCTTAATAATTCAATTAGAGATTTTCTTACATTGTGAGACATGTCCCTACCAATGTATACCTTCTTAGGTGCTTCTTGTGTTCCAGGATTTATCTCTTCCACTTCCATGTGATCTTGCTTTTTAATATCCTTGTGAACTTTTTCCTAGTTATCAAACACAGTTTCAAGAACAACAGGTCCCTTAGGAACCTTTTTAGTTCTAAGTTGAATAACTTCATTGCCAAAGACAACCTCCTTTCCTTCTGCAATCTCAACCAAGGCTGAACAATCTAATTCTTGACCATGATACTAATCTTCACATTTCATAAATTTCAATATATCTCGGTCATCCTCAAAAACTTGCCAATTTTCAACATTATCTGGTATACTAGGCCTAGTCTAAATTTCAACTTTGGAGAGGCTAGCAAAAGTAATATCACTGGGATTGATTACAATATTGGCTAACAAATCAACCATCTTTTTATTACTTCTATCCTTCCACTCAATATTGAAGGCATCGAAACATTCAATCAAGTCCCACATAGCATTTCTATATTGTTTCAACCTCTTGTTCTTGGAAGCATACACTAACCTGACTTGAGATACCACTAATTTAGAATCCCCAGCAACCTTTGTACTTTTAATTCCATACTTTTGTGCCAATCTCAATCCTAACAATAATGCTTCATACTTTTCTATATTGTTGGTACAAAAGAAAATCAATGTGAAAGAGAATTTGTAGGTGTTACCATCGGGAGAAATGAGAAAAATACCTGCCCCTGCACCATCTTTGCAATTTGCACCATCAAAGTACATCACCCACAAATCACCCCTCATAGACATAGAACCTACCTCTTCTATAATACATGGCAATACAGGCTCCTTCTCAATTGCAAGGATCTCTACCCTAAAAGCATTGATGTCAGTTTCCACAAAGCATGTAGTCTCATTGTCAATATTCCTTTCAATCATGTTTCATACTCTTGGCTCTCACTCAATCTTAACAAACTGATCATCAATCTTGAAGGTTGCATAGGACAAGTCACATTGTAAACTTCCACCCATGGCAGCACTCTATCTTCTTGATAATAGCATCCCATAATGAGGAGGGATATCCACCACTAAAACCCTCATGGTCAATTCCTTTTCTAGATAGGCTGCCAACCTATAAGGCATTGTATTTATAGTGCTAATGACTAGCACTTCTCTCTAATCCATTGCACAACATCTGCCTTGAACTGTATCAACTTTAAGGCACAACCTTTCCATAATCTTAAAAGGCATAATAGTATTGGAGGCACCTGAATAAATCATACAATTTCTTAACTTCATTCCATTCACAAGGACACTCAAGAAAAATGGATCTATGTTTTCAAGGCTAGCATTGACAGAACTATCCAAATAAATAGGTGAAATTTGAGATTCCAATCCCTGAGCCTCTACTCTTTTCAAAACCTTAGCTTGAGATTCATTGCATGCAACATCATTGTTATGAACATTATCTACCCATGCAATAGCTTTTTCCTTATGTTCAGGGATCCTCAACAGTTCTAACAAAGGAACCTTAACAGTTATCTGAGACAATATAGCTAACATATCAATAGGAGCAGAGGGAGGGACATCAATCTACACTGCTTTAGTGTCCTTTTGTTTATCTGATACATTAGGTGTATTGGTGACTTTCATCTTTTCATCTTTAGCCATTGTGTTAACTAGCTTCTTGATGAAGGGTGCTCCCCTTAATACCAAAAACACATAACAGAAATAGAGAAACAACAACAACAATATGCAAGACTAGAAAATTGGCTTCTTATTATCTCCACAATTGTGGAATTACAAACTTTTAGAATTACAATATGCAAAGCCACATGGGCATTCCCTTACAATATTTTGTAAGACAAAGCCTCGAATCAATACCCAAATCTACTACCCCGAACTACCTATGACAACACTACAACCTTCCTTATATAGGCAATTTTCCACCGCTTGGGATGGTTCTAGAATTTTTAGCCAACAAGGCCGACCAGACTTATAATTATTTTATTTTTCATTTTATTACATTAGAGTTGGCTCAAAATAACTTTTGAAACCCGAACAAAAATTTTGAAGGAAAATTATTTTCCACCATTTTAGGTGACCCAACTTTCGAAGACCATAAGTCATCACCCGCTGACCTGATTGACTATTATAACCCCATTTTGGAAAGGTGCGAGGAGCTCTACAACACTTGAATCAAGAAAGCTTCATTTAGCCAAAAATTTGACCTCATCTGGGGCCTCTAAAGCCTTCAAAACCGAGTTCAAAGTTTCTGTACCCTATTTCCAAAACCAAAAATTTTCAATATCTTCAAAACCAAACTTGATCTAGCAATGAAACTTTACAGGTAGGCTGATATGATTAAAATGAACCTCCAGGGAAGAAATCAAAACATTCTGAGATTGGATGAACAACTTACTAAAAATAGCAAGTTTCCATAAATGGAAGCTCTGCATAAGATAGCCCTTATTGAAAACAAAACCAAAAATATTTTTGGGTGATGCAAGAGTGCTCTTACACCCAAGATGCTCCTGCATCAGACACCTAGGGTAATTTGAGAAGTGACCCTATCACATCTTAGGTGTGTAGAGGAAAACCAAGATGGTTAACCTCCTCCTTTGTTAGCCATGATGAATCTTCAATAGGTCATCCTTTCCACTTGACCAGATATTCTTGATATGTCATGTTCCTTATGCTTCTAGCAACACAACTATCCAATATGTCTTTAATCTCCTTGATATCTAAAATGGTTGCTAGAATACTCGATTATGCTATTGAAACCTCATCTGCAACACCACCTTCATGATACTCTGTTAGATCTGAAACATTAAATACTGGTGAAATATTCAGCTTAGTAGGAAACTTGACCTCATATGTATTTCCTAAATCACGCTTCTTCAGTATCTTACATGGCCCAAATTTCTTCATTTTCAACTTGTTATATGTACCAACTAGAAATCTCTCCCTCTGCAAATGAACTATGACTTCATCTCCAACTTGAAATTCTTTATGCCTCCTTTTCTAATCTACCTCAGCCTTATACTGCACATTCATCTTGGTAATATGCTTCCTCACCTTCTCATGGATGTTCTTCAAATGTTCTACAAAATCCTCAGCTTCAACACTACTTATTTCTCCTTCATCTATCTTTCTCAACTCAGATGCATTTCTTGGACTACTTCCATATACAATCTGTGGATGATGTGATGAACTAAACTTCAAATCTATCTTCAACTCTTCACTTTATACTAGTGTCATTTTGTGTACTACCTTATTTGGAAAACTAGCTCCTGGAATCAAGTCCATCTGATGACAGATCTTTCTTACTGGTGGTAATCCATCAGACACATTATTAGATACAATATCTTAAAACTCATTCAATAATTTTGCAACTTCTATAGGTTTATCATCTACTTCCTCTTTCCCAACCTTTGGAATTAAGGTAAAACACATATTCTCATGCCTCATACCATCTGATAAATTTCCTCTATCAACAAAAGTTATTCTTACATTACCACATACCTTTTCTTTTGTTTCCTTCAATGGTTTTAGCTTATGTCACACTCCATCCTTTGTCAAGGAATAGGTATTCACATGACCATCATGTACAACACATCTGTCAAACTGCCAAGGTCTACCCAACAACATATGACATGCATCCATAGATATGATATCACATAGTACCTCATCTTGGTACTCACCAATCTTGAACTTTACTAGGCACTGTTCACTGACCATGACCTTGTGGTCATCCTACACCCAGGCAACCCGATATGGATGTGGGTGTTTCTATCTCTTGAGCTTCAACTTTGTCACCATCTCCTCTAACACCAAATTATTAGTACTACAACTATCAATAATCATATCACAACACTTACCCTCACACTTGCACCTAGTGCAAAATAGGCTCCTTCGCTCAGGTTCATTCTCACCACTCAACAAGACTCTTCTATTAATCAACATTTCTCCTCTTTCAGCATCTTCAGAATGTGATGATCTAGCATCCTCATCTATATATGAATGTAGACATGGAAAATTGGCAAAGGCTTAAATCAATCAAAAGGTGCATCAAGTCATCAAAATAGCATAAAAATCGATAAATGGAACAAAGGCAATTCAAATCAAAGGAAAATTCAATTAAATGATTAAATGATTAAATAAGGCTTGAAAAGGGGAAAAACACTAAGAAATTGATTAAATTCAATTGATGACATAGTTGTTGAAATGAAAAATCAAAATGAACCTCTTACCCTTCATGGCTAAATTTAATTACTTTAATTAATTAATAAATATGAAATTCTCTCAACAAAGGAAAAAGGAGACAAAATGGACACAAATCACTCACTTTTGTTGAAATGGTCCAGCCTTTTGAAACCATTTAAATGTTTGTCCCCCAATTTAGGGACAAAGCAAAGCCAATTGACCTTACCCAAGCATAACCATGGTTATCTCACTCTACCCCCTACCCTTGGGAAAATCTTATAAATAGAAGGCATTTTGAGGCATTATTAATCCACTCCATATCTTTGAATTGCAGCAAAGCTCTTGCAATTTGCATCCACACCACTCACTTAGCATTTTCATTGATATTTTAGCTTAATTGTTGATCATTTTAGAGATTTTCTTATCAAATAGAGCTAGAATTTGATAATTAGATCTATTTTGCATATCATTCTTAGTTCAATTCTCATAATTAGAGTGTCACTAGTGAGGATTTGCAGCTGAGAGCCTCATTTACCACTTTATTTTAGAGAACCATGAGATATTTAGATTAATTGTGCATTATTTAGATTAGTTTGCTTTGAATAGTGTAAATTATCTTTAAATCTTGTTATTTCATGAAGGTGTAAATCACTCACACACAAATGGCGCCCACCGTGGGGCTCTAGGCCTCAAATTTATCAAAATTTCCACGTTATTTGCAAATTTAGGCTAGAATTGCATGATTTTGCTCACTGTTTGCAGGTTACAGGAAAGAAATCATGCCTACCAGTAAAGAAATCACGCCTACAGTAAAGAGATGTCACTCGCGGAAATTTAGATGTCGTCTGGAATCTGAACGCTCACGCTTCTTACCAGCAGAGTCACGCTTCTGAATAAAGAAATCACGCCTGCGGACATTACATTATCGCCTGAAGCAGAAAGATATGATGCCTTTGGCTATTCGAATGTCGCCTACAACGAATTAAAAGCCACGGCCGACGAATTAGTTCATGCCTGGTGTAAAGGGAGTTTACTGCACTTTGCTTTTTATTTGTCGCTCTTATTATTTTAAATGTCGCTTTCATTTAATAAGATGTCGCTTAGCTGAATTACTTTGTCGCTTTTGGATAAATAGTTTGCGCTTTCATTTAATTTGATATCGCACGTAATCACTTTAATCTCGCTTGAGCCCCTTTTGGTGATGCTCGCGGTTAAAGTAATTACGTTTTTGTTAAATTAGATATCGCCTGGTATAGCATCTATTTTCTATTAGTGTAATTGCTGTTGTCACCTGTAATAAAGATTTCACGCGGTCATTAAATTTAATATCGCACTTGACTATTTTAATCTCGCTTGAGCCCCTTTTGGTGACGCTCGCGATTAAAGTAGTCACGTCTTCATTAAATTTGATCTCGCCTGTAGTCTGGACAATGTCGCCTGACAGTATTTTCACTATTTTTTCAAAATAAGGACTGTATGCTAACTTTACTGTCATTTTTTTTTTGTCTCAGGAGCATGGTCTGTCATAAGAAAGTGCAAAAACCAGAGAGAAGATACAACTTAGAGGAGAAATTGATCTCTAAGAGGATAAGGAAAGAAAACCGGGTACATTCTACCTTTGTTCTCAATAATAATTTAGAGAAAGAAGTAGAATTACATGCCAAATACATTGCTGTTGTAGATGCTTACAAACGAAAATATGTTTCATTGAATTGGGAATTTAGTCCTTAAATTTGTAAGAATTTTGCAAGTATTTTGGTAAAAAAAAATCAAAAGCATAATCAATTACATCATTTTTAGCTTTGATTTTGGTTTCCCCTCACTTTGTTTGTATTGTGTTGACTAACTTGTTGGTGGAGGGAACATTTTGCCAAGGTAAGAGAAGGATTTGGAGAGAAAACAAAAATCTACTACTTAAAAATGCGCCTAGCCTTTGCTAGCATCATTTGAGGTATTTTTCTCATCAAGCTTGCACTTCCCTTAAATTGTGGCATTTTCAAAGTTCAAAAACATAGTTTAATCATAAAAGGAAAAAAATAAACACTTCAATTCTAAGAACCCCTTTGTCACGGGGTTGAAAAAGAACCAATTTGATTGTGAGTGTTTGGGATAAGGGAAAAGCAATAGGGATATGCTCTTCACTCTTTGAGTGAATCAAATTCCCAAACTTGCTCTACCAAATCCATTTTTCATGCTTTTCAATGAATATGTTTAAAACTTAGTGGGCTCGCCTCCCGAGATTGCCTTAGAAGGGCTGGTGAGAGGGACAGCCCAAAGTGGGATACACTTGCTTTTGCCGCGAGAATCCGAACCACTATAAAATGAAACGCGGGTATCCTTAATGGGGTACACGACAAAAGGATTTTAGCTCTTTCGAACTTCCTCTAGTAGTCCTAACGGATTGCGCAAAATCGTGCTTTTGTGCGTGTGGGAAGCCCCTTAACATAGTTGGGGGATGAAAAGCTAAGATCTCTTTTGAACGGAAAACTTACTACATAACGGTAAAATAGCAAAACTACCTATTAGAGCCATGTTTACGAACCAATTATGTGCTAGGTAGATTGTGTGGAAGCTATTCTTGTGTTAAACCTGTGAAAACGTTCAAAAATATACACATTAGAGCATTCTAGGGATATGGTACCCAATTGATGTGTGTGTTGAGATTGTTTTTATTTTCAAACAAGATATTCCAAAGTTATTGATCAAAACACCATTAAAATTTTAAACCATTTAAAATTGATCAAAAACTTTTACCTTATTCCAAAAATAGCTTATCAAGAGAAGAAAGTCAACATACCCTTAAAGTTTGTTCATGCCTGTTATTACAAGGTCATTCTCTATAAGGAAAGCATTACAAATAGACGGGACCTACAACAAAGAAGAGCTCCCATTTCCAAAGAACACTTTCATTACTTCACAAGTGACTGAAAATCCCACTAAGGCAAAGGACATTAACAACATGTTTAGTGGTACCCTAGGAAATATCGATCCCACTAACCAAGGGAACAACATGAATGGGGGCATAGATCCCAATAACAACCAAGGGAACAACATGAATGGAGTTATGGATCTTAACAACAATCAAGGAAATTCTAATAATGGAGGAAGAGATCCTAATTCTCAAGAGGCAAATTCACAAGGCAACAACTTATTGCCTCCTCATAATAAAAACTTACCCCCAACTGCAGAAGAAGCCATGATTGAAAGAGCATTAGAGGCAAGAAAATGTCCTTATTTCATAGAACTATTGAAAAAGACCATGCTTATGGATAAAGAAAAACACTTCATGGACTTAATACAAACGGGGGTAAAGCTACCTAAAGATTTTGACATAGAACAATTAAAGCCCAAGGAAATAGAAGACCCTATGGAAGCAATGAGGAAACAATTCAAGGCATTACAAATGGAAATTGAAAATTTGAAACAAAATGGGGCTCCTAAGCCTTTCTCTATTGAAACATTATGTCCTTTTCCATTCGATAAGAGTTTGGTCATGGTGCCTTTTCCCATTAATATAACATTTCCTAAATATGAGAGATATGAAGGAACATCCGACCCACATGATCATCTTCGGGGGTTTTGTGCATTGAGTCTTGAATTCATGCATGAATCAACCTATTTAATGAGACTATTCCCAAGAAGCTTGGGAGGAACAGCCATGGATTGGTTTTCAAAACTACCATCCGGCATAAAATCCTTTGAAGAGTTAGCATCTAAATTCGTGACTCATTACTCTTATAACATCAAACATGAGGTCACCATGATAACGTTATGTAACACGAAGCAACAAGATGGAGAAGCCTTTCTCACATTCTTGCAAAGATGGAGGACTGCATTTGCTAGATATCCAAGAAGTGTACCGGAGAAAGAAAAAATGGATATCTTTATTAACGGTTTGAGAAGCGAGCTGAATTATAGACTAAGGATGCAATGTCCCAAAACCTTTCAAGATCTAATTGATAACGGAATTACAACGGAAGAAGTGTTGATTAAGAGTGGAGAGTTGAAATTACACAAGGAAAATAAGAATAACTCTAACTCCAACAACAACAATACCAACAATAACAACAATCCAAATAAAAGTTGGTACAACAACAATAGCCGTTATGCTGCAAGGAATAACAACAAAGGTATTGTTAATGATGGTGTAGTGGAATCCAGCAACTTGAAGGTGATTCAATTTTCCCTTACAAAGACACCAAATCAAGTGAATAATGCTAATCAAGCATATAATGCACCTTCCAACAACAACAACAATGCCAATAAGAATAATCAAGGAAACAAAGATCAAAACAGCAAGTATGATAAGTATTTGAAACCCACTCCTGCAAGACACTTTACACCCTTGGGAGAATCACTTGAAACTGCATTAAAGACTCTCATAGCTAACAATGTTATTACATTACCCGCTATTAAACCTTATGAACCAGACCACAAGCCGGGTTGGTGGGATGCTAAGCATCATTGTGAATATCATAGGATTCGGGGGCACCCTACAAATGAATGTTTACAATTAAAGAATGTGGTGCAAGACTTGATAGATAATAACATAATCACTGTTGATGGACCCCAAAATAATGAAGATCATACGGCCTTCAAACAACCTTTTTACAAACATGATAAAGGTGAGTCATCAAATGGCAAGAAACAAAGCGCCAATAATCTCAACTTTGCGCCATCATATGATCATATTGTTAATGCTATCATCATTAATGAACAGCCTCAAAAGGAAGCAGCAAATGTCATTACAAGAGGGCAGAATTCTAGAATGACTTTACAAGGGATAGTCCCTCAAAACACCAATATCCCACCATCCAACATTGTGGTCAAACAATCTCCTACAGCAGCAAGACCTTATAGTTTGGTAGACCAATTGCAACGTACTCCAGCACAAATCTCAATCTTAGAGTTATTGAAGTTGTCACCAAATCATAAAGAGATTTTGGAAAAAGCTTTGGAAGAAACACATGTTTCTACTACCTTAGGGGAAGAAAAGTTTCAAAATATGGTAGGACATCTTGTGGCTCCTCATTGTCTTTCATTTTCAGATCAAGATGACATGTCTATAACTCATCCTCAAAATTTGCCATTACATATAGAGGTTTTGATCGAAAGGCATAGAGTCAAAAGAGCCCTTATTGATGGAGGGGCTGGCCTTAACATATGCACATTGAGTCTTGTAAAATCCTTAGGTTTCTCCGAGTCTTGCATTGACCCTACAAAGAAAATCACCATAAAAGCTTATGATGAGGCTGAAAGAGCTTCTAAAGGCATGATTGTGTTGCCCATCCAAGTGGGACCAGTTAAGAAGGAAACCAAATGTCAAGTGTTGGACATGAAATTAACCTATAACATTTTATTGGGAAGACCTTGGATTCATGAGATGCAAGCTGTCCCCTCCACATACCACCAATGCATCAAGTTCCCATACATGGGTGAAGAAATCACAATTGGAGGAGACTCAAATCCATTTCAATATTGTAATGCACTCAAACCCTTGCATGAATTATACATTCCACATAATCGTGAAGGAGTTGTTCCAAGAATCACCAATGAAGATGCACAAAATCCTCTTCAAGCTAGCTCAACTACATCAACTAAGGGCAAGGAAAAAGTGAGCTACGAGGGTCCAAATGTGATGGAAAGTCCATGTGTGGCACCTAAATTGGAAACAGTGATCTACAAACCTACTAAAGAGGAAAAAGAACAAGCTAAATCAGATCATTACCAATACATGAGTGAGATGATGAACAAATTTGACAAACAATGCAAGATTAGTTCAAAAGGGGTAGGAGAATATTCAGTTTCTCTATTTGACATGCCCATGTCTCCTAAATCACATGGAAAACCCTCAAAAGAACATCTTCCACATAAGTATAATTCTTATTTTGTGAGGGAAGATAGCAAAGCAACATGGGATAAGGAAGAGGATGATGTCCTTCAATGGCTTTATCATGATGAGGATGGTACACTAGACACTCCCATGGAAAGAATTCAGCATGTTAATATACAAACAGAACAATATGGGAAAGGATTTGATATTATGCAAAAGATGGGATACAAAGGAAGAGGACCCCTAGGCCAAAGAAATAGAGGATTATTAGAACCTATTGAACCTGTTTGGAGGGCAAGTCATGAAAAATCCGGAGTAGGTTTTCAACATAAGGGAGAAAGTTCAAGTCCAATGCATGATTTTCATCCTCAAATAAATGCATTAGAATTCGAAGGAGATAGTGATGATTCTAGGGATTATGAATGGGATACTTTATCAGATGAGTCATGTCAAGATAAAGAAGTCATTGTTATACATACTAATGCAAAAATCCCAAAACAAGATGCTCCAATTAATGAAGAATCTTCTATTCAAAGGCCTAATATAGAACAAGCATCTAGTAGTGGAGCATGGATAGAAACATTTTGGACACCTTCAGAGGAGGGAAATTCAAACGTTAGTTTTAACCCGCTTGTGGCTTTTCCCACATTGTTTCCCGTAGAGGTCGACGAGGATTCAAGCGAAGGGGACTTTGACCCTGCTTCCATGGATCATCTTGAGGAAGCGCACATCATAGACCTAAACGATACAATGTATGAACCCTCAAACGAAGTCATGTCCATAAATCCTATTGATGATACCTTACCCAATAATTCCTTAATTTTGATACATCCAGACCTCATTGATTGGGATCAAACTGAACCACATGACTTACTTTACTTCCCAAATGACCAAGCCACAAACCAATACCTCAATGCGGTTGAACCCTCTTTCACCAACGAACTCAATACGGACATGATGACAACAGCAAGGGTCCAATCTCTTAGTCAAAAAAAATAAAAAAAATAAAAAAATAAAAAAATGAAAAGTTCTATTGGTGAAAACCCAACTGTGGCACCATTAGAACCAAAAACAATGAAAATAAAAGACGTTTCTTTTGGTGAAAACCCAACTGTGGCACCATTAGAAGAGAGATTGGATACTTTGCCTGAACATGAAGAACGGTCATCTATTCTTATAGAACCGACAGAAAAAGTTAACATTGGCACGGAACTAGAGCCAAAGGTTGTACACTTGGCTGCATCACTTACATCTATTGAAAGAGAGGGCTTTATCAAATTCTTCCAAGAACAACAAGTAAATTTTGCATGGTCATATGCCGATATGCCTGGATTGGATCCTGATTTCATAATGCATCATCTGAATGTTAGACCCGGAGTTAAACCTGTGAAGCAAAAACTAAGGAAAATGCACCCACATGTGGCTCTTCTAGTCAAGGTAGAATTGGAAAAATTGTTAAAGGTGGGATTCATAAGAACAATAGCATATGCTGATTGGATCTCTAACATTGTGCCAGTTACTAAACATGATAAATCTATCCGTGTGTGTACGGATTTCAGAGATTTAAACCTTGCATGTCCCAAAGATGACTTCCCATTACCAAGCATTGATACCATAGTGGATTTGACAGCAGGTCACGCAATGTACTCATTAATGGATGGATTTAGTGGCTACAACCAAATCAAGATTTCTCCCGAAGACCAAGAAAAGACAGCATTTACTTGCCCTTGGGGTACCTTTTGTTGGAATGTTATGCCCTTCGGTTTAAAAAATGCTGGAGCTACATATCAAAGGGCCATGACAACTATTTTCCATGACATGATGCATACTTTTTTAGAAGATTATGTGGATGACATTCTAGCAAAATCCCACAATAGAGAAGAGCATTTACAAATCCTAAGAAAAATATTCATTCGGTTAGAACAATTCAAAGTTAGACTAAACCCAAAGAAGTGTGCCTTTGGTGTCCAATCCGGCAAGTTATTGGGTTATATAGTGTCAGCAAAAGGCATTGAAGTTGATCCTGAAAAAGTACAAGCAATTCTAGAAATGGAGATTCCAAGAAATATTAGCCAAATGAGGTCACTCCAAGGAAAGATTCAATCAATAAGGAGATTTATCTCTCAATTAGCAGAAAAGTGTCACTCCTTCACCAGATTATTACACAAGGACACTACATTTATGTGGGATGAGGAATGTGATAAGGCCTTTGCTACTTTGAAGACTTATTTGATAAACCCACCTATTCTTATGTCACCTATCAAAGGTAAAGAACTGTTGTTATACATATCAGCCACAGAAAGGTCTCTAGGCATATTGTTGGCACAAGAAGATGAGCAAGGAAAAGAAAGGGCAATCTACTATCTTAGTAGAACCTTAATAAAATATGAACTCAATTATTCATTCATGGAAAGAGCATGTCTAGCAGTGGTTTTTGCATCTCAAAAACTAAGACATTATATGTTGGTGCATAAGATCAAATTAATTGCTAAGATTGATCCTCTCAAATACTTACTAAGTAAAACTGCCTTAACAGGTAGAATAGCAAAATGGGTCATGATCCTAAGTGAATTTGACATTGAATATGTTGATAGAAGAGAAATTAAAGGACAAGTGATAGCAGATCACTTAGCAGATAACCCAATGGAGTCTACACAAACCATGCAAATTGAATTTCCAGATGCAGAAATTGTCAACATAGAAGCAAAGACATGGAAGTTATATTTTGATGGATCTTACACACAAGGAGGTTCTGGAGCAGGTATATTATTGGTTACTCCTCAAGGATACACCATTCCAAAGTCTTATAAACTCTTATTTCCATGCACCAATAATATAGCAGAATATGAGGCATTAGTCATTGGCATCAAAATGGCTTTAGAATGGAGTATTGCAGAATTACAAGTGTATGGAGATTCCCAACTCATAATCAATCAGGTTAATAATGAATACAATACCAAGGACATAACATTGATGAAATATAAAACCTTGATTGATGGATGGAAGAAGTACTTTGCTTTGATCACATTTGAACAAATTCCAAGAGAAAAGAATAGAGCAGCAGATGCCATGGCTACCTTGGCTTCATTGTTACAAAAACCAGATCAAAATGAGAAGTATGAGTTCTTGGTGGAAGAGTTGGTAAAACCGGCATTTAACCTTCCTGACACCCAAATGGTTGCTCTTTTACATGGACATGACTCTCCTTGGTATGGACCCATCTATACTTACCTTAAAGACCAAGTACTCCCCATAGACCAAACTCGTGCCCAAAAACGTAACTTCATACGCCAAGCCGCCCGTTACCTAATCCTTTCAGACACATTGTATCGTAAGGGTCTTGATGGGACGTTACTTAGATGTCTAGAGGAAGAAGAGTCTAAGTTAGCTTTACGCGAGGTCCACGAAGGCATTTGCAGGTCACACTCAAGTGGTTTTAATCTAGCTAAGAAAATCCTTCGTCTAGGGTACTTTTGGACAACATTAGAAAAGGATGCTTGTCAATTTGTGAAGACATGCAGCAAATGTCAATATCATGGTAATATGATACATGCACCGGCTCAAGAATTACACCCATTCATTACACCATGGCCTTTTTATCAATGGGGTTTTGACTTGATTGGGATCATATATCCTCCATCTTCAAACGGACACAAGTATATCATCACAGCAACAGAATACTTCACCAAATGGGTGGAAGCAGTTCCATTAATAACAGCAACCGGCAAACAAATTTCAATGTTCATTTTGAACCACATAATTTGCCGCTATGGTATTCCACATGCCATTATCACGGATAATGGGAAACAATTCAAAAATCAGGATATTGATGAACTTTGCATGACATTTCACATTACACATCATTCATCATCCATTTATTATCCACAAGGCAATGGACAAGCTGAGGCAACAAACAAAAATATCCTCAAAATATTAAAAAGATCAGTTAACAAATCAGGAAGAGATTGGCACGTGCAAATAAATCCCGCACTATGGGCTTACAGAACTAGTATCAGAACACCTACAGGAGCCACCCCATTCTCTTTAGTCTATGGAACTGAAGCAGTTCTACCATTAGAAGTTGAAATTCCATCTCTACGGGTTTCATTAAGAGGATTGATCACTGATGAGGATTATAGGATTGCCAGACTACAACAATTGGAATTGTTAGAGGAACATCAGACTCAAGCTTATGAGCATTTAAAAGGTTATCAAAACAGGATTGCACACAATTACAACAAACACATCAAACCAAGAACTTTTCAAGTAGGAGACTTGGTACTAAGAGAAAATCCCAAAAATCAAGTTGAAAGGGAAAAGAAAGGAAAGTGGGAAGCTAATTGGATAGGCCCATTTGTGATAGCGTCATCCTTTGGAACTGGAACATATAAGTTATCAGATTGTAATGGTGAAGAATTACAAGAACCCATAAATAGCATTCATTTGAAGAGATTCTACACCTAAAACAGATGAAAGAGTATAAAGAGTATCAGATGAGAGAGCATCATAATTATTGTACATAATTGAAAATGGAAAATACCAAAAACATTTGAAAATGGAAAATACCAAAAACATTTGAAAATGGAAAATACCAAAAACAATTGAAAATGGAAAATCCAAAAACATTGGAAAAGAAGAAAGATCAAAAACAGTGGAAAATTGAGCCTGAAGAAAGCAAAATCATTTGAAAAACTATCTCTTGGTGAAAACCTAGCAAATAGGCGCCAAGTTGATAATGAAAAATAAAAAGAAAAAAGAAAAAAGAAAAAAAATGAAAAAAAAATGAAAAAAGAGAAAAAGTGCCTTGGTGAAAACCTAGCAAATAGGCGCCTTGGTAGCAAAAAAAAAAAAGAGAATACCCAAAAGTGAAAACTTGGTAACAAGCGCTTTTGGTTCCCTTAAGTCATTTCCTTCCTAGTCACATGTGTATATAATGCATCTCATCATCCCATTTGTCTAAACCTTCATTGCATCCGTCATTTGTACATAGTCATAATAACAGTTTGTAGCACCATCCTTTGCATTGCCTAAAGTTGTCAAAGTTGATACATCAAATACTTGGGGGCAGCATAAACGGATTGGAAAGTGGGTACCTCAAAAAAGGATTCATATGAACAACATTCAGTCACAAGCAGAAAGAGATCAACATTTTCAGAAGAGAGATCAGATTTTTGTAGACCTTGGATTGATAACGAAAAAAGTTGACTACCACAACAAAATTCCATGAGCCTAAATTGACTTATTATTCAGGATTAAAAATCAAAAATCATGTCATGATCAAATACTTGGAAATATATTTTGTTGAAAATCAGAAAACAATGCAAAACACTTAGATAGATTCTTTTGAAAAGTTGGTTAAAAATCTGTTTACTTACATTCATTCAATTTGTATCAAGTCTTTTTAGCTCATCAATGATGTTTCGACTAGATTGGCAATGATGGAGACATGATATTTTTCTTGACTATGATGTGACTGTTTGGAGGAAAATTCATTGCCTTATGAGAATTCATCTAAAGACATGGTCATCAAAGAACCATCGAGGATTATCTTATAAAACAATGAGTTAACCTTTGTTTGTTTACGCAACCGGATACCTTGGATATTTAGATTCTTCATATCTAAATGACAAAATCCACTTGCAACATAGAATCCGACAAAATCGGTATTCGTACTCTCATGATTTTTTTTGAAATCAGTGATAGTCGTATCGATGAGACCGATGGGAAAGCAAAAACGGAGGTTACCATATGAGCAGTAAATAAAAAGCGATATTCATATCATCATGTCAGTGGGCAGTGGTGATTGTATCGACTTTCCGGTCCCAAGTGCTCAATGATGAAAATATATCCTCAAGGCATTTATTTGCTAAAAGCTAGTGACACTTAGCTGCATTCATAAAACGATTAAATGCATTCTCATGTTAGATTAATTGCATGTGCATTTTTTTCCCAAGGGTTTTATTTTCGCATCAAAAAGGGGGTACATGACATCATTAACAGGGTTAAATCAACAAGGACAACATCATTTCAACATCATCTTTTCTACAAAAATAAAAATATATGGGATTATACTTTTTGCATTCATTCCATATCATTAATCATTATATAGATATTATCAAAGAAAAAGAAGGAAATAATCATTTACATTTGCATACAAATTGCATACATACAGATTGCATACATGAGAAATAACATATCAAAACTGCATCCATACATGAAGAAGAAATGCATCCATCTATCTATATCATACATAAGATACGTTGCATCCATAGCCAATATTCATCCAAAAAAAAACAAATGCATTAGATAAACACATATAGCAGCATCTAAAGGAAATCTCATATATCATCAAGTAAAAGCAGGAAAGATCATAGATGTTCTCATATCACATATCAAGTATAACAATGATGTCATAATCGCCCATCAACAAGGGCATCAATGTCAAATAAGTGTCAAAATACAACTGGAAAGGTGACACCAAGGTCACAAGACTATGGTACAATATCAAGTATCTCAGCATCAGTACATAAATGATCAATAAGAGCACTCATAGCTCATCTCTCGTCACCACTGGGAGGAGGTCCTGGAGGAGGCTATGGAGGAGGCTGTGATGGAGGCTGCTGAGGAGGTGTCTGACCAACCATAGCAACAAGGAGAGGAACCAAGGGAGCCAAACCCGATACCAACTGCTGAATCATAGATGACATCTGTGACACCTCTGTCCGTAATGCTCCCACATCTGCTCATAGCTGGGTAGTACTAGAACTCTCTCCAACCTCATAGGTACTCTGAGGATCACCTGTATCTATAGGAGCTTTTCCCCGATCACGGGAAAAAGCTGCTGGCATCTACTGTGCACCTGTATCCTGCCCATCCACAGTAGCCTGCTGTAATCCTGCTCTCGTATCCTGTCCTGTCCCTGGATCCTGTCTAGCAGCCCTCACATGATCCTGACGATCTAACCTCTGTCTCTGTGCTACTGCAGGACGAGGAGGAGGAGGTGGTGCCTGTACCGGTGCATCTCTCGCTCATCCTCTGAGTCTAATCACTGCCCTACCTCGGGGTCTACCTCTGCGTCTCCTCCCACCACCAACATCATCACCATCATCATCTCGCCCAGGTACTGGCTCTGCAGGGTCTGTAAAGCGAGGCATCGGATGCTCCATCAACCAAGCTAGATACTCCTGTGTGACTCCGGCATCTCTGATATGTAACCTCATGTCCCAATCCATATAACCCAGTAATGATATCTACTCTATAGCGTCATCATATGAAGGCATGTGACCCCAAGTAGCATGCTCTGCACTAGAACGAGCATATACTGCAGATCCCTGAGGCATAGGCTGAATCCGCCCAAACTATCGTAGTACTCTCCCTGCCAAGAATCTCTCAAGAACAGAGTCAATCCTGCCGATCATCCATCGAGGAGCAAACATATAGGGTAACTCCAAGCTATCCTCTCTCCAATCCTCGACCTCAACATATGGTCTCCAATAGACCTCATCCATGTCATCAATCTGTCGTCGCCAATACTCCAAGTGACCCAAGTGATGCTGTGTCACCATACCAGTATACTGCCATGCGAAAGGATATCCTAGAGGACGATCTCGATCTGATATAGGATGACTGACTGGTAAGTGCTCCCATATCCACAACTGTAAAATATGAATCCCAGCAGATAATGAGGCTGATCTCCTGTAAACCACCTCATGCAGATCATGATAAAGCTGTGCCAGCACACAAGATCCCCAGTCAAAGCGTCGAGGATGATGTAGCAAATCCTCGATAATCCTGCCCCATCCCACTGAAAATCCGCGACCTCGCCGATCAGGTAATAAAACACCACCAATGATAGCACCTAATAAGGCTGGTAAAACAGGAAATGAGGCAAACTGAGGCCATAAGATACAGTCATCACCAATAGATGGATCTCCGAATACTCGTCGACAATAGGTCCCGTCATAGACTGCGTCATAATATACTATCTCTCCATGAGTCGGGATCCGTAGCAATCTGTAAACATCCTCCGGTGTAATAGTCATCTCACCCTATGGTAGCCAAAATGTGTTTGTCTCAGAGTGCCAACGCTCTGCGACAGCAGTAATCAAACCTCGGTTCATCTGGAACCGAGGAAGCTCTAGTACGCATAGTAAACCGCAGAACCTAATCACCCGCCTCTCGGCGTCAGTCAACTGGGTCCTAAGCTCCATCACCCAGTGTGGTACAGTCTGAAGATACAGCACAGGGACATCCTCCTGTTTAATCAAAACAAGGGAACCACATGAGTAACTTACTATCAGAAAATCAAACAATCAATCATGGTCATCAATTTAAATATACCTATCAGACTTACCAATCCTAACTCTAAGCATTGAGGAAGGACGATCCTAGTTTTATGTCTCTAAGCATTTGAGCATAAATGAATGGACATTTAGATCCATGATCTATCATTTGTGATGAAGATTGATTAACCTTATTCTTCGATATTATAGTTACCTATGTCCTAATTCGTTGTTGAAATCAAACAAAGGGAATACCCTAACTAAACATTCGATTGAATTCATTGACGTGATCGATATCAATCAAGTTGACGCAATCGAGCAAATCAGACGTCTTAAAAAGTTTGAAATAAACAAATTTTTTCCTTACGCGACTTTTCTTTCTGGCGTCATTTCTTTTACCAGAGGCGACATTTCTTTGTTCAAACGCGTGATTTTATTCATCCGCGTGACTTAATTTCACGGAGGCGGTATAAGATTTACCGTAGGCGACATCTTATTATCACGCGACACCTGATTAAAATGCTTAAAATCCTAAGCGACATTAAATTTTCCTTAGGCGACACAAGATTTTCTAAATGCGTGAAAATACCTAAGGGAGGCGACATCAAATTTACCAAAGGCGACATTTAAAATTTTCAGGCGATATTAAAATGCACGGAGGCGACATTTCTTTTCACGCACGCAGAATTAAAATTTTTAAATGCATTAAATAAGGTCATAAATGCAACTTTAAAAACATGAGAAAAATTTGAATGACATACCGGAGGACCATCGGTCGCTCTCCGACTGAACCGGCGCGCTCTCTCAAACCGATGCTCGCGATGTGGGACCACCATCGTCTCCAAAAGGCTAATATCAGAGCTCAAATCTCAAGAAGGAACGGTGCAAATGAATAGTAAAATGAGGGGTTTTACCCTATTTAAGGTGAAATTGGTCCTCATAAATACTTAAAAAATGCACTTTGAACCTATCATAGGACATTTTCATTAATCGGGGCATAAATCAAACTTGATTATTTCTTTCAAACGGTATCAGAAATCAAAACATATTCCAACTACTCAAACTCGTTCAAATCAAGGACTCAATATGTTTTATTTCTGAGGGGGCATCAGAGTATCAAATGGGCATCACGTCAAAAACATTTATCAGTGGGGCATATCATATCATAGCAGTATCAGTATCATATCATATCAAGTATCATATCAAGATATCATTACATATCAGTTTCATATCAAATCTGTCATCATATCAAACCTATCAACATATCAGCAATCAATCAACCCAGGACCTTTATCAGTTAACCCAGGACCTTTATCAGTGAACCCAGGACCTATCATCATATCAGGACCCATATCATATCAGAGGCATCAGAATCATATCAGCACCATCATCAGAGGCACATCATCATCATCAGGAAGTACATCAATCAGAACGATCAGAGGCATATCAGAACCAGGACCTGAATCAGATCATCATACTAAGGGAATCTTTGAATCGGTGTTCTTCGCACATCGACTCAAAGAGGGGCATTTGTAGACATGGAAAATTGGCAAAGGCTTAAATCAATCAAAAGGTGCATCAAGTCATCAAAATAGCATAAAAATTGATAAATGGAACAAAGGCAATTCAAATCAAAGGAAAATTCAATTAAATGATTAAATGATTAAATAAGGCTTGAAAAGGGGAAAAACACTAAGAAATTGATTAAATTCAATTGATGACATAGTTGTTGAAATGAAAAATCAAAATGAACCTCTTACCCTTCATGGCTAAATTTAATTACTTTAATTAATTAATAAATATGAAATTCTCTCAACAAAGGAAAAAGGAGACAAAATGGACACAAATCACTCACTTTTGTTGAAATGGTCCAGCCTTTTGAAACCATTTAAATGTTTGTCCCCCAATTTAGGGACAAAGCAAAGCCAATTGACCTTACCCAAGCATAACCATGGTTATCTCACTCTACCCCCTACCCTTGGGAAAATCTTATAAATAGAAGGCATTTTGAGGCATTATTAATCCACTCCATATCTTTGAATTGCAGCAAAGCTCTTGCAATTTGCATCCACACCACTCACTTAGTATTTTCATTGATATTTTAGCTTAATTGTTGATCATTTTAGAGATTTTCTTATCAAATAGAGCTAGAATTTGATAATTAGATCTATTTTGCATATCATTCTTAGTTCAATTCTCATAATTAGAGTGTCACTAGTGAGGATTTGCAGCTGAGAGCCTCATTTACCACTTTATTTTAGAGAACCATGAGATATTTAGATTAATTGTGCATTATTTAGATTAGTTTGCTTTGAATAGTGTAAATTCTCTTTAAATCTTGTTATTTCATGAAGGTGTAAATCACTCACACACAATGAAACTTTGGCTTGGCCTTCATTCTTCCCATCTATCCTTCCTTGGCATTGAGGACATTCAAATGCCCTATGACCTTCTTCCCCATAGTGAAAACATGTTCCACAAAAGCCTCCTCTTCCAGATCCTTGTCCTCTTCCTCTTCCTCTCTGATCTCTATTATTCTGATCTTGGAAATGATTGAAATTATCTCCTCTCTGATTCTGATTGTTATTGGCCTCATCCTAATTTTTTGGATCTTCATTTGGATCTCCATATGACCATCCACCAGATCTTCCATCATGACCTCTTCCGCTTTGTCTACTCTCAAACTTCTTGTTCAACTTTTCCTCTACTTTTAAGGGAAAACTAGTATGCCTCTTCAATACTATTGATTCAAACCAGATTCAGCTCCTCCTAAATGGTCAACCTCAACCCATTAAGGTAACGGGAAACTTTCTCCTTGTCAGCTTCTGCATGGCCTATTTTATCAAACTTTGCATCTTCTTCAGTAGGTCAAGCTCATAATCAACAGGAATGAACTACCACTTCAATGTATCAACCATTCAATCCCATCTTGTCATTTTATCTTTCCCTCTTCGATTTCACTCCAATTGAATCTCTTTCCACCAGATCTTCACATGACCTTTTAGTCTGGCCTTCACAAATTTGACCCTATCAGGATCCTCAATATCTTCATACTCAAAATATTATTCACATTCATTGATCTAGTCGATCAAATCTTCTGGGTTAAGATTTCCAAAAAATGTCAGAACCTTGATCTTAGGTCTTTTTTTGATCTTGGAAATGGCCTGAAAAAAGCCTTTCTTCTTCTCAATTCAAAATTTTGCCTTCTTCTTCTTTATCATCATTTCCTTCTTCAGCTTCATCCTCACTTTCATCTCTGACATTAAGATTCATTCCTCTGTGAATCTCTTCTTGCAATGCTTGCACTTGTCTCTAGGGAACTCTAACCTTAGGTGTTACAACACCAGCTCTTCCACCATGTTCCCTTCATGGAGGCATTTTTGTGATGCATGCTTAAACCCTAACCATGGTCTTGGTGCAAGCTACCTCATAGTCAGTGATCTGTTTACACAAAAACCCTAACCCATGATCCTGGTGCAAACTGCCTCACAATCCATGATCTGTTTACACACTCAAGAAATCCTACTCTGATACCACTTGATGAAGGGTGCTCCCCTTAATACCACAAACACATAACAAAAATAAATAAACAACAACAACAATATGCAAGAATAGAAAATTGGCTTCTTATTATCTCCACAAATGTGGAATTACAAACTTTCAAAATTACAATATGGAAAGCCACATGGACATTCCCTTACAATATTCTATAGGACAAAGACTCAAATCAATACCCAAATCTACTACCTAGAACTACCCTGAACTACCTAAGACAACACTACAACCTTCCTTATATAGGCAATTTTCCACCACTTGGGAAGGTTCCAGAATTTTTAGCCAACAAGGCTGACCAAACTTAATTTATTTTTTTTTCATTTTATTACATCAGAGTCTGCTCAAAATAACTTTTGAAACCTGAACAAAAATTTTGAAGGAAAATTATTTTCTGCCATTTCAGGTGACCCAACTTTTGGAGACCATAAGTCATCACCCATTGACCTGATTGACTATTATAACCCCATTTTGGAAAGGGTGTGAGGAGCTCTACAATGTCTAAATCAAGCAACCTTCATTCAGCCAAAAATTTGACCTCATCTGGGGCCTCTAAAGCCTTCAAAACTGAGTTGAAAGTTTCTGTACCCTATTTCCAAAACTGAAAATTTTCAATATCTTCAAAACCAGACTTGATCTAGCAATGAAACTTTACAGGTAGGCTAATATGACCAAAATGAACCTCCAGGGAAGAAATCCAAACATTCCTAGATTGGATAACCAACTTACTAAAAATAGAAGGTTTCCATAAATGGCAGCTCTACACAAGATAGCCCTTATTGAAAACAAAACCAAAAATATTTTTGGGTGATGCAAGATTGCTCTTACACCCAGGATGCTCCTACAACACTTCTCTATCTCATTAGAAGTTTTTTCAACTCCAACTCCCCTAGGTTCCCATTTCTTAACTTTTACATTCTTGAACCTGACCATATGATCATTTTTTAACTTATTCTCACCTGGTTCTCTGGAGTTGGTGTTCTTTATAAACATTCCTACATCTTTCCCACTTGCATCCCTTGCTACCATGCCTCTAGTTTTCCCTTGAGCAATTCTTTCTATAGTAATTATATCCATTTCTTCCCTTGAAGGTCTTCTTAAATTCATTGGCTCAGAGGAAGAGTTCATGTTACATGTATTTTCATCAATTTCATCATTATCAGAAAAAACCTCCTGATGGAAAAGTGTCTGATTGTGTCTCTTTGAGCATACATCTACTTCTTCATCAAAATTAGAATCATCTTTATATCAAAAATATGAAGCTGCCATGTTGCATCCAATATCATCATGACTTTCCTCCTAATCTAATCCCTCATCATTACCATTTTGATCTACTGCCATGGATTGTGCAACCACACAATGCTCTGCAGAATGAGGAGATTGGAATGCAACACACCATGGTGTGTCCTCCATGAAATTTATAGAGGATCTTTGTAAAGGATCAGGGACAATTCTATCATTATTTCCTCTTGCAGTAGGGACACCAAGCTTGCCATCCTTCCATTGGGTGTTGTAGGGATAATTCTGCAATCTATTATGCCTATTGAACTTATTGTTGAACTGAGGCTTTTCATTGGTAGGAACACAATTGTTCCTAATAATGGGTGCTTTTAAATCCTTCAATGCATTCAACACCTTATCCAATTTATCTTCCTCTTGTTTCATATTTCCAACATTCCTTTCATTATCCTTTTTATACCTTTTGTCTCCAAACAACTTTGGATGATCTCTTTTTCCACCCAATTTTCCTGATATTTTCATATTGTTCTCAATATTGACAACAATCCTAAAAGAATCTCTAAGAGTTCTTGGTTCCTTATCCCTCAATAAATATCCCATTTTTCCATCAAATGCATTGAAGTATGTGGTTAAACAAACATTTTCATCTAACTGCATAACTTGGAACAACTTATGCATGCCCTTCTGAAATCTCATATTAAATTTAGCTGCAGACTCATTCAACATAAAGCTAGCATTAGTTCTATCACCATACTACTCTTTGAAACACTTCTCAAAATAATCCCAAGTGTCAATGCAACAGTCAAGGAATCTCTTAAACCAATCTCTAGCATCGTCCACCAAAGATTGAACAAATAATTTCATGACTACATCCTCATGCTCTACCTCATAATCATTAAGCATATCAACAAATAACCTAAGATGTTCCTTACAACTAATGGCATTGTTACCTGCAAACTTAGGTACCTAATCTCTTATATCAGTTGGAAAAGCATTTGGGTAACTAGGAATTCCATCAAAACTAATTTTCCTATAGCCTTCTAATTGCATAGGTCTTCTTTGAAAACTTGAACTAGTGTTAACCCTAGGATCAACATTTACATTTACATTTCCATCTACTTTTGCATTTGACTGTTGTTTAGGATCAAAACCTATCCTAGCAAATGAAGAAGGAATTGAACTAGTAGTATCATTACTAAGGGGAAGAGTAGTAGTCATAGATGGCATACCTAGTTCATTAGCAAATGGGCCAAGAGCATTAGCAGATGAAGCCTTCAAGAACTAGATCTTTCTTCTCTTTTCTACAATGGAGGCTTCAATTTCAGTCTTCTCTAATTCTCTTGCAAGGTCATCATCTTCTTTTCTTCTTCTCTCTATCTCGATGTCCTTATTTGAATTGGGTGGTGGGACCCCTGGTGTTGTCAATGATTTTCTTATTTGATGTTCCACCATCTTTTTCTTTCCTTTCTCACTAGTGGCAATAGTAGGCCTAGTGATCTCATGCCCATCTTTATCTTTAGGGAGGGAAGCATAAATTTTAACCTATCTAACCACATGGCCCTCTTTATCAAATTCATAATCTTGTAGCAAGCACTCCTGCTCACTCCTCAAAGCTTCAAGATCACCAAAGACATCATGCTACAAAGTTTTAGGAGTAGAAGAAAGCATCTTGTTTCTCTCCTTCATTTCATTAATCTTTCTTAGAAGAGACTCTCTTTCAATTAGAGCATTCACCTTTTCAGCTTCTCTCTCCTCTTGTAACCTCTTATGTATGGCATCCTACTTTGCCAACTATAACCTCAGTGCATTTAAATCATCTGGGTCTATCATAATATCATCAGAACCTGATGAAACATCCATATTAGTGATATTTTGATATGGGAAATATCTTTCTCTAGCTTGTTCATCCTGCCCTACAAGAAATGAACCCTTGTCTTGAAATACAGCCTCTGGGGTATCATAAAATTTATCTTCAGAGCGACCATCATCTAATCTAGAACTTCTATCTTGTGAACCTTCCTCACTTGAGGAAACATGTGGTGCTCTACCTCTGGTATTTCTTTGTTCTCTCATGGGAGCACTAGTAGACTTACCATTTCTTCTGATCCAACTCTTTTTCTCCTGTCTAGGCAATTGTTCTAGAGTAACCTCTAGATTTTTCTTGACAAAGGACCTAGTATTCCCTCTTTTTTCCATGATTTTCAATCTATAGCATCGGTTCTAACCTTTTGAGTCACCACCCAGAAAAGTGGGAAATATTTTAACTAAATACAATAAGAAAACAAGAGTCAACTTAATAAATTTTATCTCTAGACTCTCCCCAGCAGAGTCACCATTCTATTGGTTCCCCTTTTCATTTCTACTTGCAAGTTTACACTATGATTGACAACTTAATGTCACTGACTCTATCACCACTCCAAAGTTTGCAAGGAAAAGGGCCAATTAACAAGGATCAAAGGGATCCTCCTACACTTTGAGCTTAAATGCTTAGGCGGGTGTACCCTTGATTCACTTCTTGAAAGGAATCACAAAATGCTATGTATTTATACCCCTTTACAAATTCATTGAAATATTTTATCATTTTTATTATGTGTGTGATTGATGATGATGAATTACTTCCAAAGAATGGATCAGTGCCTTAATCCAGGGAAAAGAGTCACCTAATAACATAAAAATAACTGATAACCCTAACTCAAACACCCTTGAACTCAGGATAAGTGTTTTTCCTATTATCCCTCTCACTCCCAAACCTAATCATCAAAATCCTTATCCAACCATGGACTCACTAAAATCACCCAAAAGACTTTAATCCTAACTTTCTTAAGAATTCCAAGATAACCTCACAATACTCTTTATTTACCATATGTAAACTCACTTTGTGACTTTAATGTATATGAATCCAAAATCAAGACAAGAAGACAATGACAAATTTGAGATAGGAATTCAAGTGTACTCTCATTAAAACTTTCAAAAACAATACATTACCAAGATGACAACTGCTAGGAAAAAGACCCAAATATAGGCTCTCCTTGTTTAGTCTTTCTATTGATTTTCAACAAAACATCAACCCACCACAAAATTGAAAATTCAACCATATATACCCACTAGTCATCTTGGAATCCCAAAGAAGAATGCAACAAGCTACAAATGACTAGGGTTAGGGTTGAACCCACCAAACCAACCAAAATATAGTCACAATTTATTAAAATTGAGGGAAAACCAAGCAGCCTCGAGAAAATAGACCTAGGAATGATTGTCAATCATGATAAATTCCCTGATTTGTACTAAGGACCATTAATTCACCATGCCTTGTCAGTCTGATTTTCCACCTACAACATGCATTGAGAAAATCCATCATAGTACAAAACCCCTATAATTAATTAACAAACAGCTAGGACCACTCTGCAACAGTCGGCACCACTAGTTTCACCAAATCCAGCTACTAAAACATTCAATTTTAGTCCTTACTATCATTGAAAACCCTCAAAACATTCAAATTTGAATTACAACGGTTATTTCCATGGCCCCAGCAGTGAATCGATAGTCAACATTCAAATTTGGATCAACTTTAAGTCATGACCATTAGATCTTCATATTTCCTGGGCTTTATGACTTAACACTTAATAGGACCCCATTCATACAAGCTTTATAATCAGATGGTAGTCTTATAATCCAATAGCTCTGACAGATCCTTTGAGATCTTACGATGTTCATAGATCTTGCCCTCATCCCTGACTTTTTTGACAATGACCCCACCTTGCTCCATCATCCACATTGGCCAATAGAATTTAAACAACTCAACACCACCTAGCAATGGTCTAACTGAGAAACAATGATAGATCGACCCCCTCAGCCAATGAAAAACATGCATGTCAACTCCAACTGTCAAAGGACCGACATTGACTACGCACCTGAGAAAAATTAAAATCGACGGCCGGCATAAGATCTCATAGCTCTGACACAACCCATGAGAACTTACGCCCACCATTGATTCTTTGTAGATGTCAAAACCCTTTGGTAAGTTGGAAACCTAGGTCCCATTGACAACCTCCAAGTCACAAACCGTTGACCAATAAGATAACACCAACTATGCCATGTAGCAACGGACCCACTTCAAAGAAATGTCATGTCATAAAGAAAGATCAATGGTCTTCTTAAGTTCGCATGGTTTCTGACACAGTCTATGAGAAGATGCACCCACTGTTAGATGAAGATGGTGTCAGAGAGCCAGGCCTAGGAAATAAAAGGCCAAAACATTAGAAAAATCAAGCGCATAAGACTTAGGGAAAATTAACCACCGTCAGACTTAGGAAATATTAAAGGCAAGACCTCGAGAGGGTAATAAAATTAAAGCACATGATTTATAAAACTTTTAAATGGCCCAAAAAGTAACATAAGAATAGATTTTAAAACCAAGGCACACTAGGGTTTTCCCATCAAATGACTAGATTTTCAAAATTTTGCCTAGGGTTTTAGCCAGAGACATGGAAAAATACTGTAGAGGCTAGGGGAAAGATGATGAAGCTGTGAGATTTTTTTTTTTGCACATGCTAACAAGTAATGCCTATCTTCTGATCTTTTGTAGAAGGTTTTGTGACCTTTCAAATCCTATTTTTACTTAATCAGAACAAATTCACTTGTTTTAGCTCAAAATCCAAATTCTCATTCAAATCGCTCAAATCACTCTTCAGTTATCTTTGAATGCAATGTATCAAATGAAGTGTCTATCATTCTATTTATAATGAAAAGAGAATTTATGGTTTGGTAATGTGCAATAAATGTTATTTGATGCAGGAGCATCTTAGGTCCTTGGAAATCTTGTGTCACAAAAAATATGTTTGTGTTTTCCTTTGTTGCTTAGTTCTTTCTTTGAATGAGTCGGTTCAGTATTTCTCGGTTTCCTTTGTTAACCAAGGTTGGTCAGTTATATCTCTAGCACTCGGTTAATTTACCTAGCACTTAGTGATGCTTATCTGGGGCTCGGTTATCCTTTCTTACGAAGGTGTTTGTTTTAGTTTCCTGTTGAAGCTGACTCTTCTAATTAATTATGGTCAAGAATTTAATGCTAGTCTCTATCATTGGAAAGTGTGTGGACCTAGATCTGGTCATTCCTTCTATTGATGGTGGATCTAAAGGTCAAATTGTTTGGTATTCTCTTATATATATTATAATCCTTTTTTGTATTTTTAGAGGTGAGACATCATTTAGGAGATCTGATATAGAAGATTATAGATTGTTTTAGATCCTCGCATGTTGGAGGACTTCTGTACTTGAATTGTAATATCTGGCCTGAACTGGGAAAGCCTTACATCTCAACATGTATCATCAAATTGATGAATAATAAGAAGGATATCTGCATCCACTCTCTCGCTTGTGTGTTTGTTGCTTCTGCATGTAATCTCTACAAGGTGGATCTTGTTAGGGTGTTCCTTTGGCCCCTCTCCTTTGTCCCCTCTTGTGTCAGGTGGTATCAAAGTGAGGTGAGATCTAGATCTAGGTTTTTGAATCTAGGTTTGAGGGTTCCTTATTGTCAAACCCTGGTTAATTTTTTGTGGGGTAGCATATTGTGATCTAGCTTGCAATTGCAGAGGGTTTCAAGATGGTTCGTGGGATGCAAGATCATGATCTAGGATTGGCAGAGATGTTGAGACAACTTGCTGCTAGATTATAAGTTGTTGAAATAGCCCAGAGAAGAGGAAAACATCTTGAAGATGTTAGTGATGATGAAATTTAGGAAGAACAAGTTGATGTAGAACCTACACTAGTTATGGATCAAGGTGAGGAAAGATTGTTGAAGGATTTGACAAATATGAATTCTACACCACACTTTAATCCTCCTTAGTGGAAAATTGGATTTTGATGAATTGGTTGACTAGATCACCAAGATGGAAAATTACTTTGAGTATGAAAATTTCCTTGAGGAAAATAAGGTGAAAATTGCAAGCACAAAATTGAAAAGTCATGCATCCTTGTGGTGGGAACATCTACAGTTGGATAGAAAGAGGAAAGGAAAAGACCAAATTAAGGTATGGAATAAAATGGTGAATAAATTAAAAGGAAAGTTCTTACCTTGTGATTATCATATTAACCTAGTTAGGTGAATGCAAAGTTTGAAGTAGAAAGATAGCTCGATAAAAGAATATACTAAGGAATTTAATAGATTAGATATTAGATCTAGAGATGATGAAGATGATATGGAAAGAATTAATAGGTACCTAAATGGATTAATATTTTCCATCAAAGAAGAAATTAGTTTGGTCAAATTGGAGAACATTGAAGAAACTAATCAATTTTCATTGAATAATTAATATTTTATAATTATTAATTAATATTATATAATAATTTAATATAATTATTAATTAAGACTTATAGTTTTTATTTTCTAATTTAATAATAAGTTTGAGGAATCAGATCGTGTTTATCCTGTATTTCAGATCAACCGATTAAGCTCCATGATCAGATTGGACTTAATCTAAACATTAGTTAATTGAATGACCTTCATATGGAATAACGTAAACATTAGACATTCATGTCCTCTTAGTCAACCGTTGAGATCTCTAGTTGACGAATGATAATTTTTGATCGTCACGAAGACGGACATACTTGACCTTAATTAATGTTCCTATAGCAACCTTTATAGACCACATTGTCGAGGTTGTTTACTTGAATCATTGTGGCCTCGTCGTTGAACTCTTTAACCCGCATCTTGTTTGTAGGAACTTTATCACTTTTAAAAAAAAAATTTGGTTGTGTTTTGTCCCAACTTTTGGGCATCACAGAAAGCTGAGGAGAAATTGAACAAAAGATAGGAGCAAAGAAAAAGAGGTAGAGGTGGTAGATTCTCTAGAGGAAGAGGTAGATCTTATGGTGAAAATAGTAGATCTGAACCAAAAAAGACAAATCTGGATAAAGGCAAGACCAAGTGGAAAGGTGAAAGTTCATCTA
This sequence comes from Chamaecyparis obtusa, assembly GCA_027943335.1. Classification (NCBI taxonomy): domain Eukaryota; kingdom Viridiplantae; phylum Streptophyta; class Pinopsida; order Cupressales; family Cupressaceae; genus Chamaecyparis; species Chamaecyparis obtusa. The sequence goes on from BSBK01010112.1 coordinate 225,932, forward strand.
GAGGAAGAGGAAATAACTACCAAGGTGGTTATAATAGAGGTAGTTTCCGAGGAACTTTTTACAATTGTGGAGAATGAAATAGATCATTTGAGTGTACACATGCAAGTATGAAGGTTGGTAGAAATAGAAATGATTTGGTGTAAGAAAAGTCACCGAATAAACCTGAGAAGGAAAAGAACTTGATGGTAAGGAGAGAAATTTGGAGTGAAATTAATAAGGAATATTTGGTAAGGAAAAGTTTGTTCAAGACCATATGTAGATTTTTTGATGAAGTATGGAAGATAATTATTGATAGTGGAAGCTCAGAGAACTTGGCATCTTAGGAAATGGTTACAAATTTGTAGTTAAAAAGGTTGGAACACTTGAAGCCCTATCAAATTTCATGGATCAAAGATGAGTGTACACTCTTGGTAAGTGAACAATGTTATGTGAATTTGAAAATTGGAAAGTACTATGATAAGGTGTTATGTGATATCATGCCTATGGATTGTTGTCATATTTTGTTGGGTAGACCTTGGGAATATGATAGACATGCTATATATGATGGGATATAACATAAATATGCTATTTGGGCTGATGGAAGAAGACAAATATTGTTTCCTTTGATTGAAGAACATGTTAGTAATGTTTGTACATCTTTGAAAGTTTTCTTGATGGGAGGAAGAAATATTGTGAATGATTTGAAGAGGAATGATGTATGTTTTGATGTGATTCATAACAAACCGAGTAAGAAAATAGAGGATAGAATCCCTGAAGAGATTAATGAGATATTGAACGAGTACAGTGTGATCATTTCTAATAATGTACCTGATGGTTTTCCATTGAAGAGAAGCATTGATCATTGCATGGATCTAATCCCTGCAGCTATTTTATTGAATAAGGCACCACATTAGTTGACACCTACTGAGAATAAGGAATTGAACCGAAAAATTCAAGAATTATTGTAGAAAAGTTTGATCTAAGAAAGTTTGAGTCCTTGTGCAATACCTACTATATTGGCACCTAAGAAGAATGGAGAATGGTGAATGTGTACTGATTCTAGAGAAATCAACAATATAATAGTGGAATATAGGTTTCCTATACCAAGAATGGATGAGATAATGGACAGTTTGACTGGAGAAAAACATTTTACCAAAATTTATTATGCCTTTTGGTTTGTTTGAGTTGTTGGTTATGCCCTTTGGTTTAACTAATGCACCAAGTAATTTTATGAGGTTGATGAATGAAGTTTTGAAGAAATTTTTAGGTAAATTTGTGATTGTATACTTAGTTGATATTCTGATATTCAATAAGACTAGACAAGAACATTTGTTGCATGTTAAACAAGTATTGCAGAGCTTGAAAGAAGAAAAGTTGCTGATAAATCTGAAAAGGTGTTCTTTCATGAAAGAGGAGATTGTTTATTTGGGATTTGTGATTTCAGATGATGCTTTGAAGATGGATCCTGAAAAGGTTGAAGCTATTTTGAATTGGCCTACACCTGAGAATGCTAGTGGGGTAAGATCATTTCATGGTTTGGAACATTTTTACCAAAAGTTCATTAGGAATTTAAGTTCAATTTGTAATGCTATGACTAAGACTTTGAGAAGAGATAAAATAGAATTCAAGTGGACACATGGAGCTGATAAAAGTTTTGATACTCTGAAGAAAGTTGAATGATGCAAAAAGGAAATATTTTGTGTATGATGAAGAATTGTATGCTATTGTTCAAGCACTAAAGAATTGGAGAAATTATTTGATACCGAATGAATTTATGTTGTCTACCAATCAAAAAGCTTTATAGTATCTGGGTAGTCAGAATAAGTTGAATCAAAGACATATGAAATGGGTTGAATATTTGCAGAGTTATACATTTGTGATAAAGTATAAGAGTGGAGTCACTCATCGAGTTGTAGATGCATTTACTAGAAGATCTTTGATGAATGAGATGAAAATTGAAGTTCTTGTATTTGATGACATGAGAGATTCTTATGAATTTGATCCTGATTTTTTAGAGTCGTGGAGAAGGTGCAGAGCACCTATTCAAGATCAACCGAGTACTAAATGGGAAGAATATTTTATTCAAGGAGGTATGGTGTTTAAAGGTATTCAGTTGTGTATACCGAAAGGATCAATCAAAACTAATTTAATAAAAGAGAAACATAGTAGTGGTTTGGTTGGACACTTTGGTGTTGACAAAACATTGAATTTTATTAAGGAGAAAAACTTTTGGCCGTAGTTGTATAAGGATGTTTAGAAATTTGTGAAAAGTTGTGGAATTTGTCAAGTTGCAAAAGGAGTAAGTCAGAATACTAGACTGTATACACTGATTTCTATTCCTAAGAAACCTTGGATTGATATCATTATGGATTTTGTTATTGGCTTATCAAAGATAGTAAGAGGTAATGATTTTATATTTGTTGTTGTCAATAGATTTTCTAAAATGGCACATTTTATACCCTGTAGAAAGACATCAAATGCAGTACATAAAGTAGATATTTTCTTTAAGGAAATTATCTGATTTAATGGATTACCGAGGAGTATCATCTTTGATGAAGATGGTAAATTTTTCGGATACTTTTGGAAGACCCTTTGGAGGGAGCTTGGAACCAAGTTGAAATATAGTTCTACATTTCACCCGCAGACTGATGGATAGACAAAAGTTGTGAATAGAAGCTTGGGAAATCATTTGAGATGTTTAGTTGGAGACACACCAAGTAATTGGGATTCTATTTTGGCACAAGTAGAGTTTGCATACAATAATTCTGTGAATAGGAGTACTAGAAAAACACCTTTTGAGATTGTAAATGGCATACAATCGAGAGGTATATTAAATTTGAGGGATATTTCTGATGAAGGAAAGAGAAGTGTTGAAGGAGTAAAGTTTGTTGAGTACACGAAGACATTGGATGAAGATGTGAAACATAAGTTGGAGAAAAGTAATAAAAAATACAAAGACAAAGCTGATAGATCTACAAGACATAAGACTTTTGAGTCAGTGATAAGTGATGGTTCATTTGAAGAAAGGTAGATTTCTTGTTGGAACATATGGGAAGATGAAAATGAAGAAGTTTGGTCCTTGCAAGATTTTGAAGAAATTTGATAGTGGAATGCTTATGAGATTGAGCTACCTAATGACATGGATATATCACCTATATTCAACATTGCTGATTTGTATGAGTACCATGAGTCAGATGAACAAATGATAGTACCAAATAATTATCCTAAGAAATAGATAGAATAAGTTGAGAATATTTTGGAACAAAGAATTGGTAGAAGTACAAGAGGAAAATAGTATATGGAATATCTGGTAAAGTGGAAGAATGGAATGATTGAAGAAAGTTCATCAATTTCACAATCTGAGTTGGATTTAGCTTGATTTGTACGTGCATCATGATTCAAAGAGTCATTTAAAATAACCCCAGGTGTATGATGCAGGAGCATCTTAGGTCCTTTGCAATCTTGTGTCACCAAAAACATGTTTGTGTTTTCCTTTGATGCTCGGTTCCTACTTTGACCGATTTGGTTTGGTGTTGCTCAGTTTCCTTTGTTAATTAGGGTTGGTTGGTTATCTCTTTGGAACTTGGTTAATTTCCCTTGCACTTGGTGATTCTTGTCTGGTGCTTGGTTATCCTTTCTTACGAAGGTGTTTTTTTTAGTTTCCTATTGAGGCTAACTCATACAATTAATTATGGTTGTGATTTTAATGCTAATATCTATCACTGGGAAGCATGTAGACCTAGATCTAGTCATTCCTTCCATTGATGGTGGATCTAAAGACCAACTTGTTCAATAGTCTCTTGTATATATTGTAATCTTTATTTGTAGTTTTAGAGGTGAGACATCATTTAGGAGATCAAACATAGAAGATTGTAGATTGTTTCAAATCCTCACATGATGCAAGGAAAGGAGTAGGAGGGGAAAAAGGATGGTGCACCCTAATGATCCAAGCCTTCTCAATACATGTGGAAGCCAAAAAACACAACCGTGAGAGAGAGAATGCAGAAACTTTCATATATTATCATTAATTGAATCATAGATGCTGGGTTGTAAGGCCTTCTCAGTTATGGCTAGATATTACAATCAATCTCAAAAGTCCTCAAACATGTGAGGATCTATTACAAATCTCTAATCTAATGTCTACTATCTTCTATCAAAAACTAACCCCCTAAACTACACCTAAACATCTACATTTATAAAAGAAGCTACCAAATTGAGTCAACCTTCAGATCCATAATTAACGGAAGTAACAGTCAGATCTAGGACCACATATTTCCCAATGATGGTTACAAACATTAAATCCATGATCTAATATAAATTCACAAGTTAGCCACAACATGAAACAAAACTAAACCTATTGGTGAACAAGGATAACCAAGTAGTAGATAGACAATGTCGAGCACCAGTGAAATAATCGACCACCCAGGAGAGAACCAATCACACTTGGTAACCAAAGGAAACTGACCAACTACCGACCAAATTAGTCAAAGTAGAAACTAAGCAACATAGACAAACTCCAAATTATTTTTGGTGACAAAGGATTGCCAAGGACCTAAGATGCTGCTACATCAGACACCTTTGGTTATTTTGAAATGATTCTCCAAATCATTTGGTATGCCTAGTCTAAGCTGCATCCAACTCAGACTATGAAATCCATGAACTATCTTCCATTGGTCTATTCTTCCATTTTACCAGATATTTTATATATCATTTTCCTCTTGTGCTCTTTCCAACTCTTTGCTTCAAAATCTGTTCAACTTCATCATTCTGCTTCTTAGGATATTTTTTCGGTACTGTCACTTCTTCATCAGGTTCATGATACTCATTAAAATGAGTAATGTTGAAGATTGGTGATATCTCCATGTCATCAGATAACTCAATCTCATATGCATTTCCACTATCAAATTTCCTCAAAATATTGTAAGGTCCAAACTTCTTCATGTTTAGCTTCCCATATGTTCTAATAGGAAATTGACCTTTCTTCAAATGAACCATCACTTCATCACCAACATAAAAAGTCTTATGTCTCCTTGATCTATTAGCTCTATCTTTGTATTTTTTATTACTGTCTTCTAGCTTCAGCTTCACATCTTCATGCAATGTTTCATGTACTCAACAAACTTTACTCCTTCAACACTTTTTTTATTGTCATCAGCAATGTCTCTCAAATCAGATATTCCTCTTAGTTGTGTGCCATTCACAATCTCAAATGGTGTCTTTCTAGTACTCCTTGTAATACCTCTCCTATGGTGATACTTGGACTTTTCTAATTTGGACATTTTATTATGGTCAGGACTATACATTTGCATTTATATTTTGTGGATGATGATATGATGGATATGCTCATTTATGGTTATTATTTATATGCTTATGAGATTAGAAAACCATCTATTTTATATATGTTTCATGGATCTAACCCAAGGATTTGAATCTAACCATTATCATGATGTTTTATGTTTCATGGACATGTGTCTGATGTGTTTTCATGACTGAGGATGAAGTCATAGTTACTCACTTAGTTGAGGTCCACACAATGTATCGATCTTGGTCATCTTCTTGCATATATCTGATTTGTATATCCATATGTATATGTATCTCTCCTTGGTGATGCAGGATTGTAGGTACCAGGTATCATCTCCACCTGGCTTCATAGGTTTGAGTGATCCCTCAAAATCCTCGATCATTGTTGTTGTACAGAGATATCACCAGGTTCCACAGGAAGAAACTTCACCTTTGATCCTTTTATCCTTAGGTGGGAAGTACCGAGTTAGTCCCTTGTGTGGATGTATTAGGTGATCTCTTAGTTTATTGGTTTTGTTGATCTTGTAGTTAGCTTCTTGTCTTTTGTATTCATTGAGAATGAATTTTTGAGTATAGTAGTTCTAGTGGTCTTAAAGACAGTACACGGGACCACCCCAAAAGGGGATTTTTAAAATATAATTTATAATTTATGTTAAATTTATTTTTATGTTAATTTTTAAATTAGAGTATGTTATGCTAATTTATATATATATATTTTTAATTAGTTTAGTTTATTTAAATTATGGTTTATTAAATGTATGTTGTTAAATAGTTTTTTTTAATAAAACTAATTTTTGCATTATTTAGATTAATTAGCTATAGTTTAACTAAATTAATTTGTTTAGTTGAATTAGATTTTAGTTAATTAATTTGTTAGGATAATTTAGTTTAATTATTGATTAATTTGTGATATATTTATCTTAGTATAATTAATAAGATTTAATTATTTAGGATAAATTTGGAATTAGATTATTTTATATTATTATTATATTAGTGAGACATTTTTGTTTACAGATGCAACTAGCTGTTAAATGTTTATGTATATACTTAAATTGGGCAATTTTTCTATTGAATTTTTAGAATGTCTTCAGAGAATATTCTTTTTATTATGACTTTAATATGCTTGTTATGTCATGACTCTTTTATCATTATTATGCGATCTATTTTCTGTGTGGTTTATGCTCATAATGATACTTTAATGTTTATGGATTGGTATTAGTATTTATAGCATGAATGTTGTCTTGTTAGTGCAAGTTTCATCTCCATGTTCGTTGTGTGATTTTGGGCAATAGATAGCCTAGGGGGATACAGAGGCTGGGAATGTCTGTCAATTGTACTTGTTTTCAGTATCATGTTTACGTGAGTGTTTATTCTGAATGTCATCTATGAATCAGTCTTGTGGGCTCATATTGGTTAATATCTATTTTCTGGTATCTGTGTAATCATTTGAGTTTCTATGTGAGAAACTGCATCTAGGATTACTTGGTTGTATACCTGTTGGGTACTTATGTGATTATGAGCCTAGGGGAGATTGATTGAGTACATCTTAGGGGAGTGGCTTGTAATAGGGGCCGGGACCCGAAGTGGTCAGCACCTGGGTAACCTATTGTAGGTTATGTAATTAAGTGATAAATTAGTAATTAAAATTTTGAGAGTTCATTAAAAAGATAAGTTAGAGTATGGTTATGATTAGAACTCCTCATATCTAAGGGAGAGAGTATTCTAATCCCACATCGTTCGTATTGAGGGTCCGGGGCCCAGAGTGGTCAGTTCTAGGGTAACTCAATGCTTGAGGGTCCGGGGTCCAAAGTGACCAGTCCAAGGTAACTCAAGTAGTTAGACATGTGATGACACTCCCATAGCATGTAGCTTAAGTCATCTTCTAAGTTTCTATTATGCCTCTGGATTAGTGTGTACCACCATTCACTTTATTATTGTGTACCTTGAGTAGAGAGCTTTCAGGATTCCTTGCTCAGTGGTTTTATCCTTGTTTGGTTTCGGTCATCCGATTGGGGTTTGTGGTTATCTCCTCAGCACGGTGGGAGTGGACCGTTTAGGTTCACGAGGTCAGGTGGTAGTGATTCTTTACCATTTGAGATCTGACGTCCTGGTGCCGGTGCTGTTGGTTCTTTGGCAGTTGGATGCCTTCTTGGTTCTTCATTGATTCCTCATTATTGGTTTCTTATCATTCCTTCATTTATGTAGTCCTATATTAGATTATCGCATGTGATACCTAATATGGACATTGTACTTTTATGTTAGTTTTATTATTACATACCCTGCGGCATGTGCAGTGGATGTCAGTGTATTAGTAATCATGCTTGTCCATGAGATTTTTAATATTGATGTAAGCTATAATTGTATCATTTATGTTATGGAATCTTTTGTTATCTTTCTTTAGTTGTTTTATTTTGTTCTTAAGTAATTCTTCATCATGGGACCCTCGAGTTTTGTAATCTATGTTGGATATTGTTCATGTGAGTAAATGGTAATTGCTTCTGCACTGTTGTATATCTTGTATGTTAAACTTTAAAAAAAAATGTTCACCAAACTTAGTAGCAAGTTATAGGTTAACTTCTCTTGGGTTCCCTGGTGGGGCGTTACAGAAGTCATAGTTACTCACTTAGTTGAGGTCCACACGATGTATCGATCTTGGTCATCTTCTTGCATATATCTGATTTGTATATCCATATGTATATGTATCTCTCCTTGGTGATGCAGGATTGTAGGTACCAGGTATCATCTCCACCTGGCTTCATAGGTCTGAGTGATCCCTCAAAATCCTTGATCATTGTTGTTGTACAGAGATATCACCATGTTCCACAGGAAGAAACTTCACCTTTGATCCTTTTATCCTTAGGTGGGAAGTACCGAGTTAGTCCCTTGTGTGGATGTATTAGGTGATCTCTTAGTTTATTGGTTTTGTTGATCTTGTAGTTAGCTTCTTGTCTTTTGTATTCATTGAGAATGAATTTTTGAGTATAGTAGTTCTAGTGGTCTTTATAGTACGTTCAATTTTATTAGTAGATTATGGAAGTGAATTATTGTTCATTTGAGGATATGATTTAGTAGTCTTTATTATTAGCTACTTATGTATTAGCATATCTAGTTAGGATCGAGTTGGCATGAGATTAAATCATGTGATTCTAATATCTATAATAATGAATAATTTTATGGTATTATTTTATACTACTCATAATGTCAAAAGGTCTATAGTAATAAAAGTTTTAATAATAATGGTATGTTTCATATTATATATCGCTATTATATTTTGTAAAGAATATGATTAGAAAACAATATGTTTTATAATAATAATATTATGTTTGCAGTAATATTTGTAATAAAAATAATATATGTACACATAGGCATATGGGTGCACACATATGCATATGCACACATATATTTATATAATTGGTGAGTAAGTAATTATGGTGTTACATTAATAAATAATTAGGTAAAGCTAATGGTACCATAAATGTGTTATAAATAATAATTACTATTACCTTCCCTAAAGTAAAGGAAACATAAATTTGATTACGGTAATAGATAGGTATAGTTATATCTTTTCCAGAAAAGGTTTTAATAATATTATTTAAGCTTAACAATTAATGGATGGATGGTTGGGATGGTTGCACCAGTTGGATTACCCATGCAACCACCTCCTCCATTCTATATATAGGAAAGATTTCCTGTGTGAAGGGAGTTGGGGGTTTTTGGAGAGGAAATTTTATTTGAGGAGAGGCTTAAATTTTAATAGGATATTTCTATAGTTTAGAGAAGAGAGACTATTGATTTCTCTGAGAGGAGGTGAAAGGATTTGGAGCTTACCTATAGGAGGAATTTGAAGAAGAGCCTAGAGTTGATTGCCAGAGGAGTATTTTCTAGGAGGATATTTGCTGGAAATTTTGCTGAGAGTCTCCAACCAAGGGATAGATGATTCTCCGCAGGACCCCAGGTAGGGTCTAACCTGGGAAGAATCTCCATTCTTCCCATGACTATGATTGTGTATATGAATGATCTATTACTTGATGAGATTATGATTGTTTACCTTTTTCTTTAGAATCGGGAACTATATATATATATATATATATATATATATATATATATATATATATATATATATATATATATATATATATATATATATATATATATATATATGTATGTATGTATGTATGTATGTATGTATGTTTTATTTTTTGTGTATTTGAAATGTGTTTGTGGAAAGTTATTTTATGAATGTTTGTATGTTCACTGTGGTGAAACCTCCCTAGGAGGGTAGAAGTGGTTTTGGTCTTGTAGGATAGTGTATTTTACTATCATTGGATGTAGTATGAATGCTTCCAGATTTTAGAACTTCTGTTGCAACCTTCCTATTTCATGTCTATTTATGTGACACCTTTCTTTTCCTAGATCTAGAATATATTTTTTATATAGATAGGGAGGATTGATGGGTTTTTTCTGAAGGGAAATTGGGAGATCTCAAATGGGTCATGCTCATATTAGGCAACCTTAGTCCCCATAATGCCCAGTTTTACCCACAAGACAAAGTTGACAGTCATTTTTTGTAGTTCCTGTCGGTTTAGTGTGTTAACCGAGCTAGGTCGGTAATGTGTCAACCAAACTAGGTTGGTAGTGTGTTAACCGAGCTAGGTCGGTAGTGTGTTAACTGAGCTAGGTCAGTAGTGTGCTAACCAAGCCAGGTCGGTTGAGTGTTAATCAAGCCAGGTCGGTAGTGTGTCAACCGACCAGTCCAGTATAAATTGACAGAGCTAGTATAAAGCAAGGAAAATAGGATTTAGACTTTATACTATTAGAACATTTAAGTATAAGAAAATTTCTTATACTTTAAGTTATACTTGTATAAAGGGTTTAGGTACCTTCTAAGATGTTTGGGATAGGTTTCAGATTCATAAGAGTTAAGATGCAAATTATAATTTTGAGATTTCTTAAAATTTAGACTTAGTCAAATTTCAGGCATAGGAGACATTTTCCTAGATTTTGGAATAAGATATGGAATGTTGTTTCAATGCATGTGGGAAGTTTTATATTGTGTTTTGGCATATAAAACTTTGTGTAAACTATAAATATGTTCATTTCTTGTTGTGTTGGAATTATATGAAGTGTTTTTACTACATGTATGATTTAATTATTATATGTGGGTTAAGGGTAGAAAACCTAACGACACCTAGTGAGTGGCTCTCAGTGCAGGGCCGAGGCCCTAAGTGGCTAGAACTAGGATAACTAGCTGAAGAGTTATTTAACAAGTGAAAACCTAAATTAAACTTATGGGAATGGGTTAAAACATTAAAAAGATTAAATGTTCCTTGCCCATGCCATTAGTGCTAGTAAAGGCTATGGATGGGAGTGGGAGAAGGTACCTATGCGTAGGTACGATCGAATGGCACTTGTCTATATGAAAGGCATTTGATCCCGCATGTGCCTACTTGGGGGCCGGGGCCCGAAGTGGCTAGTACCAGGACAACCCAAGGAGTGAGGGCTATGTGATGACACTCACTTAGGTTGTTTCTTAGAGTTTCTACCAAGCCTTAGAGTCTTTTGGGGAAAGATTTATACTTTGATCATCTTTTATTTTCTATCTGGGAAAGGTTACCCAACCCTAGGTTTGGCCTAGCTATTCCTTCTTTGTGGACCTTGGTGTTTATCTCCTAGCATGGGGGGGTGGGCCTTTTAGGTATCCACGTGGTTGAGTGATAAATATTTTATCAAGGTATCTCTTGCGGATGCAGTGTTTGAAGATTCATGTTTGCTTATGTACCAGTTTGAAGGATGAAGGCTTTGTAATTATGTCTCTTGATGTAAAATTATTGTTACCTCCCATGAGGAGTTGAATGTAATCATTGATGTAATTCAAAATGATGTATTTGGAATGGGTAGATTTAGGAAAAAGGGAAAGGGAGATGTGAACTTTATGTTTAAGATGTATATTGGAAAAGAAAAGGATTTTGTAACATTCCAAATTATGTAACATGCTTTCATTACTTGTTGTTTAAGTGAAGCTATTGAAAAATCAAATGTAGTATATTTGTAATGTATCAAATGAGTTGGATAAATTTTAAAAGTTATATTGTTCATAAAGGATACTTAGGAATATAGATGATTTTTAAATGGAAAGTTGAAATGAAAATATTTTGTATTTCTTAAAGATATGATGTAGTTTTCTTTTAGAAATAAATCTTGTTGTTAGTTTACTTAATGGATTTGAATGAATCATGCATTTAAATGAAAAGGGAACCTTGGGAGGAATCTAAGTTTAAGGTTGGTTCACATAATTCTTTTAAAAAGTTCAAAATTTTTCATAAACTATTACTTAGGTTTTCTTTAACAAAGAGAATCTTTGTTTTCTTCCCTAGTTCCCTTGCGGGGCATGACACTCCTATTCATTGAATTATTGTATGCAAACTTTTCTTGTGCTAACATAGAATCCCAATTACTTGGTGTGTCTCCAACTAAACATCACAAAAGATTTCCCATACTTTTGTTCACAACTTCAGTCTATCCATTGGTTTGTGGGTGAAATGTAGAACTATATTTCAACTCCGTGCCAAATTTCTTCCAAAGTGTTTTCCAAAAGAATCCAACAAATTTACTTTCTCATTCAGAGATAATACTCCTCAGTAATCCATGTAATCTAACAATTTCCTTAAAGAAAATATTTTCTACATGTACTGCATCTGATGTCTTTCTACATGGTATAAAATGTGTCATCTTAGAAAATCTATCCACAACAAAAACTATTGAATCATTACCTCTTACTGTCTTTGGTAAGCCAAGAAAAAATTCCATACTGATGTCAATCCAAGGTTTCTCAGGAACAGTAATCAATGTATACAATCTAGTATTCTAACTTATTCCTTTTGGAACTTGACAAATTCTACAACTTTTCACAAATTTTTTAACATCTCTATACAACTGTGGCCAATAGTATTTCTCCTTAAGAAAATTCCATTTTTTATCAATGCAAAAATGTCTAGCCAAAACTCTATTATGTTTCTCTTTTATCAAATTAGTTCTCATTACTCCTCTTGGTATACATAACTGAATACCTTTAAACAACATACCTTCCTGAATTAAATAGTCATCCCATTTAGTATCTTGTTGATCTTGAATAGGTGCTCTGCACTTTCTCCATGGCTTAGAAAAATTAGGGTCAAACTCATAAAAATATCTCATCTCATCAAAACCAAGAACTTTGATTTTCATCTTGGTCATCAAAGATTTCTTATACTCAATGCATCAGCAAATCAGTTAGTGACTCCACTCTTATGCTTTATCACAAATGTGTAACTCTGAAAATACTCAACCCATTTCATATGTCTTTGATTCAACTTATTCTGACTACCCAAATATTGTAAGGCATTATGATTAGTATAGAACACAAATTCACATGGTATCAAATAATGTCTCCATTTCTTGATTGCTTGAACAATAGCATAGAATTCTTGATCATACACAAAATATTTGCTTCTAGTGTCATTCAAATTTTCAATAAAGAAAGCAACAGGTTTACCTTCTTGACTCAACATAGCTCCAATTGCACTTCCACTTGCATCACATTCTACTTGAAATACTTTACTGAAATTAGGTAATGCCAAAATAGGTAGTTCAGCAACCTTCTATTTCAGAGTCTCAAAACTTCTATCAATTCCTTGTGTCTACTTTAATTCTCTTATGTCTCCTCTCATAGTCTTAGTCATAGCATTACAAATTGAACTGAAAATCCTTATGAACTTTCAGTTAAAAATTTCCAAACCATGAAATGATCTTACCTCACTAGCATTCATAGGTGTAGGCCAATTCAAAATAGCTTCAACCTTTTCAAGATCCATCTTCAAACCATTAATCGAAATAATAAATCCCCAATACACAATCTCTTCTTTCATGAATGGACACTTTTTCAGATTTATCAGCAACTTTTCTTCTTTCAATCTCTACAAAACTTGTCTAACATGCAACAAATGTTCTTCTCTGGTCTTATTGAATATTAGAATATCATCAAGATATACAATCACAAACTTACCCAAGAATTTCTTCAAAACTTCATTCATCAACCTCATAAAAGTACTCGGTGCATTAGTTAAACCAAAAGGTATAACCAACCACTCATACAAACCTTCCTTTGTCTTGAAAGTAGTCTTCCATTCATCACCTTCTTTGATTCTTATCTGATGATACCCACTTTTAAATCAATCTTTGTGAAATATTTTTCTCTAGTCAAAATGTTGATTGTATCATCCATCCTCGGTATAAGAACCTATACTTCACTATTATCTTATTGATTACTCTAGAATCGGTACACATTCTCCATTCTCCATTCTCCTTTGGTGCCAATACAATAGGTACTACAAAAGGACTCAATCTTTCTCTAATCAAACCTTTCTCCAGCAACTCTTGAATCTATCAGTTCAATTCCTAATTCTCGGTAGGTGTCAACTGATGAGGTGCCTTATTCAGTAAACTAGATCTAGGGATTAGATCCATACAATGATCAATGCTTCTTTTTGATGGCAAACCATCACATACATTATCATAAATGATATCACTATACTTAGTGAGTAACTTATCAATCTCCTTAGGGACATTATCCTTTGTTTTCTTACTTAGTTTATTAGGAATCACAAAAAAACATACATCATTCCTCTTCAATGAGTTAAAAAAATTTCTTCCTTCCAACAACCAAAATTTCACAGATGTGCAAACATTACTAACAGGTTCTTCCATCAATGGTAACAAGATTTTGTTCTTTCCATCAGCCACAATAGTATATTTATGCAATCTCCCATCATATATAGCATGTCTATCATATTGCCAAGGTCTACCCAACAAAATATGACAACAATCCATAGGCATGATATCACATAACACCTTATCATATTATTTTCCAATCTTCAAATTCACATAACATTGCTCACTTACTAGGAGTGTATGCTCATCTTTGATCCATGAAATCTGATAGAGCTTCGAATGTACCAACCTTTCCAACTACAATTTTGTGACCATCTCTTTAGATGCTAGATTCTTTGAGCTACCACTATTAATGATTACCTTCCAAACATTATCAAAAACTTTACATCTAGTCTTGAACAAAATTTTCCTTACTAGATCTTCCTTATTGCTTTCATTCCAAAGTGCTCTCCTTACCATCAAGTTATTTTCTTTCTCAGATTCATCCGGTGCCTCTTCTTGCACCAAATCATTCCTACTACTACCAGCCTTCTTACTAGCTTGTGTACATTGAAAAGATCTATGTCCTTCTTCTCCATAATTATAACAAGTTCCTTGGAAACTTACTGATGCAGGAGCATCCTGGGTGTAAGAGCAATCTTGCATCACCCAAAAATATTTCTATTTTTGTATTCAATAAGGGCTATTTTGTGCAGAGCTGCTATTTATGGAAAGTTACTATTTTTGGTAATTTTTGTATGTGCTCAGAATGATCTGATTTCTTTCTTGGAGGTTCATTTTGGTCATACAAGTCTGCCAGTAAAGTTTCATTGCCAGATCAAGTGTATATTGGAAGATATTGAAGATTTTCGGTATTGGCAGCAGGGTACAGAAACTTTGAACTCAGTTTTGAAGGCTTTAGAGGCCCCAGATGAGGTTGAAAGTTTGGGAGACAAGCGCTTGCGCTAGTCAAGCCTGTAGAGTGCTTCGTGGTGTTTCCAAAATGGGGTTATAATAGCCGAGCAGGTCAACAGGTGATGACTTATGGTCTTCAGAAGTTGGACCACCTGAAATGGCAGAAAATAATTTTCTTCAAAATTTTTGTTTGGGTTTCAAAGGTTATCTTGAGCTGACTATGATGTAATAAAATATAAAATAAAATAATTCTAAGTTTGGTCGGCCTTATTGGCTAAAATTCTGGAACCTTCCCGGGCGGTGGAAAGTTGCCTATATAAGGAAGGCTGTATTATTGTCTTAGGCGGTTCGGAATAGTTCTGGGTATTAGATCTGGGTATTGATTCGAGGCTTTGTCCTACAAAATATTGTAAGGGAATGCCCATGTGGCTTTACATATTGTAATTCTGAAAGTTTGTAATTCCACATTTGTGGAGATAATAAGAAGCCAATTTTCTATTCTTGCATATTGTTGTTGTTTCTCTATTTCTGTTATGTGTTTGTGGTATTAAGGGGAGCACCCTCCATCAGGTGGTATCAGAGTGCTCTACAAGCTTGACCAGTGCAAGCGCCCGTCACCCAAACTTTTGACCTCATCCGGGGCCTCTAAAGCCTTCAAAACTGAGTTCAAAGTTTTTGTACCCTGCTGCAAATACCGAAAATCTTCAATATCTTCCAATATACACTTGATCTGGCAATGAAACTTTACTGGCAGACTTATATGACCAAAATGAACCTCCAAGAAAGAAATTAGATCATTCTGAGCACATACAAAAATTACCAAAAATAGTAACTTTCCATAAATAGCAGCTCTGCACAAAATAGCCCTTATTGAATACAAAAATAGAAATATTTTTGGGTGATGCAAGATTGCTCTTACACCCAGGATGCTCCTGCATCAAACACCCGGGGTAATTTGAGAAGTGACCCTGTCACAACTCAGGTGTGCAGAGGAAAACCAAGATGGTTAACCTCCTCCTTTGTTAGCCATGATGAATCTTCAACAGGTCGTCCTTTATATTTGACCAAATACTCTTCATATGTCCTATTCCTTGTGCTTCTGCCAACACGACTGTCCAGTATGTCTTCAATCTCCTTGATATCTGAACTGGTTACTGGAATACTCCACTGTGCTGCTGCAACCTCATCCTCAACACTTCCTTCATGATACTCTGTCAAATCTGAAATGTTAAACACTGGTGAAATATTCAGCTCACTAGGCAATTCTACCTCATATGCATTTCCTGAATCATGCTTCTTCAGTATCTTACATGGCCCAAACTTCTTCATTTTCAACTTGTTATATGTACCAACCAGAAACCGCTCCTTCCACAAATGAACCATGACTTCATCACCGACCTGAAATTCCTTATGCCTCCTTTTCACATCTGCCTTAGCCTTATACTGTGCATTCATCTTGGCAATATGCTTCCTCACCTCCTCATGGATGTTCTTCAAATGTTCTGCAAAATCTTCAGCTTCAGCACTACTTATTTCTCCTTTATCTATCTTTCTCAATTCAGATGCATTTCTTGGACTACTTCCATATACAATTTGGAATGGTGATTTACCAGTGCTCCTATTGACAAAATTATTGTATGCAAATTCTACCTGTGGTAAAATCAAATCCCATCCTGTTGGCTTATCTCCAACCAAACATCTCAGCAAATTTCCCAAACTCCTATTCACCACCTTTGTCTGTCCATCAGTCTGTGGATGATGTGATGAACTGAATTTTAAATCTATCTTCAACTTCTTCCACAATGTACGCCAGAAATATCCAACAAACTTAGTGTCCCGATCTGAAACTATGGTCTTTGGCAAACCATGAAGTCTCACTACTTCTTTGAAAAACAATTCGGCTACTTGAATAGCATCATTAGTCTTCTTGCAGGGAATGAAATGTGCCATCTTCAAAAATCTGTCAACCACCACAAAAATTGAATCATGTCCCTGCTGAGTCCTCGGTAAACCAAGAATAAAGTCCATGCTGATATCCTCCCAAGGCTTCTCTGGTATAGGTAATGGCTGATACAACCTTGTATTTTGCTTCACTCCTTTCACCATCTAACATACTCTGCAACTCTGTACAAACTTCTTCACATCTTGCTGCAACTGTGGCCAATAGTAATTCTCACTAACCAAAGAAAGGGTTTTGTCACGACCAAAATGTCCAGCCAATACTCGGCTATGCTTCTCCTTGATGAGATTCTCCCTCATAGAACTTCATGGAATGCACAATTGACTCCCTTTGAATAGCATATCATCCTGGATGATGAAATCCAGCCATTTTGTCCTGTCTAGAGTAACAGGTTCTGTACAAGCTTTCCAAGCTTCACCAAAATCAGGATCCTCTGGATACAAATTCTTGAGTTCCTTGAACCCAACCACTTCAATCTACATTTTTGTCAGCAATAGTTTCCTTCTACTAAGAGCATTTGCAACCCTATTAGACTTTCCACTCCTGTGTTTCAAAACAAATGTATAACTCTGCAAAAACTCAACCCATTTCAAATGCCTTTGATTCAATTTTCCTTGACTATTCAAATATTGCAAAGCTTGATGATCAGTATACAAAAAAAACTCCTTAGGAAGTAGATAATGTCTCCACTTCTTTAATGCCTGAACTATAGCATAAAATTCCTGATCATAAATAGAATATTTCCTCTTGGCGTCATTTAACTTCTCGCTGAAATAAGCAACAGGTTTACCTTCTTGGCTCATAACAACTCCTATTACAGTACCACTAGCATTACAATCTACTTGAAACACCTTATTAAAATCTGGAAGTGCTAAAATAGGTTGTTCTGTAACTTTTCATTTCAACAATTGAAAACTCTTTTCTACCCCATTAGTCCACTTAAACTCTTTTCTATCCCCTCTCATTGTTTCAGTCAAGGGTCCACAAATACTGCTAAATTTTTTGATAAACTTTCTATAAAAGCTAGCTAGACCATGAAAAGATCTTACCTCAGTAGCACTCCTTGGCATAGGCCATTCAAGGATAGCTTGTACCTTCTCTGGGTCCATTTTTAGACCTTCTCCTGAAACTACAAACCCCAAATACACCAAGTCTTTCTTCACAAAACTGCACTTCTTCAAATTAATCAGCAATTTTTCTTCTCTCAACTTCTCAAATACCATACGAATATGCATCATATGCTCATCCAATGTCTTACTAAAGATCAAAATATCATCTAGGTAAACAATGACAAACTTACCCAGAAATTCTCTCAGAACCTCGTTCATGAGCCGCATGAAAGTGCTTAGTGCATTGGTTAGCCCAAAAGGCATGACTAACCACTCATACAGTCCTTCCTTTGTCTTGAAGGTAGTCTTCCATTCATCTCCTTCTCTGATCCGAATCTGATGATATCCACTCTTCAGATCTATCTTTGAGAAATACACAGCTCCACTCAAACAGTCCATAATATCATCTATTCATGGCAATGGAAACTTGTACTTGATTGTGATCTTGTTTATTGCCCTAGAATCCGTACACATCCTCCATTCTCCATTCTTCTTTGGTGCTAATACCGCTGGTACAGCATAGGGACTCAGACTCTCACGGATCAATCCTTTCTGTAACAGTTCATGTACTTGTCTGTTCAACTCCTCACTTTTTGCAGGTGTCATTCTGTGTGCTGCCTTATTCGGAAAACTCGCTCCTGGGATCAAGTCCATCTGATGACTAATCTTCTTGACTGGTGGTAATCCATCAGGCACGTTATCAGATACAATATCTTGAAACTCATTCAACAAATCTACAACTTCTACATGAACATCTTCTACTTCCTCTTTACCAGCTTTTGGAATTAAAGAAAAACATACATGCTCATGCCTCATACCATCTAGGAAATTTCTTCCATCAACAAAAGTTATCCTTGCATTACCACATACCTTTTCTTCGGTCTCCTTCAATGGCTTCAGCTTATGCTGCACTCCATCCTTTGTCAGGGAATAGGTATTCGCACGGCCATCGTGTACAACACATCTGTCAAACTACCATGGTCTACCCAACAACATATGACATGCACCCATAGATATGATATCACACAATACCTCATCTTGGTATCCGCCAATCTTGAACTTCACCAGGCATTGTTCATTGACCATGACCTTGTGGTCATCCTGTACCCAGGCAATCCGATATGGATGTGGGTGTTTTTGTCTCTTGAGCTTCAACTTTGTCACCATCTCTTCTGACACCAAATTTTCGGTGCTTCCACTATCAATAATCACATCACAATATTTACCTTCACACTTGCACCTGATGTGAAATAGGCTCCTCCTTTGCTCAGGTTCATTCTCACCACTCAACAGGACTCTTCTGTTAATCAACGTTTCTTCTCTTTCAGCATCTTCAGAATTTGATGATCTGGCATCTTCATCTACATGTGCAACTCTGGCCTGGCCTTCATTTCTCCTGTCTATTCTGCCTTAGTGCTGAGGACATTCAAATTCCCTATGACCTTATTCTCCACAGTGAAAACATGTTCCACAGAAGCCACCTCTTCCAGATCCTTGTCCTCTTCCTCTTCCTCTCTGATCTCTATTATTCTGATCCTGGAAGCAATTGGAATTATTTCCTCACTGATTCTGACTGCTACTGGCCTCATCCTTCTTTTTTGAATCTTCATTTCGGCCACCATATGATCGTCCACCAAATCGTCCACTGTGACCTCTTCCATTTTGTCTGCTCTCAAACTTCTTGTTCAGCTTTTCCTCTACTTTTAGGGCAAACTGGTATGCCTCTTCAATACTGTTCATTCAAACTAGATTCACCTCCTCCTGGATGCTTGGCCTTAACCCATTAAGGTATCGGGCAACTTTCTCCTTATCAGCTTCTGCATGGCCTGTTCTGATGAGAAGTAGATAGAACTCCTCTGTATACTCTTGAACAGATCTTCCTGCTTGCTTCAAACTCTGCATTTTCTTTAGTAGGTCAAGCTCATAATCAATAGGAATGAACTGTCACTTCAATTTATCCACCATCTGATCCCATCTTGTGATTTTATCTTTCCCTCTTCTATTTTGCTCCAATTGAATTTCTTGACACCAAATCTTCACATGACCTTTCAATCTGGCCTTCACAAATTTGACCCTATCAGGATCTTCAACATCTTCATACTCAAAATATTCCTCACATTCATTGATCCAGTCGATCAATTCCTCTGGGTTAAGATTTCCAGAAAATGTAGCAACCTCAATCTTAGGTCTTTTTCCAATCTTGGAAATTGCCCAAAAAAGTCTTTCTTCCTCCTGGTTCACAATTTCAACTTCTCCTTCTTGATATTCTTGTTCGGCTTCATCCTCACTTTCATCTCTGACATTAAGATTCATTCCTCTATGAATCTCTTCTTGCAATGCTCGCACTTGTCTCTGCAGCTCTCTAACCTCAGGTGTTACAACACCAACTCTTCCGCCACATTCCCTTCATGGAGGCATTTTCACGATGCGCGCTGAAACCCTAGCCACGGTCCTGGTGCAAATTGCCTCATAGTCAGCGATCTGTTTATACACTCAAGAACTCCTACTCTGATACCACCTGATGAAGGGTGCTCCCCTTAATACCACAAACACATAACAGAAATAGAGAAACAACAACAATATGCAAGAACAGAAAATTGGCTTCTTATTATCTCCACAAATGTGGAATTACAAACTTTCAGAATTACAATATGCAAAGCCACATGGGCATTCCCTTACAATATTCTGTAGGATAAAGCCTCGAATCAATACCCAGATCTACTACCCAGAACTATTCCGAACCGCCTAAGACAATAATACAGCCTTCCTTATATAGGCAACTTTCCACCGCCCGGGAAGGTTCCAGAATTTTAGCCAATAAGGCCGACCAAACTTAGAATTATTTTATTTTATATTTTATTACATCATAGTCAGCTCAAGATAACCTTTGAAACCTAAACAGAAATTTTGAAGAAAATTATTTTCTGCCATTTCAGGTGGTCCAACTTTCGAAGACCATAAGTCATCACCTATTGACCCGCTCGACTATTATAACCCCATTTCAGAAATGCCACGAAGCACTCTACAGGCTTGACCTGCGCAAGCACCCATCACCCAAACTTTTGACCTCATCTGGGGCCTCTAAAGCCTTCAAAACTAAGTTCAAAGTTTCTGTACCCTGCTGCCAATACCAAAAATCTTCAATATCTTCCAATATACACTTGATCTAGCAATGAAACTTTACTGGCAGACTTATATGACCAAAATGAACCTCCAAGAAAGAAATCAGATCATTCTGAGCACATATGAAAATTACCAAAAATAGTAACTTTCCATAAATAGCAGCTCTGCACAAAATAGCCCTTATTGAATACAAAAATAGAAATATTTTTGGGTGATGCAAGATTGCTCTTACACCCAGGATGCTCCTGGATCACTTACTCTTCCATAAACACCTCGGTAGTTACTGTCTCTACCTCTAGAACTTTCACCTTTCCACTCGATCTTGCCTTTGTCCAAATTTGTCCTTTTAGGTTCAAATCTACCATTTTTACCATTAGATCTACCTCTTCCTCTACAGAATCTACCACCATGACCTCTCTATTTTTTTTCATGTCTTTTGTTCAATTTCTCCTCAGCCTTCAAAGAAAATTGATAAGCCTCTTCAATGTTCTCCGACTTAACCATGCTAATTTCCTCTTGGATGGAAACTCTCAAACCTTTTGGGTATCTACCGATTCTTTCCACATCATCTTCATCATGTCCAAATCTAATATCCGATTTATAGAATTCCTTAGTATACTCCTCTACTAAGCTATCTTTCTATCTCAAACTTTGCATTCACCGAACTAGGTTAATTTGATAATCACAAGGTAAGAACTTTCCTTTCAATTTATTCACCATTTTACTCTATACCTTGATTTTTTCTTTTCCTTTCCTCTTTTTATCCAATTGTAGATGTTCCCACCAGAAGGATGCATGACTTTTCAACTTTGTGCTTGTAATCTTCACCTTCTTATCCTTAGGAATGTTTTCATATTTAAAATAATTTTCCATCTCGATGATCCAGTCCACCAATTCATTAGAATTTAGCTTTCCACCATACTCGAGAGGATTGAAATGTGGTGTTGACTTTAGACTTGTCAAAGCCTTCAAAAATATTTCTTCACCTTGATCCATAATAGGTGCAGGTTCTGCATTCACCTGTTCTTCTTCAATTTCATCATCAATAACATCTTCAAGATGTCTGCCTCTTCTCTGGGCTATTTCCATTGCTTCTAACCTAGTAGCTATCTACCTTAGCATATCAGCTAATCCTAGATCTACATCTCACTTCCCACAAACCATCTTGACAACCCTCTACAATTGCAGGTCCGATCACAATCTACCACCCCACAACAATCAACTAGGGCTTTAAGAGGAACCTACAAAACTAGATCTGCAAAACTAGATCAAGATCTCACCTCACTCTGATACCACCTGACGCAAGGCAAGAAGGAGGGGCCAAAGGATAGCATAGCCTAATTATCCAAGCTTTCTCAAGACATGTGGAAGCCAACAAACACAATCATGAGAGAGAGAGAGTGCTGAAACTTTCATATATTATCATCAATTGAATCATACATGCTGGGCTATAAGGCCTTCCTAGTTATGACCAGATAGTATAGTGAATCTTGAAAGTCCTCAAACATGAGAGGATCTATTACAAATCTCCAATCTAATGTCTACTATATTCTATCAAAAACTGACCCCCTAAACTACACCCAAACATGTACATTTATACAAGAAGCTACCGAACTGAGTCAGCCTTCAGATCCATAATTAATGGAAGTAACGGTCAAATCTAGGACCAAATGTTTCCCAATGATGGATACAAACATTAAATATATGATCCAATATAAATGCACAAGTCAGACACAATAGGAAACAAAATTAAACCCATCGGTGAGCAAGGATAACTGAGAAACAAATAGACAATGTCGAGTGCCAGTGAAATAATGGACCACCTAGGAGAGAACCGACCACACTCAGTAACCAAAGGAAACCAACCAACTACCAACCAACTTGGTCAAAGTAGAAACCAAGCAACATAGACAAACTCCTAATTATTTTTGGTGACACAGGATTGCCAAGAACTCAAGATGCTCCTACATCATCACATGTTGGAGGACTTTTGTACTTGAATTGTAATATCTGGCCTAAAATGGGAAGGCCTTACATCCCCACATGTATGATCAAATTGATGAATAATAAGAAGGATATATGCATTCTCTCTCACTTGTGTGTTTGTTTCTTTTGCATGTGATCTCAGGAAGATGGATCTGGTTAGGGTGTTCCTTTGGCCCCTCTCCTCCATCTCTCTTGTGTCACTGTTCATTGACCAACTAAAGAGTAATCATACCGACCACCAATCTTCACTCAGTTCCTCAATACTTGTCTACCAACTATCCAACTTACTTAGTTATGCTTAGTGACCTCACTAACTTTCAAAATTATAAGATTTATCCTATTGTATCTTTCCATATGCTGATTTGGATATTAATTCATAATTGTGAGCAACTGATATATGATTAAACAATTCAAATAAAGTTCCAATACCTACATGTATGGTTTAGTTTATAGTTGTGGAGTTAGCTAATTGAGAGGATGAGGTGTCAATGATTGATCTAGCTGATGTTCCACTATCTTTAGTCTTTCTTTTCCAAATTATTTTCATATGATTATGAATTTCATCAATATTTATTGTACCTTTTCCTTTAGAGTCTTAATCATTGGGTGCATACTTTCGGTACCTACAGTCTTTTTTCAAGTGACTGACCTTGTGACAATGAGAACATGCTATGCCAGAAGTCTTCCAAGTACCATTATTTCCTCTCGAGTGAGATTCTATAATTTGGTGCAATATGACCATATCTTCCACAAGCTATACAAGTAATTCTTTTTGTTTTAATCCCAATTGATAATATTTACTTGTCTATTTGGTATCCAGTTATACTTCTTCTTTGATCTGCAATCTTGTGATTTGTGTCCATATATATTGCATGTATAGCAGTAACCATAAAATTTTTGTTTCCTTATTATCTGTTGGAAACTACAATTAAAGCAATTTTAGTATTTTCATTGATGTCAAACCTTATCTAGTAAGACTGTTGTTATCTAAGAATGTACTGTATCTATTGTTTGATGAGAAGGATTAGGGAAAGGGTGATAACAATAGAACCTAGAGAAAGGTTGAGTTATTTTATACTTTAATGAATACTTGATTATGTGGCACAATGATAAGACAATGTATTGTTTATCTAAGTAAGAAGCAAGACTGAACAAGTAGGCTTAACCGAGAAAAAGTGAAGAAATCTAGTTTAAGCCAATTGATGTTAGTGTTGACCGAGCCAATATATGCTGATTAAATTTAGTGTTGACCAAACATTAGTTTATTGTTGAGGGAGACAACATTAGCTAAGGGAGATAGTTTGAAGAGATGATCGAGCTACGCAGTGATGACCTAGGAGTTGAACACATTATTGATCGAGCGTTAGTAATTTACATTTGAGGAAGAATTTAAATTCTCAGCTGACTTAGTTAAATTCTTAGATTATGTAAATCATGTTGACTTTATTAATTCAGTCTATGGAGTATTTAATACATAGTAAACCATTTTATTGTGATTTCAATAAAGAGATTGAAGATGTTTCTAGAAGGTTGGATGAAGAACATAAATGATGGAAGGATTTCAGGAATCTAACCTAAACCTAACATCTACAAAAGAGATTAAACAACAAAAGATGGATCAACCTATTGAAGAGGTATATAGGAAAACCTAAGTGTAAGGTTAAAAAAAGGGGATGCTAGAGTTGTTGATGTTATTGAATGATAAAGCAGAAAGGCTGAAGGTGAAGGAGTTGATCAGAGTTGTGATTTCTTGAAGGGATTTTTTAGCAGATCAGTGATGGAGATGGAATTGGAACTTAGTTAGTAAGCCAACATATATGTCATAATTGGATCTTTAATTTGCAAAGTGAGTTGTATGTTTTTATATTAGATATCACTGTTACTTTCTAACCATTGTATTAGTCTAAATCCTTTAATCAAGGTTGACCTAACAATCATTGTTTAAATCCTTTAATCAAGGTTTCTTTCTAATGGAATGTACTTAAGTACTATAACAAGGTGCACTCGTAACACAGTGGTTGAAATCATTTAACAGGGTCACACCTAGCAGTGTGTTTGTAAACCTTTGACAGGGTTGGATGTTCACAGAGCTCACTTTAGAAGAGTGAAAATATCAGTAACATGTCGCAAAGTCATTTTTTTGAAATTGGGTTTTGACTATAAATCCTGGTGTCAATACTTGTGTGCCTATTTTGGTTTGAACATTTATATGTTTTGCAAGTTAAATACTATTGGATAGTGGACTACATTGTTATATGTTTTTGGCATACATTCTATAATGACTGAGTAGTGTTGGTTATTAGATCTGAGATTGTTGAAGTTTTTAAAAGTTTATTTGATACATATGGACCTAAGAACAACTGATTCACCCCCCCTCTCTATTTTTCTAAATCATATTAATAATTTCTATCAGAGTTGTTGGTGCTTACACATAAGAATTTTGAAGGTACTTGAAGAAAATGATCAAGATGTATAAAAAGGAGGTACCAAAGTTGAATAAGGAGAACTTCCCTACATGGTAGAGTCTGATGAAACTGCATCTAGCTAGTATTGGTGACTCAATGAAATTTTATGTTGAACATGACTATGTTACACCTGCTACACATTTTGTTGGCAATTTGGCTGAAGTGAGTACATAGATGTTGTCATTATGGAAACATATGATCCTCATGAAGATCGCACAAGTCAAAGAGCAAGTATAGAAGAGCACATCACAACTTTGTCTAAGTGTGAGACAGTGTTTTCATAATGTACCAGGACATAATTTTTGTTTGTGACATTGATTGGAGTGAGTTCAGTGCTTGCACACTTGAACATAGACTCTATGATGGCTAATTATGACCCATCTTAGAGTGCAAGTCAATACAACATGTACATAATTAGTTATGATAGTTTTACTGAAGCTGACATGATAGAATATGAAGGCAAAATTGCTAAAGAGTTAAGGGATTATTTTGTTTATCAAAATAACGACTTAACAATATAAAAGGATGACATCCTAGATGTTAAATCTTAGATAATGATATATGGAAGCCGACCATGTAAAGTTATTAGCCTTAATAACTTGTATATATATGAATTGTAATTTGAAAAGAAGATATATGAAGTGAAGAAAAAGTGATGTGATAAATGTAATTGTGAAGCAAATGTAATAATGCTAATGTGAAGATAAGAGTAGAAAAGGAATATTGATACAAGTAGAAAAGGTTATGTACCTTGACCTATTTTGTATACACTGTATATTACTTGTTTGGGTAGTGGGCTCATCTAGTAATCAGATTTTGTATTGACAACTCCTAATAGGGTTGAGGCTTCTAACAAGGCCTGTAGTCCCTTAATCGGGACTGATACACTATATGCTTTCAATAGACTCCTAACAGGGTCAACATCCTAAACAAGATACTTTTGATTAGTGAATCTTTGTGTGTACCATCACCACCAAGGTTTTCCCTTGGCCAGGGTTTCCATGAGAATAAACAATGTGTTATGAGTTCTTTGATGTTATTGCTATGCATTTTATTTAGTTTCTTATGTTATGCATGTGTGAAGATAATCTATTATATCGATATTTGGGAAAAAGATAAAGTTTTTAAAATACTGATTCACCCCCCCTCTCAGTATTCCCTATTTCAAAAAATTGGTATCAGAGCTTAGTTACTCGGCGAAGAATCATTCAAGGAAAGCCTAGTAGCTTGAGTAAGATCTCTATGGATATGGATCAGCTACAAAAGAATCTTTATGAATCTCTTGAGAAAATTGATATGCTTGCTGATGAAAGAAACACTCTGAAAAGGAAATATGATGATGCAAAGAACCTTATTGAGAAATTGAAAAACAAGATAGAAAATCTGAAATCTGAAAAGGAATCTGAAGTTCCTATTGAAGATTATGATGACAATTTAGAAAAAGAAAATGTGATCCGTAAGCATGAACTGAAGATAGAAAAATTGAAACTAAGTTTGAAAGATGGAAATGACAAAAATGAAGCAAATCTGAGATCTGAGAATGAAAGATTGAAGTTTGAAAATGAAGAATTAAGATCTAAACTTGGCAAAGTAACATTTGAATTTGAGAAAGTAAACTTGCAGCATACAAAACTTGAGAAATACAATAGGATTGTGAAAGGTGATTGACTCAATCCAAACAACAACTTGAAAGGCTTTATTCAAATAGTGAGAAGATCGATGAACAAGTATCTTTTGGGAAACCATCTTATGATAAGACTGGACTTGGATTTAATATATTCAAAACAAATGATGAAAGAAAAGAACTAGATCTGAAAGTATGTAAAAGCATTGATGAAAAGAAGTCAGATGAGATCAACAAATGTGAAGATGCACCTAAAGAAGAATAATCACTAAAGCAAGAAGAATCACCCAAAGGTATGCAAAGAGAATTCAAAGGTAGATGTTTTGGTTTTAATACTATTGGTCACATGAAGAGAGATTGCACAGGTATACAATTTAAATCTCTTAATGGTTATTGTTATAAGTGTCATGGTTTTGGACATAAAGTTATTGAATGTACAAAATCTAAAGTTATTGAGAATAGTTATGGTAGTAGAATGTTTAGGAATACTAACAATGTAGATAAGAGACCTACTAAAGATATGAACAAAAGAAATGGAGTAGTATGCTATAGATAAAACAAGGTTGGACACATTACTAGAAATTGCAGGTCACGGATCAATCAACAAGGACCGAGATATGGGAACAATGGAATTGTTTGTCAGATATGTAACAAGATTGGACATACAGAAAGATTTTGTAGAATGAACAATGGAACTTATCATCCTAACCCTAACCCTAGGAATCATGCAAGAAGAAATGAAATGTAATGTCCCCTTTTCCTATCACTTGTCTTGAGTTCTATAAATTAGTACAAGTTAGGCATAAATTAGGAAATCATCTTAAAAATCATTAAAATACTCTATGTTAACCATTACTATTCATAAGAAATACAACTATTAAAGCTCATAGATTAGATTTGATATTTAGATCTTCTTCACATAGGATATAAGGATCTCCTTCTATCTTTACTAAGGTCACTATAGGGTGAAAGGCTTACCGTGCTCTAGGTGCATGAAACAGACTACAAGAAGCTTCCCTCAAGGCTTAACCCCAGTGTTGGGACAACCGACATGTGCCCGAAATTACTCCGCCTCTCCCTTCCACAAGCTCCCTACCCTAAGGTATTATAGTAAGGAATGAGGGATAGACCCTTATGTACTATAACTAGAATAACTAAACTCTCTACTCAATCTCATATTTATCTCTATATTTTCTTGTACATTGTGGACTCATATATATATATATATATATATATATATATATATATATATATATAAGGTTTATTTAATAAGGTAGTTACTTATAACATATTATTTCCACCATTATATACTATCGCATGTTTACATTGCTTGTTACAAATATAACATCACTGGCGGATTAACGAGTTAACGTACCTCCATACAGTACTCTGCACACCGGTACCTCTATACAGTACTCTGTAGACTGCTATCAACTGTCCTTCTTCCTTTTTCCATGCCTTCCTTTGGGATTGGGATTCCCAATTTATATGTACCCAATCAGCGTGTTCGTACAATGTACGACTCTTGGTAAATGCCGATAAGATTGATTTATATTTAATATTTATTAATTTGTATAAGATATATGTATTATTAATAATAATAATAATACTTCTATATTTGTTTTATAGTAATATTATTAATTATTAATGTATCATATTTTTTTAATAGTAATATTATTAATGTATAGTTATTAATACTATTAATGTGTAGTAATATTATTTTATGGATCAATATTAGTATTATATTGATTGATTAATATTATGTTATTATAGATTAATATTAAATTAATGATCTATATTAATTAACAATATTGATTCGATGATATTAATATTAATAATATAATATCTATAATTTATATATGTATATTTGAATTAGTGATCTAGATTAATAGTATTTGACTCACCAATATATTATTAATATTAATTATTGTTACTCCTAACACAATAGTTGATTATTGATTAACAATCATATCTATCATTTTAATTATATATTATATCACAACAATATATCATAGTTTGTATTAATAATAGATTTATCATTAGTCTATTTATTTGAATTATTATTGTTATTATTAATATTAATATTATATATAACAATTATTGGTATGAATTGATTCTGTAATGACTCAATAATATTTAAATCAAGTTTACTCATTTACATTGTCAATTAGGGCTCATGACAGTACGCCCCTCTCAAATTTGCTTGTCCTCAAGCAACAATATATTTGTTAATCAACTATTTAACTATTTATTTATTTATAAAATTTCTTATTACAAAACAGGGAATATCACAGTCCTACCCTCCCAAATTTGCTTGTCCTCAAGCAATGTGTCATTTTTGGCAAATTAACTTAAGACAAATTTTCTTTCATCTTCTTAAGAATTAAGACATACGTATTCATACATGGAATAAAATAGTTTAGACATAATGTATGTACACTTACAAGTAATCATGTTAAAAACCACTGCAAACATGGAGAAAACATCATATGAAACCTACACACAAGGCCTATAATGTACACTCAGAACATGAAGCATCTATTTAAGTTATGAATACACATAAAGTGCAAGTCATACATGAATACACATAAGGTGTGTAACACACATATACAAATTATATATATATATATATATAAGATATATATATATATATATATATATATATATATATATATATATATATATATATATATATATATATAAGATATATGACTACACACAAAGCACAAATCATACACAAGGATACATTAGTGCATATGAATATGTGCAAGGCATGAATCACACATACAACACCCATGAGTCATGGTCATACATATGCAAGGTATAAATTCCAAATATACACAAGGCCAGGATTATGCACTCAAGGCATATATTGCACATCATGAATCACATAAATATATGTAGAATATAAGACATGAGTTCGTAAGGTATACACACAAATTCACTCAAGGCATGAAGTATGCACGTGAATACATGGATTTACTTAAGTTAGGAAGCACACATATGCACACATCAAATAACGCAAGAAGTACCCACATGAATTCATTAAGTCAAGAAGTATACACATAAATACATATGGATTTTCTTAGCGTACATATAGCACATGAAGGATACACTTAAGGCATGAAACATACATGTAGCCCATGAACCATGAAGCAACAATATACACAGGTACACACAAAGCATTATATAAATTACTCACATAGTGTGTGAAGTATAAATATAGATAGGACATGAAGCCATATACATGTACACAAGGCAATAAATATATGTCAGACACTCAAAGGATGAGGTTGCACACTTAATTACATCCCAAACATAAAGACATAAAGAAGCACATAAGTACACACCCAAAGTGGAGCAATAAATACACATTAAATATTTAAGCATAAGTACACATATGAAGATAATGCATTCAGTACACTAAGAGTAAGCATATAGTTCAAACCATCAATGTTTACTCATAAACTCATATCTTCTCAAATTATTCTCTTATTTCTAGATCAACCAAAACTACACTTGAAAATATGAAGTATATGTAAAAATGTATAAAGACATAAAGCATACACCAAGTGTACACATTGATGCATGAATACACAAAGCATACACATTGAAAACATAGAACACACACATTGATGCATGAAGACACGAAGTATACATGTTGAAAATGCAGAGCATACACACTGATAACATGGAGCATACACATTGATGCATGAGGACACGAAGTATACATGTTGAAAACACGGAGCATACACACTGATGCATGAAAACATGGAGTAGACACATTGATGCATAAAGACATGAAGCATACACATGGATGCATGAAGGCACACCTATGAGAAAACATGTAAATATACACAGCACATAAGCAAGATATCATTCAAGTCATGATGCATATACGTAGCACATGAAGCATTCATATAAATACACTTAAGTCATGAATACACATAGCACATGGAGCATACATATTAAGTTGGAAAACACACATGCATATACATAAAGCATGGAGTATACCTGTCAAATAAATACACATCAGACACTTAATGCATGATGCAATAAACCTAATTACATGCCAAATAGGTAAACATGATGCAATACACTTAATTACATGTTTGAAGCATTACATAAATATGAAGCATTGCATAAGCACACATTAGATACATTAGACATGAAGCAATAAATACATCAGTTACATAAGGCATGAAGCACACAATGGTTACACATCATGAGGCAACAAACATCAATTATATATATGAAGAGTATGCATAAAATACAACCAAAGTAAGCATGTAGTTTATGTACATTGGATAGATCACATTTGTTAATATTTTCTCTAGTTACTTTCTCATTCTAGACCGATCGAAGAATACATTTGAAAATATAAGTATACACATGAACGTATGAAGACACAAAGTATACACACAATACACAAATTAGTAGATTCCTATTATTGACTAGAATGTTTCCTTGTTTCATCCTTTACCCTGCAGGATGGCAGGATCATGCTCTGATACCACTTGTAATGTCCCCTTTTCCTATCACTTGTCTTGAGTTCTATAAATTAGTACAAGTTAGGCATAAATTAGGAAATCATCTTAAAAATCATTAAAATAATCTATGTTAACCATTACTATTCATAAGAAATACAACTATTAAAGCTCATAGATTAGATTTGATATTTAGATCTTCTTCGCATAGGATATAAGAATCTCCTTCTATCTTTACTAAGGTCACTATAGGGTGAAAGGCTTACCGTGCTCCGGGTGCGTGAAATAGACTACAAGCGGCTTCCCTCAAGGCTTAACCCCAGTGTTGGGACAACTAACATGTGCCTGAAATTACTCCGCCTCTCCCTTCCACAAGCTCCCTACCCCAAGATATTATAGTAAGGAATGAGGGATAGACCCTTATGTACTATAACTAGAATAACTAAACTCTCTACTCAATCTCATATTTATCTCTATATTTTCTTGTACATTGTGGACTCATATATATATATATATATATATATATATATATATATATATATTAAAGGTTTATTTAATAAGGTAGTTACTTATAACATATTATTTCCACCATTATATACTATCGCATGTTTACATTGCTTGTTACAAATATAACATCACTGGTGGATTAATGAGTTAACATACCTCCATACGGTACTCTGCACACCAGTACCTCTATACAGTACTCTGCAGACTGCTGTCGATTGTCCTTCTTCCTTTTTCCATGCCTTCCTTTGGGATTGGGATTCCCAATTTATATGTACCTAATCGGCATGTTCGTACAATGTACGACTCTTGGTAAATGCCGATAAGATTGATTTATATTTAATATTTATTAATTTGTATAAGATATATGTATTATTAATAATAATATTAATACTTCTATATTTGTTTTATAGTAATATTATTAATTATTAATGTATCATATTTGTTTAATAGTAATATTATTAATGTATAGTTATTAATACTATTAATAATATTATTAATACTATTAATGTGTAGTAATATTATTTTATGGATCAATATTAGTATTATATTGATTGATTAATATTATGTTATTATAGATTAATATTAAATTAATGATCTATATTAATTAACAATATTGATTCGATGATATTAATATTAATAATATAATATCTATAATTTATATATGTATATTTTAATTAGTGATCTAGATTAATAGTATTTGACTCACCAATATATTATTAATATTAATTATTGTTATTCCTAACACAATAGTTGATTATTGATTAACAATCATATCTATCATTTTAATTATATATTATATCACGACAATATATCATAGTTTGTATTAATAATAGATTTATCATTAGTCTATTTATTTGAATTATTATTGTTATTATTAATATTAATATTATTAATATTATATATAACTATTATTGGTATGAATTGATTCTATAAGGAATCAATAATATTTAAATCGAGTTTACTCATTTACATTGTCAATTAGGGCTCATGACATGAAAGTACAAGAAATAGTCAGAAAGGTTGCTGCAGTAATGAAGATGAAGTGAAGTTTCTTAAAGGCATAGATCAAGGAGACATTCAAAATTGAAGTTAATAAGAAAGGTGAAGTATCAAGTGGTAAGAGTGAATCCTTACCTAACCTATCTTTAAGTACTTAAATTACGTAAATTACAGTACTTTAGGAACTTAGAATTAGTGTAGAAGTATATTTATGATGTATTAAGTCTTGCTTAGTTCATTTAATGTATTTTATGATGTACTAATGCTATGGTTAAGAGTGCAAAAGAAAATGTTATGTTTTGCGAGATCGGAAGAAGTTTTAGGTTTTGCAAGTTAACAGAAATAACTTTTTGGAATGAAGAGGCAAAAGAATTGAATGCAATGTCAAACCTAAGTGAGATTCAAGTGATAAAAGGTTATGATTGAAGTTATTTGTCTATCAAAGTGAAGTGATGTGTTTGAAAGAGCAGAAAGTAGTGATTGGATGCATTTTGCAGTGATTTGGTGAAGGATTGAAGTGTCGAATCTACGGAAGCCCTAAAATCATGAATTTGAGGTATTTATCTTGATAAATCTTTGAATCGGTATAAGAGATTAGAAGCAATTATGGATGTATCCTTAATTCACAATGTCAAAGATAAGAATAGACCTAGATTGAAGAAAGAACTAGTAGAACCCTTGGAAGATGATCCTAAGTTAGCACTATCATCCACACTAGATGAAGTTTTGCATTTGGAAAATGTAAGAAGTTATCTGGGATGTAAGATTGAAACCCTAAGTGACAGTGACTTTACCAGTGAGTATCAAAAGATTTACAATCATGATATGTCTTTGAAGCAAGGATATGAACATTTGAAAGACAATGAGATTGTTAGGTATTCATTAAAATATGATTTTGGCGATGAAGAATGCACTAAGATCATTTTGAGCAGGATTCATAATGGGAAATTTTGGCTAGAGGACAGAGTAATAGACATTACTACTATTTTGATTCATGATGTAATTGGATTATCTAAATCTGGTGATATTCCTTTAAATGGGAAGAATATGAGGAAAATAGTTATTGATAACACAGGTTCATCCTATAATGGTAGAGGAATTTTAATCAGTAAAATCAAGCAAGATGATGTAAGATATTTGTGCAAAATCCTAACCACTAAGTTTTGTGCAAATTCTAGAGAAGATGATATGGTAGCTGGTATGGTACATATAGCATATTTGATGTGTGTTGACAAGGTACCAATAAATATGTGTGAAATCTCAAGAATTCAATTGTTTGAAAACTTGGAGAAGATTAAGAAGACCAAGTATGCACAATTTAGATTTTCTTCTTTGATCACTTATATGTTTTTCCACCTATTAAGAATATTTCCTTACTTAGTTATAGATGATTGGAATAATGGACAAAACACTATGGAAATAATCAATAAAGTATACTTGAAACATGTTATTGATAATGTGAATGAAAGTGCTATGTTTTTATTGAAGACATTTTAGAGATTAGTATCTAGCAGATCAAGGATTCCACAATCAGTTGTCAAGAAATATAAATATGATATATGTTTCATGGTTGACACTAACTTTACCTATATTGAAGCAGTGGAACCTAGAATTGAGTTCATAGACCCTCTTGGCTATGAGATATCTAAGGCAGAGATAGAAGGATATGTTGGCAGGTTACTTAAGAGTAAGTTGGACACCTAGTGCAAAAGATTTGGAACTTTTGAAGAGAACTTCAACTCGGCAAAAGCTATAATGGAAGAAAAGTAGTCTAAGAAGAGAGTTGACATCACTATCAGGAGAATACTAAAAGATACAAGAATGTCAGAACAAGAATTCTTAATAGCAAAATAGAAAGCAACAACAATCAGGGATATTGGACACAAAGAAGTCTTGATTGTACCACCGTTGTCATCTAGTGCAGCACATCAAGAACCTACACAAGTAAAGGTGAAAGTTGAGGAACCTGAGGAAGAATAAGAAAAAAGGAAATCCACTAGATCCTCTTCTTCCACACCCAACAAGAGAGTGAAGGAAAGTGCTACAGGACCTGGTAAGAGGTAGAAAGTTTTGGAGCCACCAGTCCCTAGGAAAATTGTAGTAATTAAAGATGATGACACTACAATGAAGAAGAAAGCATGGAAACCCAGAATTGAGAGAGTAAATGAAGAAATCATACAAGATGGAGACTTTACTAATATGAATAATTACTATGACCTTTACGACTATTCTGAGAGATTGAATCTTGAAATTTTTGTTGTTAAGCACATGATTCTAGCTAACAAGAAGTTTGATACTATTCAAGGAAAGATTCCTGATGACCTATTCATGAAGCTTGTTAACAGGAAAATGAGAGCTCAAGAAGAAGATAAAACTATCAGAGAAAATATGGTGAGGAAACTATGTGTTGTGAAATATGATGAGCATCTTGAATAGATTTTGAAGCCCCTTGGCACTCATTTGAGGACTAAGAGGAGAACCATTCAGATCATGGCAGGACAGTATGAGCAAGTGAGAATAGAAATAGAACAAGAAATAATTAAAGTTATGGTAGAAATTGTTGGAGAGACTTCAGTTGCAGCAGAGCAAGAGAAAGAAGTAGAACGGGAGGATATTCCCTCTCCACCTGCTATAAATATTGAAGAAGAATCTATGAATGTTGAAGGTACAAATATTACTTTGGACACTGAAGAAAATGTATTTTAGAACTTAGAGAACATTGTTGACAATTCGGCTCTTGATGAACCGGATAGAACTGAACAGGCAGAAAAAACCTAATCTATGACTGAAGAACCTAAAGAAATTGAGGTTGTAGTACCCCTTTCTACAAAAGAAGACATCAGTCCTACTCCTAAGGCTAAAAAGAAGAAAGAAATTGGATCTTTATTTAAAGATTTAGGAAAGGAAGTTGATGATGATGATCAGTTAGAATTGATCACTTCCCTAAATAAAATTATTGGTATTAACAAGAATGTAAAGAATCTTGAAGGTTGTTTGAAGGACTTAACTAAAGAGTTACAAGGAGTTGTAACCACATAGATTGTAGATGTAGACCCTCTAGAGAAAGAAAAGAAACTAATGAGAACCTTTGATGACGAGTTTACAAATTTATCTGAGATTGCAAAGGTAAAGGCACAAGAAGACTATGAGGCTAGAATGCTTTTGAGTATTAG
Organism: Chamaecyparis obtusa; assembly: GCA_027943335.1. Classification (NCBI taxonomy): domain Eukaryota; kingdom Viridiplantae; phylum Streptophyta; class Pinopsida; order Cupressales; family Cupressaceae; genus Chamaecyparis; species Chamaecyparis obtusa. Next base: position 262,245 of record BSBK01010112.1, read on the forward strand.
TCAAAATATCAAAAATGGTGTCAATAGTCTTGATATCGGTATCAAGGATTTGAGGAGACATTTGGGAATAGGAAAGTCTTTGTACATACAGTGTACAACACTAGAGATTTTGGCAGTAGAAGAAGACAAGCGGATCAAGCTAAAGGAAGCAGAGATTCAGAATGAATCAAACCTTCTTTCTAATCCTAATGTGAAGATTAGTCATGTTGAGAAGAAAGTTTGGAAGCTGTATGATGAAATAAGAATTTTGCAAGATGAGAGGAACAAAAAAATGAGGAGACTCACTCTTCTGAGAGAACATACTTCCATGAAGATAAGTGTTATTGAAGAGTAGCTAGAAGAATGTCTTACAGCTAGGATATCATTTTAGAAATTCAACTTTGAGACCCTCCAAGCATGTCAAATTGCAGCTTATGGACTGAGCACACTACTTAATGTGGTAGATTCCATCAAGAATTCATGAGAAAAAGAGTTAGAAGCTATAAAAGTTGATTTTGTAGATTGTGTTGCAAGCCTACTAGCTTTGCAATAAGACATTTAAGGTATGATCTTTTCTGTTACAATTTTCTTAGCCTCCCTACTTTATTTTGTCATTGTTGTCAAAGAGGGAGAGATATATAGAAAATTGAGAATTATACAGAGTAGAAGATTGATAGTATTATGTATACTCTTAGGGGGAGTATTGTAGTATATAAGAATTATTTTTGAGGGGATATAAGGATAGTGTATATCTTATACTATGGCACGTTTTGAGATAATTTTGAAATTTTTCTATTGTACACTTAGCCAATTATCTCATATGTTGCCACCAATGACTGGAGTGAGTTTAGTGCTTGCAAACTTGAAGATAGACTCTATGATGGCTAATGATGACCCATCTTAGAGCACAAGTTAGTACAACATGTATAGAATTAGTTATGATAGTTTTCCTGAAGACAGTGTGAAGCCAACAAGACATAATATGAAGGCAGAATTGGTAAAGAGTTAAGGGATTATTTTGTTTATCAAAATAATGACTTAACAATATAAAGGGATGATATCCTAGATTTTAACTCTTAGATAATGATATATGGAAGCCGACCATGTAAAGTTATTAGCCTTAATAACTTGTATATATATGAATTGTAATTTGAAAAGAAGATATATGAAGTGAAGAAAAAGTGATGTTATAAATGTAATTGTGAAGCAAATGTAATAGTGCTAATGTGAAGATAAGAGCAGCAAAGGAATATTGATACAAGTAGAAAAGGTTATGTACCTTGACCTATTTTGTATACATTGTATATTACTTATTTGGGTGGTGGGCTCATGTAGTAATCAGATTTTGTATTGACAACTCCTAACAAGGTTGATGATTCTAACAAGGCCTATAGTCCCTTAATCAGGACTGATACACTATATTCTTCTAATAGACTCCTAACAGGGTCAACATCCTTAACAAGATACTTTTGATTAGTGAATCTTTGTGGGTACCATCCCCGTTGGGGTTTTCCCTTGGCCAGGGTTTCCTCGAGAACAAACAATGTGTTATGAGTTCTTTGATGTTATTGCTATGCATGTTATTTAGTTTCTTATGTTATGCATGTGTGAATATAATCTGTTATATCCATATTTGGGAAAAAGATAAAGTTTTTAGAATACTAATTCACCCCCCCCCCCTCTCAGTATTCCCTATTTCTAACACCTTTGACTCCCAAGGAGAAGAGAGATAAACAAGAACACAACCAAGCAATGTTGGAGATTGCATCTACCTTGAGTTATCCTAAATTTGAAGATATTAAAGATTGCACAAATGCAAAGAAAATGTGGGAAACTCTTGCAAATATCTATGGTGGTGACATAAATGTACTAAGGCCCAAAGTTGAAAGCCTGAGAGGTAAGTTTGATGAAATGCAAATGCAAGAAGGTGAAAATATTGCTCAATATTGTGGTAGAATCAAGGAGGTAGTAAATACTATTAGAGGAGCTAATGTAACTATTGAAGATGAAACTATTATTAGAAAGGTATTAAGAACCTTTCTTCCTATATATGCCATCAGAATTTTAGCAATTCAAGAATCTAGATGTAACCCTGGTAATGTTCTAACACTAGAAAGTCTTGTTGGTAAGCTTACTACTTTTGAGCTTTCTAACTGTGATAACTACACTGTTGCTAATGTTGAATCTGCATTCAAGTCAAAATGGTTTTTCATAAGTCGAAGAGGGAAAAATAAAAATGTATAAGTGATAGTAAAAGTGATATTGACACTTCTGATGAGGAACTAGATGAGCTTGAAGCTCTTATGGCCAGAAGATTGAAAAGAGGAAAATGCGAATATAAAGGTAAACTTCCTAGCATATTTTTTTCATGTAACAAAGTTGGCCATATAGCTACAAGATATACTGATAGGGATAAGAGAGAAAATAGAGGTTACCGAAGGTACAAGGACTACAAGGATAAAGGTAAAAAATCATGTTATATTACTGAAGCAGAAACTGACACTGACAATGATGATTTTGAAATTGAAGTAGTTTATGTTGCTATAAAAGATGAGTCTGATGAAGATGAGAAAAATGCACTTGTTTCTTATGTAAGAAAAGGTGATAAATGGATTATTGATATTGTTTTCTCACATCACATAACTAGTGACAAAAGTAAATTTGAAACCCTAGTTCATTACAAAAGTAGAAGTGTTAAGTTTGGTAATGATGCACCATGTCCTGTAAAGGATAAAGGATTAATTAAGTTGACTGATAAGATCACTTTTGGAAATGCTTATTGCATTGAAGGTCTTACCTATAATTTTCTAAGTGTTGCACAACTTAATAGCACCAGTTACCTAGTGGAGTTTCATCACAAAAAGGATAAAATATTTGATGCCACCAGTGAACTAATTGGAAGTGAAGAATGAACAATAGGTAATTTGTTCTAGCTAGATCTATTTGAAGAGACATGCTTAATTGCAAAATTTGATGATATATGGTTATGGCATAAGAGACTATGTCATGTTAACTTTGAAAATATAGTAAATAGTAGTAAAAGGAAGAAAGTTAGAGGTTTGTCGAGATTGAAGAAACTTGATAATGTGATGTGAAAACAATGCTAGTTGGGTAAAATGAAAAAGTCTAGTTTCAAGAGAAAGAATTTTACTTCTAAAATTTCTTTAGATTTGGTTCATACTGACCTTTATGGACCTATGGGTGTACAAAGCTATTGTGGTGCTAAATACTTTATTCTATTTGTTGATGATTACACTAGGATGATGACTATAATGTTTTTAAATGAAAAATTTGATGCATTATAGTTGTTTAACTGGTATTTGGCTAAGGTTGAAAAAGAAATAGGTAGAAACCTAAAATGTCTGAGATTTGATCAAGGTAGAGAGTTTATATCAAATGAGTTCAATCTATTCTACAATGATAGAGGAATCAAGAGACAAATGTATGCAACTAGAACACCTCCACATAATGGTATAGATAAGAGAAGGAACAAATCTATCATTGATTGTGCAAGGACAATAATGATTGAGAATAATGTTGCACAAAAGTATTGGAAAGAAGTTGTAAGTACAACTATTTATACCTTAAATTGAGTGCAAATAAAAAAAGGTACAAATGTTACACCTTATGAGTTATGGCACGGTTATGCACCTAATGTAAAATACTTTAGTCTTTGGGAGAAAATGCTATATATTAAAAGATAATAGTAATGGAATGTTTGATGCAAAAAGTGATGAGGGCATATTCGTAGGTTATTCCATAAAGAGTAAATCTTACAAGTATTTGAACTCTGACACTAACAAAATTGTGGAAAGTGTAAATGTGAAGATTGATGAATATGCAAAGAAAAATGAACAAGAAATAAAAAGAAAACCTGAAGATTATAGATCTTTTGTCAATATATAGAAGAAGGAGAGATGAGTAACAGACTAACACCTAATGTAGAGTCATGGGTAAGCAATGTTGAGCATCATAGAGATACTACCAAGCATCAGGGAGATACAACCGAGCATCAAGAAGATGTTGCCAAGCATCAGGAGGATGCTACTGAGCATCAGGAGGATGCTGTCGAACATCAGGAAGAATTTATCGAGAAATTAGAGGCTGAATCTGATAATCTTATTAGTGAACCTGAAGAGCAAGGAGAAAATAAATTTGAACCTACTTTGGTAGAGTATGTAAGAATACATCACAAGCCTAAGAAAATCATTGGAGATAAAGAAATTGGAGTTCTGACCAGAAGAAAGTTGAGGGATCCTACATGTTTATTGTGTGAGTTTGAGCCTAAGACAACAAGGGAGGAAATAAAAAATGAAGACTAGATTCAAGCTATAAATGAGGAGATAGACCAAATAGAAAAGAATGATACATGGACTTTGGTAACAAGAATAGAAAACCAAAATGTCATTGGAACAAAATGGGTATTTAGAAACAAGCTTAATGAGCATGGACAAATCATAAGGAACAAAGCAAGGCTAGTATGCAAGGGTTATGCAAAAGAAGAAGGAATAGACTATGGGGAAACATTTTCCTTGTAGTAAGATTAGAAGGACTGAGAACTCTACTTTCATATGTTGCTTACAGAGATTTCAAGTTATACCAAATGGATGTCAAGTCTTCATTTTTGAATGGTATATTATAAGAACAAGTGTACATTGAGAAAACTAAAGGATTTTTTGATCCAAACAAGAGAAATATGGTTTTCAAGATGAACAAGGTGCTGTATGGATTAAAGAAAGCCCCAAGAGCATGGTATGAGAGGTTGCACAATTACTGATACATATTGGATTTTCAAGGACAAATGGAAACATCAATATGTATAGAAAGATGAAAAAGGTAAAGGGATGTTCTTAGCTAATATTTTTGTAGATGATATCATATTTGGAGGACAAGATGCCTTGTGTAAGAAATTTTCAAATGAGATGCAAACTGAGTTTGAAATTTCTATGTTTGGTGAAATAAAATTATTTGTTGGTTTGTAAGTCTATCAGATGGAGAAAGGTATTTTTATCACATAGTCTAAATATGTCAAAGAGATACTGAAAATCTTTGGTATGGAGGATTCAAGGCCAATAATTAGTTTCATGGCTAGTGGATAGAAATTTTCTAAAAATGATGATACTGTTGAAGTAAACAAAACTTTGTATAGATCCATGATTGGAAATCTACAATATGTTGTTCACAGGAGACCAGATATTGCTCTAGCAGTTGGGATTGTGGCAAGATTATCTACCAATCCTAAGAAAAGTCATATGATGGCTATGAAAAGGATAATGAGATATTTGGAAGGGACAAAAGACTATGGACTATACTATAAGAAGCATGAGAAATTTGAACTAAGAGTCTACATTGATGCAGATTTGCCAGGAAATGTTGATGATAGAAAAAGTACTAGTGGTGGAGCTTTCTTTCTTGGACAAAGATTAGTTTCCTAGACAAGAAAGAAACAAAATTGTATTTCTCAATCTACAACTAAAGCCGAGTATGTTGCAGCTGTAGTGAACTATTCAAATCTGGTATGGATTAAGCAATTGTTGAAAGGCAATAAAGAGGAGATCACTAAACTAGTTGTCATATACTGTGACAACACAAGTGCTATCAGTATATTAAAGAACCTAGTTATGCACACAAAGACCAAACATATTGCTATCAAGTATCATTACTTGATGGAATGTGTATAAGATAAAGAGGTGAAAATGGAATATGGGAATACTAAGGAACAACTAGTAGACATATTCACAAAATATTTACCTAAGGATGCTCATGAATATCATAGAGGTAAATTAGGGGTGCTTCCCCTAACTGAGGTTCCCTAGTCAAGCTAGGAGCATTGCATCAAATGTGCATAGAGTATCTAACAAATTGATGCATAAAAGGTCACACTTTAGGAGCAGCCTAGAGTTGTGAAAAGTATAGAAAACCTATAATTAGTCATAAGCAAGATGATAGAGGGAGAAATATTGTTACTGAACTAACTGTTACCCAATTTTCATGTTCCATACAAATTTGGTTGGTTTAAATTCCATTCCAAGGTCTGCATATTTTACCTTGTTGAGCCCTAAAAATTTCATTGCCATGTGTCTTGTTTTTTGGCCTCTGCAATCTATTTTAGCTCCCTAGCTTGCAAGTATTTATTTGAAAACATGACCATTGGAAGAAAAAAACCCTAGAAACCCTTCGGCCTATTCTAATTTGTCATTACCTTTTTTCGGCCACTAAACCTTCATATTTCCCATGTGCACTTTTTAAGAAGCCTTTCGTAGCAAGATCTCTAAGTCCCTAGTAGAATATTCTTTTCATTCCCCGACTGCACGAATGCCTTTTATCTCCTAATCTCCCAATTAGAAGACATGTTTCATTTTTATTCGGCGACTTGGCATTATTTTTCCTCAGTCAGGAAATCACTCAAAGATATCTGAGGTCACTGGTCCTTTTGACAACTAAGCAATTAACTATATTCACAAGTTCTCTGATTCTTGGCAGTCAAGTGCTTAACATCCTGCGATCTGGTGAGTGATTACAGTTCAGTTGGCAGTCCTAGTTCAATGGTTAAAATGAAGAATATAGATCTACAGTTGGTGCATGATCACATAGGCCAGGAATATTCCTTGCGATCATGCAATGGCCGTCGATCTTCATTGCCTACAGAGTTTGGTTGTCAGGTGAGTCCACTGCCATGTAGTCTGAGGTGTATGCTTCCGATTGGTTAAAAGGCTGGTGATGTGGTTCCATGTCAGAGCAAGCCCAATGTGTTGTCTCAACTTTGGATCTAACAGCTATCATATGATCACATGGAATATTCTTGGCCCATGCGATCATATGCCAACCATTGATCTTACTTTATCTTCAGGCTCTGTTAGGTGGGTCCTAAGTTTTTGATGTGCTCACATTTGATTGGTTGATGGAGTGATGACTGGGATCTGTCAATGGGACTATGTCAAAGGATCTGTAGGGCATCAGTACAAAGTAAGATCTAAAGTTGTCTTATGATCTCCTAGAATTGTTTGACCCTATAAGATTATGCGATGATCGTTCGATCTTCCAAGTATTCAAGCTCTATCTTGTGAGTCCATCTGATGTGGTTAGTTCTTATTGGTCAAGTGAGTATTACAAGTGGCATCTGGCATGGGTCCAAATTTTCTTAAGTGAGGTGGTAGGTGGTGAAGATCTACAGTTGTTTCTTGATTGCAAGGGATCTTCCAAGCCCATGTGATCATGTGACAATCATTTGATGAGAATCTCAATGGGTCGTGGGTTCAATGTGCTACATGTTGCTGAGGTGTTCATTTTTTAATGGCTTCCAATTAGGGATGTGGCTGATGAATTTTCAAAGGGTCTCTCAACTATTACGAGGATGATCTGGGTCATTCATCTACTGGGAAAGATAACTATTGATGGTCACATTTTAATTTGACTAGCTGGCCATTGATTTTCAAATTTAAATATTTTCTTTCCAGTCTCTTGCTATCAGTTGAATACAGCTAGGGGTAGCTTAGAATTGATAGTTCTAGGATGTTTGTAGTTGGGGGAATGTTGAGAAGGATCTGATGGTCATCCCCTATGATTTCTCAGGGTACCATGTTGATTTTCTCGCACTGAAGAAACATTAAAAGGTGGTGCCACTTGTGGCCTTCTGTACTTCAAAAATACAAATCAAACCTGGATCATATTTTGAGCATTCATGGCAAGGCCAAGTTGTAGAAGGGGTAGATAGATCAGGTGGATTATCTGCAGGCAGATATAGTATAGGGATGGACATGCAAAAATGATATCTGATCGGTTGAGATATTTTCATGAGTATTTATGATCAGAGTTGAGAGAATTAGGTTTTTTTATTATTTTATGTCAAATCATATGTAAACCCTAATTAGGTTTTTCTCCAGCCTATGTGTAAAGGAGATGTATATAATGTTTTGGAGCTTTTTAGAGCTTAGGGTGTTTACATTTTGTAAAAGGAGAGTTCTTCTTTCTCAGAAAGTTATCCATGGCATTCTTTCTACCCTCTGGCTTTCTAATTTTTGTAATCTCCCATTGATTGATTAAGCATTGCAGAGGTATTTGTGACATTCTTTATGTCCCTATCCTTTTCTTGTTTGAACTATCTCTTATTGAATTGAAGTATATGTATGTTTTTAGTGATATCTTAGGGTTCCTGATCCCTCTTTTCTTTCTGCAACTCATGTGTATTACTGTGTCTAATTTGATTTGAATGCTCTTATGGGTATACTTCAACCCCCTGACAATCTATCTCATTCCTATTCCCAGTTGCAGAGGTGAATGTCTGTTTGCAGGTCATAGTCTATGTCTTTTGTTTAGACCTCTCTATCAAATATTGATGCAAGCCTATTCAGCGAGTTGTGATCTCCTAGACCTGAGTTTGTGCACTGAGTTCATCCTTTATGCTACAATTCATACCATCATTTTGGTGTATCACCTAGTAGGATAGTTTGCTTTCAGTTAGCTCCCTTTCATGCATTCCTTCTATCCATTTTCCCTCAAAGATTTACTTTTCATGTCAAGAAGCAAATTAAGGTTATTATCCAAGAGGAACCAACCTAGAACTTGGAGGTCTCATCTCAATTAGCATAGGTCCCACACCTAGAAATGATTCCCATATTATACTAGGTTATCAAGACCAAGAGAGCTTGAAGCAGGGTGCAAACTTAGTGTGTAACACTAACAAGATGATATCTACATCTAAAAGATGCAAGTTATAGATACTTATTTAGCATTATTGTCAAAGAGGGAGAGATTTAGATGAAATCACATAAAAGAGGAAATCATTCAGAGAATTAGAGGAAAAGAGATATACAAATGATTCAGAGGGAGTAATTATGTGGATGGTCAAGCAAGCTAGGCTAAGTGATTCAGAATCATAATGAAGCTAAGGATATTACAAATGTGTTTGATGAAATGAAAAAGTTTTGGAATGGTTGGTGAATCATGTGTTATTCATATTGTGTTCCCATCAATGCCAAAGAGGGAGATTGTTAGAAACTGCAATTGAAGGAATTGTTGTATTGTCATTGATGTCAAACCTTAACTAGTAAGATTGCTGCTATCTAAGAAAGTACTATATCTATTGATTGATGAGAAGGATTAGGGAAAGGGTGATAACAATAGAACCTAGAGAAAGGTTGAGTTATTTGATACTTCAATGAGTACTTGATTATGTGGCATAATGATAAGACAATGTATTGTTTATCTAAGTAAGAAGCAAGATTGAACAAGTAGGCTTGACCAAGTAAAAGTGAAGAAATATAGTTTAAGTTGAGTGATGTTACTGTCAACCAAGCTAGTATATGCCGAGTAAATTTAGTGTTGACCAAACATCAGTTTATTGTCGAGGGAGACATCATTAGCTAAGGGAGACAAATTGAAGAAATGATCGAGCTACGCAGTGATGACTAAGGAGTTGAACATAGTATTGACCGAGAGTCAGTAATTTACATTTGAGGAAGAATTAAAATTCCCAGATGACTTAGTTGAATTCTTGGATTATGTAAATCATGTTGACTTTATTAATTGAGTCTATGGAGCATTTAATGTACACTAAACTAGTTTATTTTGATTTCAAAAAAGAGATTGAAGATGTTTCTAGAAGGATGGATGAAGAACATAAATGATGGAAGGATTCGATTAATCTAACCTAAACCTAAGATCTACAAAGGAGATTAAGTGAAAAAAGAGGGATTGACCTATTGAAGAGGTATATAGGAAAACCTAAGTGTAAGGTTTAAAAAAGGGGATGCTGGAGTTGTTGATGTTATTGAATAATAAAGCAGAAAGGATGAAGGTGAAGGATTTGATCAGAGTTGTGATTGCTTGAAGGGATTTCTAAGTAGATCAGTGATGGAGATGAAAATGGAACTCATTCAGTAAGCCATCATATATGTGTGATTTGGAACTGTTATTTGCAAAGTGAGTTGTATGTTTTCATATCAGATATTACTGTTACTTTCTAACCATTGTATTAGTCTAAATCCTTTAATCAAGGTTGACCTAATAGTCATTGTTTAAATCCTTTAATCAAGGTTGCATTCTAATGGAATGTACTTAAGTCCTCTAACAAGGCACACTCCTAAAAGGGTGGTTGAAATCCTTTAACAATGTGACACCTAGCAGTGTTTTTGCAAACCTTTGACAGGGTTGCCTTTTCACAGAGCTCACTTTAGAAGAGTGAAAATATCAGTAATATGTTACAAAGTATTTTTTCCCAAATTGGGTTTCCACTATAAATTCTAGTGTCAATACTTGTGTGAATTTTTTGGTTTGAACATTTCTATGTTTTGCAAGTTAAATATTATTGGATAGTGGACTGCACTGTTATATGTTTCTGGCATACATTCTGTAATGACCGAGTAGTGTTGGTTATTAGATGTGAGATTTTTGAAGTGTTTAAAAGTTTAATCAATACATCTAGACCCGAGAACAACTGATTCACCCCTCCTCTCTATTGTTCTAAATCATATCAACAATTTTCCTATCAAATTTGGATCTACACTCAAATTCTTTATGACCATACTTATTTCATGTATAATAGTATCCATCAAATTTAGGAGTGGTAAATGACTTACCGACCTTATTCTTGCATATATTTGTTGTGTGGCCCAGTTTTCCATAGTGATAGCATGTTGGATTCTTAGGTTTTGGAGTTGTATACACATTCTCTGCTCTACTTTCTTAGATGATTCTCCTTTCTTTTTTGTAGAGACCTTGGTAAAGCCTATGTTGGATTTAGGTGTGGAGAGGTAATGAATGAGAGGCGAGGGGTGAATTAGTACTTCATATCACTTTTAAAATTTTTAGAACTTTCATCACATACATTTACTAATTACTTATCATTTGCATACATCCCATAAAAATAAATAAAATATATAATCATCAAAACATAGCACAATGATTTTGGTATCACCTAAATCCTTTTAAGAGGATAAAAACTATGATGTGGATGACACCCACAACACTTCACTACTGCAGGAATAAATTTTCTTAGTTAGATCTATAATGTTTAGCTATTTCTGATAGCTTACCCTGTTAAAGGTATTAACCCAGTTAAGCATTATGAGACTGCTAAGTCTACTTTGTTAAGAGATTTCACAATTCTAATCTAAGAATTGCACCTGGTTAAATAATTTACAATTAAGATCTGTTAAGATCTACTTAGTTAAGAGACTTATACAATTATAATTACCTTTTAATTAGTAATACAAAATGTATATCAAACCTGCATCCACAAATGCTATTCAGACTCTATATGCACATCAATTAATTACCTCAAACTATGTATCCATTACACTAATCAATTATGACATAGGATAGGTAAGGAAGATCCAATTAAGGGTAGTACAAACAAGAAGCCAAACACCACAATGTAGAATAGCACAACAAGACAATGTTTTCAATAGAATTTTCATTAACATGCTCAATTGTAAGGCCTTCTGGGTTAGGGCCAAATACAATCAAAATTATTTTTGCAATCTCCTTGCTATTCCAACTCTGAAAAAATTTGTGACTAATGGAAACAATAAGGTAGATCTAAACTTGAGCTCGCAAGCCTCCAAGGAATCTCCTTGTCTCCAAGCATGTAAACCACTAGCTCTTCTATTGCAAAGTATCAAATAACAATCTGATCTTCAAGATCTCGTAGGATCCAAACACTATCCTTCTATCTTTCCAAAATTTTCTCTAAGAAACTACCCAAACACTCCTTAAATACTAACCTCTAGCCACAAGTCGGCTGGAAGAAACAATTAACTCCTAAGCCAAGTCAACTCCTATTACAAACAAATATTAAATGCAAAAAGAGTCGGCTCTTGAATAAACTTACAAACATTTAATTTACCATTTCATCCTCAAGATCTTCATAGGAGAATACAAAAAAAGCTACCAACAATAAATGCACCAAGTTAGCCAACCAAATCTCCAAGAACTCCAATTGGTAAACCAGAACTACCGAGCACTAGAAAAACAACCAAACACACCATGAAACACTAAGAAACATAGGCATCATCAAGCAAGAATGTCGACTAAGCACCATAGGCATCACCGAGTACAAGTTCCACTGAGCACAAAATGCTTCACCAAGTTCTATCAGTGATGGAGTTTCCTTTAATAATCGATACCATTGGTTAAAGCTACAACCGAGTAAGACAAAACCAAAATAACACACCACCATGTAGATTCAATGAGTACCCTAGAATGCCCTTGCATTAGACACCCTAGGTTTGAATAGATGTTCTCATAGGCTAGAAGAACATCTTTCAAGATTCAACACATAAACCCCGAATTGGCTCTTCACATACAAGTCCTTCAACTCTTCACCTTGCATACTCTTCCACTTTTGTTTCCTCTGCGTTTTCAAATATTTTCTTGATAAAACACAAGCTTGTTCTCGATACTAATCATCATTCCTCTCAGGATCTGACAACTCAACTCAGCTACAATTACTCAGGCTCCTCCTACTGAGTTTTGCATCCAGCAAAGGCATCAGGGAAAACTTCATGTCATCCTTCTCAACAATAAACATATTCTTGACACAATCATACATAGCTTTGCAATCATATTGCTAAGGTCTACCAAGCAATATATGACAACTATTCATCTCCACAATGTCACACAACACTATATCCTTATACTGTCCAATCTAAAAATCAACAAACCACTCCTCCCTCACTTCCAGAGCATGAACATTTTGTAACCAGCCAATCCTATAAGGATAAGGATGTTTCATTCTCTTTAAACCAAGTTTCTGAACCATGTCCTTAGAAATAAGTTTATCAGTACTACCACTATCAAAAATTACATAAAAAATTTTACCTCTAGACTTGCACCGAGTCTTGAACAAGTTACTCCTCTGATAAGTTTCCTCCTTTACACTGAGTAATGTTCTCTAAACCAGCAAGTTCTTAGATTCAGGTTCATTCTGAATGTTCTCATTTGCCACGCTAGTCTGTTGGTCACCAAACTTCTTCTGTGTACACTCAAAATAATGGTTCCCCTCTTCACCAAAGTTATAACAAGTACTCTTAAACATAACCCTATCTATTTTTTTTTCAATTCCATTGGTTTCAGTTCATCTTTAACAGTCGGTTTATCTTTTGTCCAGTGATCAATCTTTTTCTTCCCTTGGGGATTATTATGTTGTCTCCTTTTCAACTTATCTTATGACTTCAGATCATACTGGTAAGCATCCTCAATTGAGTCAATCTTCAGCATACCAAGCTCATCTTGAATATTAAATCTCAAATCATTCACATACCGAGCTACTTTTTCTTTACCAAGTTCTCTATGTCCAGACCAAATAGTTAACTTATAAAACTCCTCGATATAGTCTTCCATAGTCAAATATTTTTTCTTAAGATTCTACAACTTATTAAACAAGTCAAGCTAATAGTCAGCAGGTATGAACTTATCTTTCAATTTAGTCACCATCAACCTCCACCAATTGATCTTCATTTCACCTTCATCTTCTCTATCTCTTTTTAATTCATTCCACCAAAGAGTAGCATATCCTTCCAATTTAGTCTGTGTCAATCTTACTCTAAGAGGATCTTTAATTTCTTCAAGCTCAAAGAAGTCTTCTAATTCACCAATCCAATAAATCAAGTCCTTGGGTCTCAAAGTACCAGATAAAGTAGAAACTTCCATACAGTAATTAGTACTTAACTGAGCTCCAGATCTATGTAACTGAACAATTTTGTCTTCACTAGATCTATCTCTCTGATCATCTCCACTAGATCTAGTAGCTTCAAAGTCTTTAGCAACTTCCTCATTACCATCATCAATACCAAGATTCCTCAGCCTACTAGCAATAGCTCTCATGACCTCAATGATCATGTAATTCTTCATCAATTCCATCTCAGATCTGAAATCAACTTTAACCTTATATGTAATCTTCAATTCCACAACAACATAGAGATCTTCAATCACTCCAAGGTCCAATCTTCTCAGAGGAATGCTTCAAGGTTTTTGAAAACTCAAAGCAATAAATCACCAACCAAGGTCTTGGTACAAATAGCCTCAACTGAGAGATCGGTTTACACACTCAAGAACTTCAAGCTTTGATACCACCTTAAGAAGGATAGGTAAGGAGGATCCAATTAACAATATTCCAAACAAGCAACCAAACACCACAATGTGGAATAACACAATAAGACAATGTTTTCAACTAAATTTTCATTAACATGCTTGGTTGTAAGGCCTTTTAGGTTAGGGACAAATACAATCAAAAGTATTTCTGCAATCTCCTAGCTAGTCTAGCTCTGAAATAATCAGCAATTGATGGAAACACTAAGGTAGACCTAAACTTGAGCTTGCAAGCCTCCAAGCAATCTCCTTGTCTCCAAGCATGCAAACCACTAGCTCTGGTATTGAAAACTATCAGATAGCAATATGATCTTCAAGATCTCACAAGATCCAAATGATATCCTTCTATCTTCCCAAAATTTTCTCTAGACAACTACCCAAACACTCCTTAAATACTAACCTTCAACCACAAGTCAGCTGGAAGAAATAATTAACTCCTAAGCCAAGTCAGCTCCTATTAAAAATAAATATTAAATGCAACAACAGTTAGCTCTTGAATAGCCTTACAAGAATTTAATTCTCCATATCAGCCTCAAGATATACATAAGAGAATACAACAAAAGCTACCAACAATAAATGCACCAAGTCAGCCAACCAAATCTCCAAGAACTCCAATTGGTAAACTAGAACTATCGAGCACCAGAGAAACAACTGAGCACACCAAGAAACACCAAGAAACATAGGCATTATCAGGAAAGCATGTTGATTGAGCACCATAGGCATTAGCAAGTACAAGTTCCACCAAGTGCAAGAGGTTTCACCAAGTTACCTCAGTAATTAAGCTTCCTTCAATAACCAAGACCATCGGTTAAAGCTATAACTGAGTAACACAAAACCAAAACAACACACCACCATGCAGATTCATTGAGTATACTAGAATGCCCCTACATTAAGTTATGTGCTTGTTAGCTCAATTCTAAATCTGTTCATCAATATTTTGATGCTTGGTAGCTTCATTGTCCATTCATGTTTTTCTCTGATCTACAATATTTAATTTCTCTTCACATACATATGCCAGCTTCCTCTCTCTAGTCTTCATTCTCTAATCATCTTATATACAAAATTTGGGTGGTGTTAGAAGTTCTAGAATCTTCATCTACAAGTGGTTCTAGCATTGGGTACAATCCCAATGTATATTTCATCCTTAATTCTCATTGGCTAAACTCACCTTGTAATCATGTGCAATCATTATATTTAAATCTCCAATGTTCTATTATATTTAAATCATTTTCTAAATGATGTCCTATTCTACTTAGTAACACATTTTATTTAACTCAGTAACCACTTTATCTTCTTAGTTAGGTTCTCAGTAGAACTTGGTTCTTGGTGCTGAGTTCAGCCTTTCTCGGTGTCTATACTTTCTTTCTCTTTACTGATATTCACTATTTATATGTTCATTGCTAGAAGAAATAAATGAATGGAAATATGATCAAAAAATAATCAAAGAAGTGAAGTGCAAGAAGGATTTTACCATAAACCAAATGTGAGAGAGTTACAAGATCAAACACCAAAACCAAGATAATACTCCAAGAATCCAACAAGATCCAAGAGATTTTTGTAAGGGGAAAAGTAAATAAAAACCCCTTTGTGTATTATGAATGAGGCATGAAAATCCTAAAGAGAGAGAGAAAGAATATGAGCAAGAAGCTCAATACAATATGATTGAACTACTATGCAAGAGGAGATAAATTGTCTGAAAGAATTATGAGAAATTAGTGTCAAGTGTGTGGAAAAATATCTCTTTAAGTATAGATGAGTGAAGGAGTTGGCATGTAACTCCCTATGTGTATGAGTGCCACATTCATACTTAGTGTGTGACAAGTGTGAGCATCCTCATAAGCAGGAATAATATATTTTCCTTATTAAAGGAGTTACAAAATATGAGTTGTCCTCCCACTTGGACTAGAGGACAAAATTACATGTAGAGATTCCTCTTAAGAATATCCTAAAATAAATAAAATGAGGATACCTTGGTTTATCCTCAAATTAAATAAAACAACCAAGGAAAGATTACTAATTCTAACACCCCCTTTAATAATTACTTGCGGTGATTACATCAATAGGTATCAAACCCAAATGTTTACAATGATTCTAAGATATTTCTTTTGAGAGATTCTTCACTAGGATATTTTTGGCTTGATCATCTTGCATTTGTTCAACTTGTTCTTTAGAGCTTGAATGGTACATAGGACTTTTGGCTAAGTCAATAGCACTTTGAGAAAACAAAGTTGTATGTGGTTTTTGAGGGGAGACCAAATCTTCAAGTAATCTTTGATTCCATAGAACTACTTTAGATGCATGTGTACATTATGAATATTCATTTCTAGTAGAAAATAGAGATGGAGATGGTGTTGGTACTCAAAAATACAACATTGGTTTTGAGTACCATGTTAAAATTTTACGGTTTGAAGCCCTTTAAATGCTTTTCATGCATATGTACCCGACTATCATTTTGAATCTTATCAGGTGTTCCAAGTGTTTAACACACTCCATTCAGTATATTCATGCATTCTATGATGTTATTTTATCATCCTGAATCATTTGGTGAAGTCCCATTTTGAGCAAGTGTCAATTTGCACAATTCTGCCCAAGTGTCAAACAAAGTACAATAGCCCAGTTTGCCTTTGAATATCTTGTGCCCCAAAATGTTTCATGACCCTCCACTTTGAGGATATTTAGTATGAATATAAAAGAACCTATGTTCCAATTTTCAAGTCATTTCAAGTCCGTTTGATTAGATTTCAAACCTCTCAAAGTTGGTAATTTATTATTGTCATGCACTTGTGTAATTGTTCAAAATTCTGGAAGAGCCTGTTTGACCAGTCATATCTTTGACCCAGTTGACCCTATTGAGAAAATTCCCTTCACATCATATTATAGGGGTCAAAATGTTCCTATGTTTCAATTTTCAGGTCACGAGGCATTCATTTGGTCAGTTTCCTAAGCCCTTTCCATTTGCATTTTCCATCAATATGCTAAACTGTCAAATGCAGATTTCTGGATGCTTACTTTGAGCTTTCATTGTTCACACCCGGTTTGAGTTTTTGAAGAATTGAAAGATTTTCTACATTTATGACATGGAAATGTGCTACCATGAATATTTTCAGGCCATGATGAATCTATTTACTTAGTTTTCCAATCTGATTTCGTTTGCAGTTTCAAATAATTTGATGCAGATCAATCACTTAATTTTAGTCAAAGGTCATGTTCATGATGTTATATCTCCAATACCATGATTGGCCATATCAAGAAAGTGTTGCCTCTATATTATAGACCAAATTTACTGCAATTTTGTGAAATCTCAGATCATGATTGTTTTGTATGCACACTTTCCCAGATGCTTTTCATTTGCAGAAATCAGTATTTCTCATGTCTTCCTATTCTGATTTTCAAAGTGACTATTTTCAAGGGTCTTCCAAATCTGCCTAGATGATCATTATGAGTTTCCCTTCTGTATTCATACTCACCATATGACATAATTTCAAAATCCATAAGCTTAGATCTTCATGAGTTGATTTGATGTCTTTTCAAGGGCAAATCCAGAGGCAATCTATGATGTTTTCACATCTGCATCTGCACATGTTTTTAGAGTTGTCATATTTGATCAAGGATATCTCACATATGGATTTAAAAAAAATCTTCTGGGATGTTCTCTTTTGACAGGTGTGTTGTGTTATTGGAGATGAACTTGTCTTCCCAATGGCACTTTCCCGTTCAGCCATTTAATGAGTTTTTGGAGCTTGTCCTAGTGGCTAGCTGGTGTTGTTTCGTTAACTTTTGGAAGTGTATAAGTAAACTATGTTTTTAAGTTTTGATTTATGATATAGCTTGTTTCCACCTCAAGGCCATACTCTAAGCATACAGAGGGAGATGTGAAGTTTCAAAGTTCATCCCAGCTAACATCCTCATCAAATGCATAGGCCCACAGAGATGTGTTTTGATAATGTTTTAGACACTATTATGAAATGTCAATGTTTTTCATGGAGAAATTATGGGTGCCTTGATTTTAACATTTCTGAAGATGCTAATATATTAAAAATTGCATGAGCTTGAGTATAAGGCTGCTAGTCAACATTAATGGCCAGTGTGCAAAGTTTTTGTCTCGAGATGTGCATAATAGTTTTGGATATGCCAGCAAGAATGGAATTCTCCCCATATCTTCTTCTTAGAATTCCACATGTTGCACATGGAAATGACAATGGCTTTACATTTGAACTGCATTTCATCTAAGAATTTCAAAACAAGATTATGGGTACAAGTAAAAGGGTAAACAAATAAAAATCTGCAATTCATGATGCTTTATATCCAATGCAGTGTCCATTAAACAACTATTATCTGCTCATGACCAGAGAACAAGATCGATGTCTTCTAAGTGGATTAATCTACACTACATTGGTAGAAAGTTATGCTTATGTCCATTCTTTCTTGCTACTGAATGTTTATATAACCTCCTTGAGGCATTAACCTGAGCTAGATGCACATCAAACATTAATATGGTGGCTCCCAAGACTTAAGACCATTGTGATTTCAATAGTAAAAAAAAAGTGCCATTTAGATGAGGAAACAAAGCCGAAGAGTGCCTAGTGCCATGCAATAGAAAACCATCACAATGCGAGCTGCTTGTTGAATAGAATCTAATGATTGGACTAAAGCCTATGCAAATAAAATGGGGAGGCCTGGATAAGGCATCTAGGAGCCTTGTGTAATAGGTGATTGTTTGCTACATATGTATGAAAGGGAGGATTGGCATTTGATGGGGCTACTTGCGTGAACCAAAGAGGAATTCCTACAAATATGAGGGAGGCCAACATAATGTTAATTCAAGCAATTAAGGACTAGCTCAAGCAATAAATTTTAGCCATCATAAAATGCAAATAAGGGACCGACGCATGAACTAGAGCCTATGCATATTTATTGGGGGCTACCAAGACGCTAGAAGACCTCACACATCAAGAATTAAGGTTTGCAAAATAAATTAAGGGAAAATCAAAATAATTTCGTAAGTGTTTGTAGGTGAGTTTGTTTTGGACTACTTGTGTGAAGTAAATAACTTCCAGCATAAGTATGTGACGGGCTATCAATATAAATTGGATGCCAGGGCTTAAAGAAAGAGGCCTTACACATTTTGAAAATGGTGGAGGCTCTTGCATGAATGATAGCAGGCCAATCCAAATGTTAAAGGGGGCTTCACGCATTGGAAGTGTAATGCTAGCTGAAAGAAGGGACCTGCAAAGTTTTGATTGGAGGTTCATGCAAATTAAGGGAATAAACTCACACAAATGGTGAATGCTTGTGCTGGGTCAATGGCCAATGTATGAGTGCCTGCATAATTTCTAAGGACTGTGCTAGTGTATAAACAAGGAACCAACACATTTATAAAGGCGTGCACATCAAAATAGAGGATGCCAGTGTAACAAGGTAAAGGGACTAGTGTAAAGAGCAGATGAGAATGGGCCCTAGGAAAATAGAAGATGTTGCTCATGCATCGGATTGATGTCTCTGAGAGCTTCTTTTAGAACAATAGCCAATGTTTGAATATGAAAAAACTTGCGCAATACAATGATGGAGGCATGTTTTGATGTGCTAGTGTGAGAAGTGGGGAGCTGACGTAAATGAATGAAGACTGCCAACACAAAGTAGAGGGAGGCATCCAAGTTGAAAAGGCTTTAGGTCTGTTATCCCACATGTATTGTGTTTAGTGTTTTCTATTATTAATATGCAATGGCCCTGATAGCTAAAGTAAATTAAGTTGAAGTGGAGGCTTGTGCTATCTCATGCACCATGTGGGCCCACCTTGGGGCATGTGCCAATTGGCACTATAGCCAATATTTTGATGTAGCATTTAAAAACTTCCAAAACCAATATCCCACATTGATGCCACAAATGAGATTCAAAGTGTTTATAACCAATTCCACATACAATGAAGGTAGATCAAATGCAGGAGGCCCTACTCACACAAGCCTGTGTGATTGCCTCGGTCTCTATGCTAGTAGGCCCAAAAGATAATTTTGTAGATGAAGAGAACTGAGGTGGCCAGGGAGGACACATGTCATATGCTCACGCAGTCATAGAATGGAATTGGTAGTTAGGAGATGAGTGTGTGACTCAGTAGGTAGTTAGCTAACTGCTAGTTGACAGATCACCGAATAGTGATGGTTAAGGCCAAGTGATTCAAAGATTTGGAGATAGATGGTCATGGATTCTCCAAATAAGGTGGCAGTTAGTCCAGGCATCCAAAGAATTGGAGATACAAGTACTTGTGAGGTCGCTAAATGGTTGATGGTTAGTGAAGATGCATTTGGAGAATTCAAGAATGGGCTTAGTCACCCATTCTCCAAATGTTAAGCAATGGTCAAGAAAGGATTTCGAGAACTGGAGAATGCAGTATTCAACAGACAGCTAAGTTTAACTATAGTTAAGGATTATGTTCAGAGATCTGGAGAATACATATGTGTTAGAAAGTAAAGATCCCCATGATAACTAAGAGGGGGGGGGGTGAATCAATTATTAGATAATTTATCCATTCAATACCTTTAAACCATATAATCAATGTACTGATCAACCATAGAAAGATAATCATACACAATTGCACAATAACACAAGATATGTTAACTAGGGAACCTCTTGAAAAGAGTAAACCCTGGTGGGAATGATGCCCACAAAATGATGTACTAATATGAAAGTTCCTTGTTAGAGGATGGACCCTATTAGGAGTCTTATGAA
Source organism: Chamaecyparis obtusa (assembly GCA_027943335.1). Lineage (NCBI taxonomy): Eukaryota > Viridiplantae > Streptophyta > Pinopsida > Cupressales > Cupressaceae > Chamaecyparis > Chamaecyparis obtusa. Next base: position 283,035 of record BSBK01010112.1, read on the forward strand.
ATACATTTAGTACATATGAATCCCTATTAGGAGATTTTCAATCCCTATTAAAATATTCTAACCCGGTTAAGAGTTTATGGAAGACAGAAGGACCCACTACCCAAACAGCTTCAAGGCAAGATCTCTAAACCCACTGTCCAAAAGATCTTAGAATTATTCAATAGAATAATATGAAATATATTACCTCCTTCACACTATGCCAAAACTGCACTCTCTACTACACAAGATCACAATTCTAGATCTCTGTAATCACAAGTCTTCCTTCATCACTGAATTAGCTCTTTTCTTCACTTCATGTATATATTTGCATCTCAATCTTCATAGTACACATTACAATTAGGAAAAAATTCCTTCTTATATACCAAACTCAAATAATTACAAATGATTCGGTCCTCAATTACAAAATAATAAATTCTACACGCTACACACAAAATTCACATAAAACTGTCGGCTTCCAGTTACTGTAACTTTCTCCAAACATGTCCTCAAAGTTTTCACTATGAACCACATCATCATTAATGAGTCTCCAACATCCCTTTAACTACACAAAATCAGATTCCATCCCAGCTAAGAGATATCCTCTGATTTTTTAACATCGCTACACAGAAACACTATCTAAACACTGCTTTCACCAAAATGATCATAACTCTTACAAATGAATGAATTTCTTTTTGTGATATTAACCATAGGTTAATAACACACCAAAGAACATATTATCAACTAAACAAAAGTCAATTTTTAATACAACATGTGTGCAAAACAAAACTGTACCTTCTTCCCTACTAATATCCAGAATATCACTGTGTTGACATCAATGACAATCCAAGTCATGAATGCAACAACAACTGCTACAGAATGACTGCCAAAACACTTTGCATTCATTCCTAACAATCTCCCCCATTGGCATTGATGGTAACATAGATGAAAAACATCCAATGTTCCAAAAATCCAATACTGCCACATCATTGCAAAATATCAAATCAAATCTTGCTTCATTTTCCTATTCAGCTCTCTCATACAATCCACAATGTTTTTCATGTATATCTCTCCCCCATTGACATCAATGATAGAAATTATATCACTAAGTCAACAACAACTTAATGTCAAAAGACACTTTTTAAAAAAATACAATAACAAGAGTGCTCATGACTCATCTCATAAACTCCCCCATAGAGGAAGTTCCAATATCCAATCTAGAAGAACAATAGGGCTCATCTACCACTGGACGGATGCAACCATCTGCATCAATTCTCAAAAAAAAGTTGGGGCATAACCCCAAGCATACCTCTTAGATACACAAATGTATCCTTAGGTAAAGGCTTTGTAAATATATCAGCTATCTGATCCTTTGTACTTATGTACTCCAATCTTACTTCTTTTTCTACAACTTTCTCTCTTACAACATGATACTTGATCTCAATATGTTTAGTCTTAGAATGTAAAATAGGATTTTTTGACATACTCACTATACTGGTGTTGTCACAATGTATAACAATAGGCTCATAAAACTTTATTCCAATATCTTTCAACATCTGCTTCATCCAAATAATCTAATTACAATTATTTTCTGCTGCAACATATTCTACTTCTGCTATGCTTTGTGAAGTACAATTTTTCTTCTTGCTTAACCAAGAGACCAATTTACCTCCAAGAAAAAAGGCTCCACCACTGGGGCTTTTCTTGTCATCAATGCTACCTCCCCAATCTGCATCAGTATAGGCACATAAAGTAAAATCATCATAATTCTCATACCATAATCCATAATCCATTATTCCTTTTAGATATCTCAGTATGCTTTTTACTGATGCATAAAGTGATTCTCTAGGTTCTGCTTGAAATATTTCTACAATCCCCACTGAATGTGCTATATCAGGTCTTGTATGTGTCAAGTACTGCAATCCTCCAATCATAGATCTGTACTTTTCTGCTCAACTGCAGCTGTCTCATCTTTGCTAGATAACTTATGTCCAGTTACCATAGGTGTTCCAATAGGTTTAGAATCTTCCATTCCAAATATTTTCAATAAGTCATTCAAATACTTAGTCTGACTTACAAATATACCTTCCTTTCTTTGTGTTATCTGTAATCCCAAAAAATATTACATTTCTCCAATCATGCTCATCTCAAATTCAGTCTTCATTTCATCTGCAAATTTGTCACTAGCTTCATCTTCTCCTCCAAAGATAATATCATCAACAAATATAACTATAACCAAGAAACCATTCTCAATTTCTTTTGTGTATAAGTTACTATCTTTTGTTCCTTTTATAAATCCCAATTTTAATAAATACTTATCCAATCTTGCATACCAGGTTCTAGGTGCTTGTTTTAATCAATATAAAGCTTTCTTTAACTTACATACCATATCTCCTTCTTGTGTCAAAGGAAAACCTTCAGGCTGCTCATTATAGACTTCTTCTTCCAATTCACCATTCAAAAATGCTGACTTCACATCCATCTAATACATTCTGAATTTCTTGTAAGTTGCATATGCTAGAAACATTCTCACTACTTCAAGTCTGGCCACAGGTGCAAAAGTTTCTTCATAGTCAATTCCTTCTTGTTGTCAATGTCCTTTACATACCAATCTTTCTTTGTTTCTTATCACTTCTCCTTGTTCATTCATTTTGTTTCTGAATACCCACTTTGTTTCAATCACATTCTTGTCTTCAGGTCTAGGGACCAATTCCCATGTCTTGTTTTTTTCAATCTACTCTAGTTCTTCTTTCATAGCATTGATCCAATGTTCATCTTCACAAGCTTCATTAGTAGTCTTAGGTTCAATTTGAGAAATCAAACATAAATATACCTTATTTTGAGTCAAAACTCCTCTATCTAAACTTCCAATAACTTACTCAATAGGGTGATGTCTTGAAGTATACCTATTAGGTGTCATAGTTACTGATCTTGTTCCGACTGTAGATTCTTCTCTACTTTCTTCTCTATTTTCTTCTTTATTTTCTTCTCTGTTCTCTTCTCTATCTTCTTCAGTATGACTTTCATTCAGTAAATCACTATTAGTTTCAAAAAATAATTCTACATTTTCAATGTTAGGCTGAGGTTGTGCTTCTCCATCAGATTCATAATCAAGCATTCTTTCCTGAATTTTAAACTTATCATCAACTTTTACATTTGTACTTTCAACAATAGTCTTAGTTCTTTTTTTATAACATCTATATGCTTTTCTTTTTAAAGAATATCCAAGAAATATTCTTTCATCGCTTCTAGGATCAAACTTTCCTATATCATCATCTCTCTTAATATAACATTTACTTCCAAAAATTCTAAAATACTAAATTGAGGGTGTATGTCCAAACAATAATTCATAAGGTGTCTTGTTTGTATCTACTCTGATTTGTACTTTGTTCATAGTGTATACTGCCGTGTTCACTGCTTCTCTCCAAAAAGTATTAGCCAAATCATTTTCAAACAACATAGCTCTTGTTGCTTCAGCTATTGACCTATTTCTCCTTTCTACAATACCATTTTGTTCTAGTGTTCTAGGGGCTAAAAGTTGTCTCTTAATACCATTCATTTCATAGAAAGTGTTAAACTCTCTAGATGTAAATTCACCACCTCTATCAGATCTTAGACACTTAATCTTCATTCCAGATTCATTCTCAATTTTTCTTTTCATGATCTTAAACTTATCAAATGCTTCAGATTTTTCTTTCAAAAATGTGATCCACATCATTCTTGTAAAATCATCAACAAGAATCATAAAATACCTTTCACCATAGAATCCTCTAGTCCTAGTAGGACCACTCAAGTCTGTATGAACAATCTCCAACTTCTCTGCTAATGTGAACTTCTTATTGGGAAATGAACTCCTTTTTCTCTTTTCCATCATAGATTCTTTACAAATCATGTTAGTAGGTTTCATAATTCTAGGTAAATCTCTTATCGCAAGTGTAGTGCTCACCTTAAAAATATTATCAAAGTTTATATGACAAAACCTTTTATGCCATAACAAACTATCATCAATCCTAGTTATCAAACATGTCATCTTAGTAGGATTCAACTAAAATACATTACCTCTGGTTCTGGATCCTTTTACAATCATATTTCCATCTTTATCTTTTATCACAAATTTTTTCTCAAAAAACCAAACTTGATAACCCCTATCAGCTAATTGTCCAACACTTAGTAGATTATGTCTTAGTCCATCAACAAAGTAAACATCATCATTGTTAGTCTTTCCATCAAGAGTAATAGATCCTATACCCTTAATCAAACAAGGTGCATTGTTACCAACCCTAACAATTCCTCCATCATAATTATCTAGCTTAACAAACTTTCTTTTATCTCCAGCCATATGATGTGAACAACCACTATCTATAATCCAATCAGATTTCTTTTCAACTTGTGAAACTAATGCTTTTTCTTCCCTTTTATTAGATTCAAAACTTTCATCTTTAATTGCTACAAATCCTATTTCCTCAAAGTTATCATTATCACTGTCAGTTAAATGTTTTTCAATTCCCACTTCAAAATCTTCATCATTTGCATAATAACATTCTTTAGATCTCCTAGGTTTAAAGTTGCTTCTATACTTCTTAACTCTTTTAGGACATTTAGATGCAAAATGACCATATTCTTGACAAGTCCAACATTTAAAGATTTTCTTACCATCTGGTTCTCTTTTTACAAGTAGTGCAATACCTTCTTCAATCTTCTTATCTTCCTCAGATCTACTACTGCTGGCATAATCTCCATTCACACTAGTACTTCTTGTAGGTCTGATGCTAAGAGCACTGAATGTTGTTTCCATTCTAGGTAGCTCTCCTGATAATCTCAAGTTCATGTCTATTGTTTCTAATCTTCCAAGGAGAGTCTCTCTTGAAAAGTTTGATGTACAAGGTATCACTTGTTCAATCATCTACATTGTCTGCTTGAATACTGGTGTTAAAGTTTTTAGAATATTCCATATCACTTCATTCTCTATCTTATCACCTCCACAAGACTTTATTCCTATCACAATCTCAGACATCCTACCAATATAGCTTCTAATAGATTCATCTTCCATCATTCTAATATCTTCAAATCCACAAATCCAATTATGTAATCTAGCCTTCTTTGCATGTTCATCACCTTCAAAAGTAGAATGTAAATCTTTCCAAATTGCATGAGATGTTTTCAAACATCTTACCTGACTATATTCATTCTCCGATCGTGCTGACAAAAGTGCTTCTCTTGCAAGTATGTTACACATGAATAGATCTAGTTCATCTTTAGTTCTTGCCGCTAGATTGTCTTCCTCAATGATAGTCTTCTCATTCTTTGTAATCAACCAATAACTTGGTCCTAAACACAATAGATGTGTCTTCATCTTTCCTTTCCAGCTATCAAAATTTACTCCATCAAACTTAGGGCTTTCTTTTCTAAAATTCACCATGGATCGTTTTAAGTTGTTAAACTTTTCTTTCAAGGACGTGCTGCTCTGATACCAATTGTTAGAAAGTAAAGATCCCCAAGATAAATGAGAGGGGGGGGTGAATCAGTCATCATATAATTTATCCATTCAACAACTTTAAAAAATATAATCAATGTACTGATCAACCATAGAAAGATAATCATACACAATTGCACAATAACACAAGATATGTTAACTAGGGAACCTCTTGAAAAGAGTAAACCCTGGTGGGAATGATGCCCACAAAATGATGTACTAATATGAAAGTTCCTTGTTAGAGGATGGACCTTGTTAGGAGTTTTATGAAACATATTCAGTACATACGAATCCCTATTAGGAGATTTTGAATCCCTGTTAAAAGATTCTAACCTGATTAAGAGTTTATGGAAGACAGAAGGACCCACTGCCCAAATAGGTTCAAGGCAAGATCTCTGAACCCACTATCCAAAAGATCTTAGAATTATTCAATAGAATAATATGAAATATATTACCTCCTTCACATTGTGCCAAAATTGCACTCTTTGCTACACAAGATCACAATTCCATATCTCTGTACTCACAAGTCTTCCTTCATCACTGAATTAGCTCTTTTCTTCACTTCATGCATATATTCACATCTCAATCTTCATCATACACATTAAAATAAGGAAAATATTCCTTCTTATATACCAAACTCAAATAATTACAAATGAGTCAGTCCTCAATTACAAAATAATAAATTATACATGCTACACACATAATTCACATAAAACTGTTAGCTTCCAATTACTATAACTTTCTCCAAACATGTCCTCAAAGTTTGTGCTATGAACCATGTGATCATTAATGAGTCTCCAACATCCCTTTAACTGTGCAAAATCAGATTCCATCCCAACTAAGAGATATCCTCTGATTTCTAAACATCACTACACAGAAACACTGTCTAAACACTGCTTTCACCAAAATGCTCATAACTCTTACAAATGAATGAATTTATTTTTTTTCTATTAACCATAGGTTAATCACACACTAAAGAAAATACCATCAATTGTGCAAAATCCAATCTACAATACAACATGTGCACAAAAAAAAACTATATCTACTTTCCTGCTAATATCCAGAATATCACTGTGTTGACATCAATGATAATCCAAGTCATGAATGCAACAACAACTGCTACAGAATGACTACCAAAACACTTTGCATTCATTCCTAACAATATGGTCACCATTCTCCAAATTAGGGTGGTTAAGCTATGGTTAGTCTGAGCATCTAGTCAGGAGGTGACAAGTGTCCAAATCTGGTCCCTTTTGTGGAAAAATGTAGAAAATCATATAAAATTGAAGATTTAAAAGGGATTTGAAAATGATATAGTTCAAAATATATGAAAATATTCAAAAATTTGAATGGTCAAGCTTGTTCACAGATTAATTGCCTGGAAATTCATTTTTTATCAAAACATATAAGTGTTAAATGTTTCTGAAAATGGGAAAGGATGAGGAATCCAATGGCAATGATGATTTTTAGTTTCAGTGAAGTGATTGACAGTAGGTCAAGTTCAAATTTTGAGGACAAGAATTAGAATTAGATCATTTTGGAAATGATTGCAGAATGTGTTTCAGTTTGGAGAATCAGTTGTAGGTCATGGTGGAGAGGAATTATGGAGATATTTTATGCTAAATGGATGGCTGTCAGTGGGTTTTTGAACTGACTCAATTCTGCTATATCTCTAGTTTTTCTCTCATTTGTTAAGGGGGATGTTGAAATTTATGCTGCTGGGAAAGCTTTCAGGCTTATGAGTCATTTTCTTTTGTGTTCATGGTCTTCGAATGTGTTGGGAGTTCCCTTTGATCTTCAACTTGTAGATTTATACTTTGATGGATAACTCTGATATAACTTTGAATCTATCACCACTCCAAAGTCTACAAGGAAGAGGGCCAATTAACAAGGATCAAGAAAGATCCTCCTACACTTTGAGCCTTATTGCTTAGGCAGGTGTACCCTTGATTCACTTCTTGGAAGGAATCACTAAATGATATACAACTATATACTCTGTACTAACTGCTTTAAAATTTTATCATTTGAATGTTAGTGTGTGGTTGATGACAATGAAATGCCTCTAGAAGATGGACTAATGCCTTAACCTAGGGAAAAGAGTCACCCAATTACATACATCAGCTGAATTGCTTAATTCAAACATAATTGAATCTAGGATAAGTACTTTGCCTATTACCCCTTTCCCTCAAACACAAGGACATTAGATTCCTGCTTGGTTGCAAACTCACTGAACCCACCTAAAAGACTTTAATCCTAACTTTGTTAGGAACTTAGAGATGACTTCACAATACTCTTTTTTTACCATATGCTAATACACTTTGTGAAATTAACATATATAAGCTTAGAACCGAAACAAGAAGACATGCATAAATGCAAGATTGGAACTCAATACATCCCCATTAATATATTCAAAATCAATACACAATTAGAACAACACAAGGATAGGAAAAAACACCAAATCCAACTCTTCTATTAGTATAACACTATCAACAACCAGTTGGGACCAAAGAATGTTTGGAACCCCTACAAAATCAAAATCTCTGCAACTTCTACTCCCTAGTCATCTTGGAATTCTCAAAGAGAATGCAATAAGCTATGGATGACTTAGGGTTAGGGTTTCAACCACCCAACCAACTAGAAATGGTCAAAAAGTTATGACAGGGGTGGAAACCTAGGCAACCAGGAGAAAGAAAATCCTGGAATGATCCTCAATCATGAAAATTTCTCTGTGAAGGTGTTGAGAATCATGAATAATGCTCAAAATGTCAACCTTGCAACATGCCTTGAGCACAAAACCGTACAATACAAACCCTACAGACGATCACTCAACACCCTAGACCACACTACAATGGCAAATAGATCATCTCTCACCAACACTAGTCACTTTTGCATTGAATTCTAGTCCTTTTGGTCATAGGAAACCTTTCAAAAATTTGAATTTGAAATCAAACAGCTACTTATATGGTGCTTTCATCAAATCGGTGGTCAATATTTGAAATCAGGTTCACTTTAAGTCATGACCATCTAATCTCTCTTTTTCGCAGGCTTTATGATTTACTTTTTAAAAGGGCCCCAGTCAAATTTAGTGAACTGGTGACCAAAGACCATTTCCAGTTTGCAGAAAACCTTATCTCTCCACCATTAAGTTTAGCGACTCTGTGAACGCTTGTTTTCTGAACCACTAAAAAACCTATATAAACACCGCTAATTCAGATGAATGAGTGAAGCCTTTGAACTTTGTCGACACTGCTAACCTCATTCATCTAGATTGCTAGACCTTTTGACCCCACCTGGGCCCTCTTTATGCCACTTGTCATTATGTCATTCATAGCTCATGCTCGATCACACTAAAAAAGGACCCACCTTCTGCAAGCCTTATAATCAAATGGCAGGTGTAAGATCTCATAGCTCTGACAAAACTCATGAGAACTTACGCCGACCGTAGATTCTATCCTTGTCACTGATCTTTCTAACAATGACCCCACCTACCACATCATCCATGTCAACCAATAAGATTTGAACAATCCTGCACCACCTGGAAAATGGCCCCACTGAGAACATTAAGCCACTTGGAAGATCGGATGGCTAGCACAAGATCTGAGAGGCTTGCAAGATTCTATGCACTTACATGCCATCTGTCAATGAAGAATCTTCTCCCATCTCTGACAACCTACTAATAAGAAATAAAATCAATAGATGGCACATAATCTTAAGCCTCTAACAAAACCAATAAGATTATACGTCGTTCATCAATTTGCTAATAGGATCAGGACCCACTGACACATCTAGAAACCAAGTCCCACTGACAGGTGCTGAGTAATATTCAAAATCAACAGATGGTGCATGATCTCAGAGGGGAAGAATATTCCTTAATATCAAGCACCAATCGTAGATTGAAAAGCCTTCACTGCAGGCCCCACTCACAGGATCCCTCTCAACAAAACATAGACCAATGAGAGAATGCCAACTGTGCCAACATGGTAGTGGACCCGCCTATTTGAGAAGCTTTGTCATAAAGGAGAATCAATGGATGTCTTAAGTTCACAAGCCTCTAACACATCTCATGAGAAGATACGCCCACTATTGAATGGAGATGGTATCAGAGAGCTAGGCCCAAGAAAATACAAAGCCAAAACATTACAAAGTATTAAAGCTTGGGACTTAGGGAAAATCAATGCTGAAGAACTTAGGAAAATAAAATGACCGGGGAAACTTAGGACTTAGGAAGAATTAAAAGGGACCCCACTGACACATGAAAAAACCTAACCACAAACCTGAAGCTGGTCATTTTAATTAGCACATGCAGATTTAAAGTTTTAAGTCCCCCTAAAAAGGTAATGCAACATTAGAACAAGGCTAGGGTATTTTAAATTTTTTAGACCCAACGGCTAGATTTTGAAATTTTTTGCCTTAGGGTTTATGCCAGGGACCTAAAAACAATTGTAGAGACCAACAAAAAATTGCTAAAGCCATGAAATTTTTTGTATGTGCTAACAGTGGCTCTATCTGGGGATGTATGCCTCCTGTATGCATAGCAAGGACTTAGAATCACTAGTTTAAAGTAGACCATCCCACTGGAAAAATTGTAGACAATAGGGAAGAAGCAAGGCAGAGTAGGCAACAGGACCAAAAACTGACAAACCAGGACAAAACAGGGCAGGGGAAAGCACCTTATTTAAAAAATGTACAAACCTAACTACTGTTCATGGAAAATAGAATATGTCAATTGAAGTATTTCTTCAAGAATTGTCCATGAACTGGCAATTCCTAAATATCACCATTTAATTCTTTGATAATGTATGAATCTTGGCCCCATTTCTCATGAATTACATATGGCCCTAGCTAGATGGGATCAAATTTACCATGTTTCCCCTTATCCTCCAGTTTTCCATTCCAAACTAACACCAAATCACCAGGTTCAAACTTTCTATCAATAGTCTTCTTATCATATAAATTCTTAACTTAAAACTGCAATTTGGCATTCCTTGCAATTGATTCTCTTCTAGTCTCATCCAACCTAATGAGGTCCTCAATTCTCAACTGCATCTCATCATCTATGTCATCATCATATAACTGAAAAAATTTATACAATTCCAATAATTTATTCTGAGGCATTCTTGCATGAATTCCATATACTAGGTCAAATGGTGCTCAACCAATTACCCTCTTCATAGTTACCCTATCAGCCCATAGAGCTAATGGAAGCTTTGAATTCCATGCCCTCTTATTCTTTTCAAGAATTCTCTTTAATATTTTAATCAAACTCTTATTAGTAGATTCTGCCTGACCACTTCCTTGTGGATGATAAGGTGAGGAATTAGAAATTTGAATTCCCAAACCTTTGCAAAGGTCCTTATATTCAACAAACCTGAAGCACATGGCATTATCACTTATTATTCTCTCAGGGAACCCAAACCTTGTAACAATATTATTCATCATAAAATCAATTACCACCTTACTAGTTGCATTTCTTGTAGGTATAGTGTCATGCCCCGCAAGGGAACCAGGAAAATACACAAAGGTTTACTTCATAAAAGAAAACCTAAGTAGAGTTTAACGAAAAATTTTGAACTTTTAAAGTTTATAATAAACAAAACATTTTCTAACTTCTTTCCAAGGTTCCCTTAAATGAAAATGTATAACTTATTGAGAATTGATAAACATTTTAACAACATTTACTAACCATTTAAATTCCATTTCAGATTCTTTATTGAAAAATACTTAAACACATTTAAAGATAAATTCCATCTAAAACTTTTCAATAACTATAATTCCATTTCATCTAACTAACATATTTCAATAGAACAATAAATGATTCATCAACATTTTGCACAACTTGATACATAACAAAATTTACATCTTTCCAACATACATTAAACATCCCATATAACCCTTTTACTACGGCTACCCATTATTACATCATTTGAAAATTACATTACATTTAGACTCCTGATAGGAGAATACATAAGTTTACAACAACATGAAAAAGTACAAATCTTCATTCTTCCACAGGTGCTCAGACAAATATGAATCTTCAGTTGTTTACATCTGCACAAGATACCTCGATAGAAAGATTTTCCACCCAACCATGTGAAACTGATAAAGTTTCACCCCCCGTGCTAGGAGATAAACACCAAGCCCACAAAGAAGAACTTACTAGGTTTTACAAAAGGTTGGATAACATTACACATAGGCAAATTCATTTCACAAGAGAATTCTAAGGTTCGGGTAGGGAATCCTAAGCAACAACCTAAGTGAGTGTCATCGCATAGCCCTCACCCCTTGGGTTGTCCTGGTACTAGCCACACTGGGCCCCGGCCCCCAAGTAGGCACATGCGGAATCGAATGCCTTTCGTACAGACAAGCGCCATTCGATTTGTACCTACGCATAGGTACCTTCTCCCACTCCCATCCATAGCCTGTCCTAGCGCTAATGGCATGGGCGAGGCACAATTAATCTTTTTAATATTTTAACCCCATCCCATAAATTTATTAGGTTATCACTTGATTAGTCAACTCTTCAGCCGGTTATCCTGGTCTAGCCACTTTAGGGCCCCGGCCCCGCGCTGAGAGCCACTCACTTAGGGGTTCCTAGGTTTCCTAACCCTAACCTATTTCCGTTAGGTTTTTCTAGCAACCACCAACATTTTCAACCTTATAACAGATCTATCCTAGGACACTTAGGAGTCCTAAAGTTTGACTAGTTTGATTGTTGATAAGATTGAAAGCAAGAGCCTTGTTTTCCGTTTTCTAGCCCCCATCCTAACATTTGACTAAACATGGAATTTAGAAACCAATTACCTATTTGCAACTTAAAATCATTTATACAGTTAAAACATTGAGTAAGAATACCTCTAGCCCAAACATTTAGCTCATCTAACAAATATACTATACATAACTAACACATATAGAATCTAAATTTAATGTCACTTCACCCGACCAATTCCAAATTTATTACATATATACATAATATAAGACTAAGCCATCTAAATAATATACCTTAACAAAGAAAACACCATAACATAAACGATTTGATATATTTCTTCAATTTTAATATTATATTATATATATATAATAATATATATTATATATATATAATATAAGTCTAATTATCAATATGTACTAAATTATTTAACCCATGTTTTCAATCATATTATACATATAATATTTCATATATTATGTGTATAATATAATTCTAATTTTAATGTTAGATAATCACATAAGAAAAAGAATTTCAAATTGTATTTTATAAATAATATTCTACATATTATATATATAATATAACATATTTCACAACATATGTTATATTATATATATAATATATAAATCCAATATTAAAAATTTGCCAATGCCCGGCAAGAAATTAGCCCACTTTGTTTAAAGGAAGGGGGGCCCGCTCCTGCGCGGTACCCCCGGTACCGCCAGCAGCGGTCGCTGCCGCACGGCACCCGAAGGTGCCGCCGACAGCGGACGCTGCTGTCAGTACCGCGGGTCCCGCTGCGGCTACGGCCCCTTCTTTTTTTTTTTAATAATGAAAATCTTTTTTTGTTTTTAATATAATATATATTTTTTTAAAATAACAAAACTTTTATTTTTTTTTTAAAAAGGATCAAATAAATATACACATAATATTATATATATTATATATATAATATAATATATATATTTTTGGATATTATATACTTTATCATTTCTTTTAACAGATTTTCGTTTCCTAAAATTTATTTTATAAATTAAAATTTTATAAAGTAAATTTTGAATTATATATATTTTTAACATATATGAAGAAAGTAGATTGGTTTTACTCTTTTACCACAAAATTCTTTTATGATTTCACGTTGTAACAATTTACGTTCCATCTGGTAAATATACAAATTTTAAACTATAGTAGTAAATCTATTTTTTTCATTCTGTGCTAAAATATCTGTAACCTACAGCATATAACAAATGAAATTCACACAGACGATACAAATATTATAAAGGAGAAAATGTCTTTCATATCATAAGAACCTTTGGGAAAAATTCCAACCTGATGCTCTGAAGATCTGGTTGAAGAAATCCGAAGCCTCTCCCAGTTCCCTGTTTCCTCCTTCTTCTTCCGAAAGTTCCTCCTTCCAAAAGTCCTCCCTATCACCCGAACCAATCATCCGAGATATAATTCTCCTCTCCAACTATTTGGTTGGAGAAGTTTCTATACGGGAAGAAACTTCTCCAACTTCCATAGTCGGTTGGAGGAGAAACTAATTTCTCCCGTAACATAATAAAGTTTGTTTATATATTTTTTTTTTATTAAAATATTCTCTAAAATAAGGTTTAATAATAAATTTAATTACTTACCTCACAAGGAATTCACATAGCACAATTGGTAACTAACTAGCCCCAACTTCTAGGAGGTCTCGAGTTCAACTCCCTCCTAGCTAGTTAGTTTTATTACCAAAAGTTATTTTATTTTATATTATTTTATTTATTTCCTAATTTATTTTTATCAACAACCATAAGGCTAGTGCTATTAAGTATATATATATTTATTTATATTTATGAATATATATTTATACCTTAATATACCTATATGTGTTCATAAGCATATGTGTGCACCCACATGTTTATGACACATATAGTATAAATGGCTCATTATTTGTTTTACTAACATCTTATAACTATATAACCAGAAGATGCAAGGTACAAATAGCAACTCGAACTTAATACTAACATGAAAATCTAAACAGGGATAAGTCACTGAAACAGATATCGATCAACAAGGACTCACCTAGATAACCTACTGACAAAGTTGAGTATCCCTAACAGTAAGAACAAGATCCAAACCCTAATAACTGATAAACCACATAATATCTCCCTACCAGGAACTGACCCGGCACTTCCCACCTAAGGTGAATGATCAAGGATAAAGGTTTTCTTTTGTGAAGCTTGATGATATCTCCATGACAACAACAATGATCGAGGATTTTTAAGGGATCGCTCAGACCTGTGGAGCCAGGTGGAGACGATACCCGGTACCTGCAATTCCTGCATCACCAAGAGGAGATACATATACATATAGATATACACATCAGATATATGCAAGCAGATGACTAGGATCGATACATCGTGTGGACCTCACCGAGTGAGTAACTACGACTTCGTCCTGAGTCATGAAAAACACATATGTATCCATAAACCAATTGAGATAAGGGTTAGTATACCATTCATGAGATAAAACATGTAAAACTAATACATTCTTCTAGGATCTCATAAACATATAATCAAAGTAACTATAACTGAGCATATAAATATCATCTGATGAACGTATAATCCTCCATGAAAACTTAAACATGAGTGCATAGTTCTAACCATCATAATAATAAAAGTATCAAATCATAGTATCACTGTAGGAGAGGTATTACATCCTCCCCCCCTAGAGTTAGGCTTACTCCTGGAAGCCTACAAACAAGTACGGATAAGCATCTCTAATCCTAGTGGCATCTTCCCATGTGGCGGAAGATTCATCATTGGGGTCCCATTGGACCCTTGCCTGCTCTATGCTGCGACCCCTGAGGGTCAGTGTCCGCTGCTGCAGAATACGTATTGGCTCTAAAGCCAGCTGCCCATCCGCTACCTGTAATGCATTCCAATCCAAAACATGAGTCACATCAGGAATATACTTTCTAAGAACTGAAACATGGAATACATCATGAATACGAGCAAGGCTGGGCGGCAAGGCAAGCCGATAGGCTACTGGTCCTATCCTCTCTAGGACCTCAAAAGGACCAACAAACCGGGGTGCCAACTTGGAGCCTTTTCCATAACGGATTGGGCTCTTTCGTGGACGCACCCTCAAAAATACTCTATCACCAGGAGAAAAATGTACATCAATCCTGTGAGCATCGGCGTACTTCTTCTGTCTATCCTGAGCTGTCACAATGTGCTCTCTGATGCGCCTGACCTGATCCTCCATGTCCTGCAACATTTCAGGCCCCAAAAGTACCCTGTCCTCCAACTGATCCCAGCTCAAGGGAGTACGACAAGGGCGACCATACAATGCCTGAAAAGGGGACATGCCTATGGAACTGTGATAACCATTGTTATATGCAAATTCTACCAAGTAGAGGTACTCCTCCCAATGGGTCTTCCTGTCCATAACATACATCCTGAGCATATCCTCGAGGACCTGATTGACTCGCTCTGTCTGTCCATCTGTCTCCGGGTGATAGGCTGAACTAAAGTTAAGCTGAGTTCCTAAAGCATGCTGAAGAGATGTCCAAAGAGCTGAGGTGAATACTGGATCACGATCAGATATGATTTTCCTAGGAATGCCGTGGAGTCTCACAATATCCTTCATAAATATTCTGGCCACAGAAGATGCTGAATAGGAAGACTGTATAGGGGAGAAATGAGCTACCTTGGTCAGCCTATCCACCGTTACCATGATAGCATCATGTCTCCTAGGAGTAACTGGAAGTCCCACTATAAAATCCATGGAAATGTTATCCCATTTCCATTCTGGCACTAGGTGAGGTTGCAATAGACCTGCAGGGTGTTGATGCTCGGCCTTCACTCTCTGACACTCTAAACATCTAGCCACGTAGTCTGCTATATCCCTCTTCATCCCTGACCAATAGTACAACTGTCGTAGGTCGGCATACATTTTCTTCACCCCTGGATGTGCCGAATAGGGGGCCTTGTGACTTTCCGAAAGGATAAGTGCACGAAGATCTCCGACCATGGGAACATAGATTCTATTCTGTTGTTTTAGCAACCCTACTGAATCCAATGAGTATCCTGAGAAGCGACCTTCCAAAGGCCTTCCCGATTCTATCTCTGACTTAACTTCCTGGAACCAAGGGTCAGAAGTAAGGGCCTCCCTGATTCTGCTCTCCAGATCTGTGCTAAGGGTTACGACTGAAAGAGTATGTCGGCGCCTACTCAGAGCATCTGCCACCACATTCGTTTTACCTTGAACATACTTAACTTCGAACTCATATTCACATAAAAATTCCATCCACCTTCGCTGCCTAGCATTGAGATTGGGTTGGGAGAAGATGTACTGAAGACTTCTATGATCTGTTTGGAGTTCAAACTTGTGACCCAACAGAAAGTGTCTCCATTTCACCAAGGCATGAACAACTGCGGCAAGTTCAAGGTCGTGGGTGGGGTAGTTGAGTTCATGATCCTTGAGTTTTCTTGACTCATAAGCCACAACCTTTCCTTCTTGCATAAGAACTGCCCCGATCCCCTCTAGAGAAGCATCTGTGCATACTACAAAATTTCCGGATGGCTCGGGAACTACCAAAATTGGAGCACTGGTCAATCTGTCTTTCAGGGTTTGGAAAGCGGCCTCACACTTTTCTGACCAAACAAACTTCTTACCCTTCCTTTGAAGTGAAGTAATGGGGTGAGCAACCCGAGAAAAATCTTTGACAAACCTTCTGTAATACCCAGCTAAACCCATAAAACTGCGAATCTCAGGAACATTAGTAGGAGTTGGCCACCCTACTATGGCTTGAATTTTATCTGGATCAACAGCAATGCCATTTCCTGATATGACATGCCCAAGATACTTAACCTTAGTTTGAAAGAATTCACACTTTTCAGCATTTGCATACAGTTGGTTCTCCCTAAGGCACTGCAATACTTGCCGAAGATGAACCTCGTGTTCTTCAAGAGTTTTGGAGTAAACCAAGATATCATCTAAGAACACTATCACAAATTTGTCTAAGTAAGTTCTAAACACTCCATTCATCAAGCTCATAAATACGGAAGGAGCATTTGTTAACCCAAAGGGCACCACCGTGAACTCATAATGGCCATACCTGGTGCGAAAAGCTGTTCTATGAATATCAGCTTCTTGAATTCTCAGTTGATGATAGCCTGACTTGAGATCTATCTTAGAGAATATTTTCGCCCCTTTCATCTGATCAAATAGGTCATCAATGCGAGGTAGAGGATACCGATTTTTGATAGTAACCTTGTTCAGTTGACGATAGTCAATACATAATCGGAGGGATCCATCTTTCTTCTTTACAAATATCACTGGCGCTCCCCAAGGTGACACACTAGGTCTTATAAACCCTTTTTCTAAAAGTTCTTCTAGCTGAACCTTGAGTTCCTCAAGTTCTTGTGTGGTCATACGGTACGGAGCTTTGGAAATTGGTTCTGCTCCCGGCACCAATTCAATTCGAAAATCTATGACCCTCTTAGGTGGCATCCCTGGAATTTCCTTTGGAAAAACATCCAAGTATTCCTGTAAAAGGGGGTGATCTAATGATATCTCCCTACTCTCTTCTTGATCAAAATCTTCCATTGTGACTGCAAAAAGTTGGCATCCTTTGCGCATGCACCTCTTAAGCTGCATCGCGGAAATCATGTGGAGAGAGATGGATGATTGAACCCCTAAAATCTTCTTAGTTTTCCCCAAGTCATCAGTGCATTGAACACTTTTGTTTCGACAATCCAAAGTGGCTTTGTGAGTATCCAACCAATCCATGCCCAACACTACTCCATATGATCCCAAAGGAATCACTCTAAGATCCACTAAGGTAGAGAAAGGTCCAAGTTCCAAACTACAACTTTGAACACAGGCGTCAAAGACTACCCTTGCCCCGGAGGCTAGTTCAACCTGCCACCTATCTTCCTGCCTTACTGCCTTCAGCCCACATTGCTCTACTAAAGAGGATGAAATAAAAGAATCTGTTGCTCCTGAATCAAACAAAACGGTGGTAGAGATACCCTCTAACAAACCTGGAGTTTCAATGACTGTCCCCTGACTATTGGCTTGTCCATGGTTTGCAGCAGAAAATGCTCGATGGGATCTGCCTGAGTTACCTACTGTAGGTTCTGAAGTGGCCTGTCTAAAACTAACTGCTGAAGAAGATTTCTGAGGGCAATTAACTGCAATGTGCCCATGCTGCCCACAAGAGTAACATCCCGTGTTCTTGACAAAATTTCTTCCTGCAGAAGGTGCACTAGATTGCTGGAAGCTACCCCGACTAGAGTTCTGAGGCATACTCGAAGCTGGCTGACGGTTTGGGAATTGTTTTGCACGTTGCCAGTTGCGAGAATTATTAAATTGAGAGCCTCCACTTTTACTTTTGTTTCCATTCTGATTGTTGTTGTTGCTGAAAAACTTCCTTTTCTGTTGGTTCTGATTCCCTTTGGGCGGATAGTTCTTAGGTGTACCTTGAAATTGATTCCCTGACCCAACCTGAAAAGTATTACCACCATGACCACTGGTTCGGCTTCCTAACCCCAAGGCTATGTTTTGTTCTTCAAGACGAGCCTTAATGACTGCATCATTTATAGTCTGAGGTTCAAACATTCTTACACTGCAGGCCAAACGACCGTTGAGTCCTCTGAGAAAGTGTTGAGTTAACATAGGTTCGTCATTCTTAAACCCTGAATATGGCTTGAGTTCCAAGAACTTCCTCTCATAGTCATCCACTGACATATTAAGCTGTCTTAGATTATGAAATTCTTCGGCTCTGTCCCGCCTCCAATGGTCTGATAGAAATTTAGCTCGAAAAAGTTCTAGGAATAGTTCCCAAGAAAGGGTGGTGATGTCTAAGTGAAGTTTCTCTCTTTCTGTTTCCCACCATGTGGATGCAAAATCTCTAAGGTGAATGACTGCAAACCGGGCTTTGGTGTTACTGTGGTATGGGTGCATGGAGAAAAGCCTTTCTAATTCTAGCAACCACGTTTGTGCGGAAGTTCCACCTTGTGTTCCCTTAAATGGGTTTGTCTTGGTTCTAAGGAGATCCCGCATATGAGAAGCCCGTAGGGCATCCTCTTCTAATGTCTGGTCTCTCCTCCTAGGACTTCTTTCCCTTTCCTCATGGTGAGTACCATTCTCCCCATGCTGGCCTCTATCCTGCCCTGCCTCTAACCTCTGAAGGATTTGTTGTAGTAACTCTGTTACTTGGGCTCCCTGAAAGCCTCCTGATTGATTGTTAGATTGTTCCCCTTGTTCCTCGTATTGTTCTCCTTCTTGAGAATCTTCGTGTTGGGATCTAGGAGGAGTATTTTGGGCACCTCCTCTATGACCACGGGTTACGGGTGGCATCCTGCCATGAGTTAAGAAGAATGATGAGTTTATGGTTTTTGATTTTCATTTTGAGTTTTCCTAAGGTGTAGTGTAAGTTTAAGGTACATGGACCCATTTTCTTTAGGTCCCAGTGTAGCAACTTAGTGCTCTGATACCAAAGATGTCATGCCCCGCAAGGGAACCAGGAAAATACACAAAGGTTTACTTCATAAAAGAAAACCTAAGTAGAGTTTAACGAAAAATTTTGAACTTTTAAAGTTTATAATAAACAAAACATTTTCTAACTTCTTTCCAAGGTTCCCTTAAATGAAAATGTATAACTTATTGAGAATTGATAAACATTTTAACAACATTTACTAACCATTTAAATTCCATTTCAGATTCTTTATTGAAAAATACTTAAACACATTTAAAGATAAATTCCATCTAAAACTTTTCAATAACTATAATTCCATTTCATCTAACTAACATATTTCAATAGAACAATAAATGATTCATCAACATTTTGCACAACTTGATACATAACAAAATTTACATCTTTCCAACATACATTAAACATCCCATATAACCCTTTTACTACGGCTACCCATTATTACATCATTTGAAAATTACATTACATTTAGACTCCTGATAGGAGAATACATAAGTTTACAACAACATGAAAAAGTACAAATCTTCATTCTTCCACAGGTGCTCAGACAAATATGAATCTTCAGTTGTTTACATCTGCACAAGATACCTCGATAGAAAGATTTTCCACCCAACCATGTGAAACTGATAAAGTTTCACCCCCCGTGCTAGGAGATAAACACCAAGCCCACAAAGAAGAACTTACTAGGTTTTACAAAAGGTTGGATAACATTACACATAGGCAAATTCATTTCACAAGAGAATTCTAAGGTTCGGGTAGGGAATCCTAAGCAACAACCTAAGTGAGTGTCATCGCATAGCCCTCACCCCTTGGGTTGTCCTGGTACTAGCCACACTGGGCCCCGGCCCCCAAGTAGGCACATGCGGAATCGAATGCCTTTCGTACAGACAAGCGCCATTCGATTTGTACCTACGCATAGGTACCTTCTCCCACTCCCATCCATAGCCTGTCCTAGCGCTAATGGCATGGGCGAGGCACAATTAATCTTTTTAATATTTTAACCCCATCCCATAAATTTATTAGGTTATCACTTGATTAGTCAACTCTTCAGCCGGTTATCCTGGTCTAGCCACTTTAGGGCCCCGGCCCCGCGCTGAGAGCCACTCACTTAGGGGTTCCTAGGTTTCCTAACCCTAACCTATTTCCGTTAGGTTTTTCTAGCAACCACCAACATTTTCAACCTTATAACAGATCTATCCTAGGACACTTAGGAGTCCTAAAGTTTGACTAGTTTGATTGTTGATAAGATTGAAAGCAAGAGCCTTGTTTTCCGTTTTCTAGCCCCCATCCTAACATTTGACTAAACATGGAATTTAGAAACCAATTACCTATTTGCAACTTAAAATCATTTATACAGTTAAAACATTGAGTAAGAATACCTCTAGCCCAAACATTTAGCTCATCTAACAAATATACTATACATAACTAACACATATAGAATCTAAATTTAATGTCACTTCACCCGACCAATTCCAAATTTATTACATATATACATAATATAAGACTAAGCCATCTAAATAATATACCTTAACAAAGAAAACACCATAACATAAACGATTTGATATATTTCTTCAATTTTAATATTATATTATATATATATAATAATATATATTATATATATATAATATAAGTCTAATTATCAATATGTACTAAATTATTTAACCCATGTTTTCAATCATATTATACATATAATATTTCATATATTATGTGTATAATATAATTCTAATTTTAATGTTAGATAATCACATAAGAAAAAGAATTTCAAATTGTATTTTATAAATAATATTCTACATATTATATATATAATATAACATATTTCACAACATATGTTATATTATATATATAATATATAAATCCAATATTAAAAATTTGCCAATGCCCGGCAAGAAATTAGCCCACTTTGTTTAAAGGAAGGGGGGCCCGCTCCTGCGCGGTACCCCCGGTACCGCCAGCAGCGGTCGCTGCCGCACGGCACCCGAAGGTGCCGCCGACAGCGGACGCTGCTGTCAGTACCGCGGGTCCCGCTGCGGCTACGGCCCCTTCTTTTTTTTTTTAATAATGAAAATCTTTTTTTGTTTTTAATATAATATATATTTTTTTAAAATAACAAAACTTTTATTTTTTTTTTAAAAAGGATCAAATAAATATACACATAATATTATATATATTATATATATAATATAATATATATATTTTTGGATATTATATACTTTATCATTTCTTTTAACAGATTTTCGTTTCCTAAAATTTATTTTATAAATTAAAATTTTATAAAGTAAATTTTGAATTATATATATTTTTAACATATATGAAGAAAGTAGATTGGTTTTACTCTTTTACCACAAAATTCTTTTATGATTTCACGTTGTAACAATTTACGTTCCATCTGGTAAATATACAAATTTTAAACTATAGTAGTAAATCTATTTTTTTCATTCTGTGCTAAAATATCTGTAACCTACAGCATATAACAAATGAAATTCACACAGACGATACAAATATTATAAAGGAGAAAATGTCTTTCATATCATAAGAACCTTTGGGAAAAATTCCAACCTGATGCTCTGAAGATCTGGTTGAAGAAATCCGAAGCCTCTCCCAGTTCCCTGTTTCCTCCTTCTTCTTCCGAAAGTTCCTCCTTCCAAAAGTCCTCCCTATCACCCGAACCAATCATCCGAGATATAATTCTCCTCTCCAACTATTTGGTTGGAGAAGTTTCTATACGGGAAGAAACTTCTCCAACTTCCATAGTCGGTTGGAGGAGAAACTAATTTCTCCCGTAACATAATAAAGTTTGTTTATATATTTTTTTTTTATTAAAATATTCTCTAAAATAAGGTTTAATAATAAATTTAATTACTTACCTCACAAGGAATTCACATAGCACAATTGGTAACTAACTAGCCCCAACTTCTAGGAGGTCTCGAGTTCAACTCCCTCCTAGCTAGTTAGTTTTATTACCAAAAGTTATTTTATTTTATATTATTTTATTTATTTCCTAATTTATTTTTATCAACAACCATAAGGCTAGTGCTATTAAGTATATATATATTTATTTATATTTATGAATATATATTTATACCTTAATATACCTATATGTGTTCATAAGCATATGTGTGCACCCACATGTTTATGACACATATAGTATAAATGGCTCATTATTCGTTTTACTAACATCTTATAACTATATAACCAGAAGATGCAAGGTACAAATAGCAACTCGAACTTAATACTAACATGAAAATCTAAACAGGGATAAGTCACTGAAACAGATATCGATCAACAAGGACTCACCTAGATAACCTACTGACAAAGTTGAGTATCCCTAACAGTAAGAACAAGATCCAAACCCTAATAACTGATAAACCACATAATATCTCCCTACCAGGAACTGACCCGGCACTTCCCACCTAAGGTGAATGATCAAGGATAAAGGTTTTCTTTTGTGAAGCTTGATGATATCTCCATGACAACAACAACAATCGAGGATTTTTAAGGGATCGCTCAGACCTGTGGAGCCAGGTGGAGACGATACCCGGTACCTGCAATTCCTGCATCACCAAGAGGAGATACATATACATATAGATATACACATCAGATATATGCAAGCAGATGACTAGGATCGATACATCGTGTGGACCTCACCGAGTGAGTAACTACGACTTCGTCCTGAGTCATGAAAAACACATATGTATCCATAAACCAATTGAGATAAGGGTTAGTATACCATTCATGAGATAAAACATGTAAAACTAATACATTCTTCTAGGATCTCATAAACATATAATCAAAGTAACTATAACTGAGCATATAAATATCATCTGATGAACGTATAATCCTCCATGAAAACTTAAACATGAGTGCATAGTTCTAACCATCATAATAATAAAAGTATCAAATCATAGTATCACTGTAGGAGAGGTATTACATATAGCTTCTACCCACTTTGTAAAGTAATTAGTGGCAACTAAGATCCATGAGTGTCATCCACTTGACTTGTTTGGTATCTCCCTTATGAAATCAATTCCCCATTGTTGGAAAGGAGCCTGAACTTCTACTGGTCTTAATGGAACATTACCTAAAAATTTAAGCTTACCAGAGAACCTGTGACAAGCATCACACCTCCTCACCAAATATTCTACATCCTTGAAGATTGTGGGCCACCAGAATCCTACTCTCAAGATCTTATGAGCAATTTTTATCCATATAATGCCCACCACAAACTCCCTCATGCATTTCTTTCAACAACTTATTAGCTTGGTCTTCATCTACACACTTCAAAAGTATGCAATCCAAATTCTTTCTATACAATTTACACTTCACAATTACATACTTGATGGCCTATAATTTTAATGTCCTCTTTTGATTATCATTCATACTATCTAGACATTTCATGTTTCTCAAGTAATAGATGATATCCTGATACCAGATACTATCATCCATGTCACATGTGTAATCAATTTCAAAATGATTTACCTGATTTGCATCAAGATTTGATTGAGCCATCAGTTTTGCCAATCCTTGTCCTCTAACCAACTTAGTAATCTGGACCTCAACATTGAATTTTGGGATCCTATTGATCCATCTGCATCTTCTTCCAGACACCTCTTGATATGAGAAAATATCCTTCATAGCTGCACTTGGCACAAAAGAAATCATAGTTGCTCCCATCAAGTAACACCTAAAAGCCTTGATTGCCTTCACAAGTGCATAAGCCTATTTTTAATTTATGTCATACTTCAATTTAGTAGCCTCCAAAGATTTACTAAAAAATGCAATAGGCTGCTCAAAACCATCCTTATTCTTTTGTAACAAAACTGCAGCAATAGTGTGAAAGGATGCAAAGGAAAACATATGCATTGGGACACTATAATTAGGTGCCTTAAGCACTAGTGCATCTTTGATAGCCTGCTTGATATTTTTGAAAGCCTCATCAGGCTCACCCTCCCAATTGATTGCAGATCCCTTCTTCGACATCTTAGAAATAGGTCTAGTAACCTCTACAAAATTTGTCACAAACCTCCTTAAGAAATTGACCTAACTAAAGAAGGACTGAATTCCTTTAACATTCTTTGGTCTCTAAATTTTATCAATGGTTTCTACCCTCTTAGGGTCAATTCTCACTCCTTGCTTCCCAACTAAGTGGTGAAGCAACTTACCTTCAATGACACCGAAAGCACATTTCCTTGGGTTCAAAGAAATGCCAAATTCCAAGGCCCTCACAAATATTCTTTCTAAATGAGTGCAATGGTCTTCTTCCTCCTTGGAATAAGCAGTTAGATCAGCTTGATATACAATAAGGAAATCATTTATGAAATCTGAAAAGGCAACATCCATTGCCCTCTAAAAAGTAGCATCATCATTTGTGACGCCAAAAGGCATCCTCACATAAACATATGTCCCCCAAGGTGTTGTGAAAGTTGTTTTGAATTTCTCTAATTCCTTGTCAATGACCTGATTGTAGCTAGAGAAACCATCAATTATAGATATCAATTCTGAGCCAGTTACTCTCTGCAACATAGCTTCCATATTGGGCAGACAATAATTATCTTTTAATGAGCTAATGTTCAAATTCCTAAAGTCCACACAAAGCCTGATGTCACCATTCTTTTTTCTCACAGGAATAAGGTTTGACACCCAAGAAGAATGTCTTATAGGCTTGATAATTCTAGCATCTCTTAGCTTCATTAACTCTTCTTGCATCTTGGGTGCCAAAGTGGGATTAATAGGCCTTTTTTTATGCTAGAAAGGTTTAGCATCTTCTTTCAATGGAATAATATGCTGAAATAAATCTTCTCTATAAACCTTTAGGTCATCATATGACCATGCAAAAACATGCCTAAATTTTCTCAATAATTCAATCAAAGATTTCTTTACCTTTGAGATATATCTCTATGAATGTATACCTTCTTAGGTGTCTCATGTGTTCCAAGATTTATCTCCTCTAGATCAGCATGATCTTCTCTTTTGATATTCTTTTGAACTCTATCTTGGTTATCAAAGACAGTCTCCAAAACAACAAGCCCCTTGGGCACCTTGTTAGTTCTAAGCTGAATGACCTCATTGCCAAAGAAAACCTCCCTTCCTTCTACTAACTCAACTAAGGTTAAACAATCAAATTCCTGACCATGATAGTGATCCTCACAACCCATAAACTTCAAGATATCATTATCATCATCAAAAACTTTCCAATTCTCAATATTATCTGGTATGCTAGGCCTAGCCTGAATGTCAACTTTAGAGATACTAGAAAATGTAATATCATCGGGATTGATTGTAATATTAGCTAACAAGTCAGCCATCTTATTATTACTCCTATCCTTCCACTCAATATTGAAGGCATCAAAATGTTCAATCAAATCCCAAACTGCATTCCTATATTGTTTTAACCTCTTATTCTTGGAAGCATATATTGACCTGACTTGGGACACCACCAACTCAAAATCACCAACAATAGTTAAACACTTAATACCATGCTTTTGTGCCAACCTCAATCCTAACAACAAAGCCTCATATTCTACTATATTGTTGGTATAAAAGAAATTCAATGTGAAATAAAACTTGCAGGTGTTTCCATCAGGAGAAATAAGTAAAATACCTACTCCTGCACCATCTTTGCAATTTACACCATCAAAGTACATTACCCACAAGTCACCCTTCACAGAATTAACACTTACCTCAACAGAGATAGGTGGCAAAATATGTTCCTCTCCAAATACAGGAATCTCTACCCTAAAAGCATTAATATCAGTATCCACAAAACATGTAGTTTCATTATGAATATTTCTCTCAATCATGTGGCATACTCTTGGCTCTCGTTCAATCTTGACAAACTGATCATCAATTTTGAAAGTGGCATAGGATAGATCACACTGTAAACTTCCACCCATAGAAACACTCCACCTTCTAGATAGTAGCATCCCATAATGAGGAGGGATATCCACCACCAAAACACTCATTGTTAATTCTTTCTCTAGATATGTTGCTAGCCTATATGGCATTGCATTGATAGTCCCAATAACTGGTACCTCCCTTTGATCCATTGCACAACATCTACCTTGTACTATATCAACTTTAAGGCCCAACTTCTCCATAATTTTAAAAGGCATGACAATATTAGAGGCACCACTATCAATCATACAATTTCTCAACTTCATTCCATTCACAAGAACACTTAAAAAGAATGGATCAATATTTTCAAGGCTAGCATTGACAGAACTATCCAAGTTTATTGGAGGAATTTGAGACACAATTTCCTGAGCAGCAACACCTTTCAAAGCCTTATCCTGAGATCCATTGCATGCAACATAATTTTTATGAAAATTACCTACCCATCCAATAGCTTTGTCTTTATGTTCAAGGATCCTCAACAATTCTAATAATGGAACGTTAACTATAATTTGGAACAATATAGATAACATATCAACAGGAGTAGAAGAAGGAATCTCAATCTGCACTGCCTTAATATCCTTTTGCTTATCTGACACATTAGGTGTATTGGCCACCCTCAATTTTCAAATCTTAGCCATTGTGTTAACTGACCTCTCAATCTCACTAGAAATATTTTCAATTCCAACTCCCTTAGGCTCACAATTCTTACCTTTTACATTCTTGGATTTCACCATGTGATCACCTTTTGATTTGTTCTCATTAGGTTCTCCAGAGTTGGTACTCTTTATAAATATTCCTGTAGCTTTCTCATTTGTATTCCTTGCCACCATGCCTCTAGTTTGCACTTGGGAAATCATTTTTGTAGTAATCCTATCCATCTCTTCTCTAGAAAGTCTTCTTAAATTTATTGGCTCAGAAGAAGAGTTCATGTTACATGTCTTCCTATCAATGTCTTCACTATCAGAAAAAACTTCTTGATAAAAAAGGGCCTGATTGTGTCTCTTTACATCTACATCTACCTCTTCATCAAAATTAGAATCATCTTCATATCCTAGATATGAAGAAGCCATGTTGCATCCAACATCATCTTGATCTTCTTGATCTATCTCCTCATTGCCACAATCTTGATTTGTAGCCATAGAATGTGCAACCACACAATGCTCTACAGAATGAGGGGATTGGAATGAAACACACCAAGGTATGTCCTCCATGACATTTATTGAAGCCTTTTTTAGAGGTTTGGGGACACCTCTATCATTGTTTCCTCTCATAGTAGGGACAATAGGCTTTCCATCCTTCCATTGGGTGTTGTAGGGGTAGTTCTGCAATCTATTCTATTTGTTAAAATTGTTGTTGAACTCAGGCCTCTCACTAGTAGGAGCACTGATGTTCCTATTTGCAAGTGCCTTCAAATCCTTCAATGCATTGAGCACATTATCCAATTTATCTTCTTCTTTCCTCCTAGCTCCAACATTCTTATCATTTTCCTTTTTGTATTTCTTATCCCCAAACTGCTTTAGGTCATCTCTCTTTCCACCCAATTTTCTTGATATTTTCATATTGTTCTCAATATTGACAACAATCCTAAAAGAATCCCTAAGAGTTCTTGGTTCTTTGTCCCTCAACAAATATCTCATCTTTCTATCAAATGCATTGAAGTATGTGGTCAAATAGACATTGTCATCTAACTGCATAACTTGGAACAACTTATGCATACCCTTCTAAAATCTCATGTTGAATTCAGTTGTAGTCTCATTTTGATTTTTCTTTATGGTATTGAATTCATTCAACATGAAACTAGCATTACGCCTATCACTATATTGCTCTTTAAAACTCCTCTCAAAAGAATCCCAAGTATCAATACATTTGTCAGGAAGTCTCTTAAGCCAATCTCTAGCATCCTCCATTAGAGATTGAACAAATAATTTCATGACCACATCCTCATGCTCTACCTCATAATCATTAAGCATATCAACAAATAACCTAAGATGCTCCTCACAACTAATAGCATTATTACCAGAAAACTTAGGTACCTTATCTCTAATATCATTTGGAAAAGCATTCGGGTAACCAAGAATTCCATCAAAACTAATTTTCCTATAGCCTTCTAATTGCATAGGTCTTCTTTGAAAACTTGAACTAGTGTTAACCCTAGGATCAACATTAGCATCTACATTTTTATCTACTTGTGCATTTGACTATTACCTAGGATCAACACCTATCCTAGCAGATGAAGAAGGAATTGAACTAGTAGCATTACTAAGTGGAATAGTAGTAGTCATAGATGGCATACCTAATTTAGTAGTAGATGGACCTAGAGCATTAGCTGATGAAGCCTTCAAGAACTAGATCTTTCTTCTTTTTTCTGCAATGGAAGCTTCAATTTTATCCCTCTCTAATTCTCTTGCAAGGTCCTCATCTTCTTTTCTTCTTCTCTCCATTTCTGTGTCCTTATTTAAATTGGGTGGTGGGACCCTGGGTATTGTCAATGATATACTTGTTTGATGTCCCACCATCTTTTTCTTTCCTTTCTCACTAGTGGCAATGTCAGGACTAGTAAT
This sequence comes from Chamaecyparis obtusa, assembly GCA_027943335.1. NCBI lineage: Eukaryota > Viridiplantae > Streptophyta > Pinopsida > Cupressales > Cupressaceae > Chamaecyparis > Chamaecyparis obtusa. The sequence continues at coordinate 312,122 of BSBK01010112.1, forward strand.
CTCATGCCCATCTTTATCTTTAGGCAAAGGAACATAACTTTGCACTTGTCTAATGACAGGGCCCTCCTTATCAAATTCATGATCTTGCAATAAGTGCTCTTTCTCACTCCTTAAGGAAACAAGATCACCAAAGACATCATGCTGCAAAGTTTTAGGAGCAGAAGCAAGCATCTTGTTTCTCTCCTTCATTTCATTAATCTTTCTAAGGAGAGACTGTCTTTCTATCAGAGAATTCACCTTTTTAGCCTCTATCTCCTCTTGTAACCTCTTATGTATGGCATCCTCCTCTGCCAACTACAACATCAATGCATTTAAATCATCAGGATCTACCATAATGTCATTAGAACCTGATGACACATCCATATCAAGAAGATTTTGATATGGGAAGTGGACTTGCCTTGGTCTCATGGGTTCTCTTTTGAAATTGTCCTCATCAAGATCTAAATAAATTTCCAAACCCATCTCTCTAGCTTGTTCATCTTGACCTGTAGGCAATGGACCTTTGTCCTGAAATACAGCTTCTAGGGTATCATAAAATCTATCTTCAGAGTGACCACCATCTAATCTAGAAAATCTATCCTATGAACCTTCCTCACTTGAGGAAACATGTGGTACTCTACCTCTAGTACTTATTTGTTCTCTGATGGGAGCACTAGTAGACTCACCATTCCTTCTAATCCAACTCTTCTTCTCCTATCTAGGCAATTGCTCTAGAGTGACCTCCGGATTCTTTTTGACAAAGGACCTAGTATTTCTCCTCTTGTCCATGATTTAGAATATCTAGCACCAGTTCTTAACCTTTTTGAGTCACCACCCACCTAGATGGGAAATATTTTAACTGAATACAATAGGAAAACAAGAGTGCACTTACAACCTTTATCTCTAGACTCTCCCTAGTAGAGTCACCATTTTTTTGGGAGTTCCCTTTGATCTTCAACTTGTAGATTTATACTTTGATGGATAACTCTGATATAACTTTGACTCTATCGCCACTCCAAAGTCTACAAGGAAGAGGGCCAATTAACAAGGATCAAGAGAGATCCTCCTACACTTTGAGCCTTATTGCTCAGGTGGGTGTACCCTTGATTCACTTCTTGAAAGGAATCACTAAATGATATACAACTATATACTCTTTACTAACTGCTTTAAGATTTTATCTTATGAATGTTTGTGTGTGTGGTTGATGAAAATGAAATGCCTCTAGAGGATGGACCAGTGCCTTAACCTAGGGAAAAGAGTCACCCAATTACATACATCAGTTGAATACCTCAATTCAAACACAATTGAATCCAGGATAAGTGCTTCGCCTATTACCCCCCTCCCTTAGACACAAGGACATTAGATTCCTCCTTGGTTGCAAACTCACTGAACCCAACTAAAATAATTTAATCCTAACTTTGTTAGGAACTCAGAGATGACTTCACAATACTCTTTGTTTAACATATGCTAATACACTTTGTGACATTAACATATATAAGCTTAGAACCAAAATAAGAAGACATGCACAAATGCAAGATTGGAACTCAATATATCCTCATTAATATATTTAGAATCAATAAACAATTAGAACAACACACAGATAGGAAAAAACACCAAATCTAGCTCTTTTATTAGTATAACACTATCAACAACCAGCTGGGACCAAAGAAAGTTTGGAACCCCTACAAAATCAAAATTTCTGCAACTTATACTCCCTAGTCATCTTGGAATTCTCAAAGAGAATGCAACAAGCTACGAATGACTTAGGGTTAGGGTTTAAACCACCCAACCAACTGGAAATGGTTAAAAAGTTATTATAGGGGTGGAAACCCAGGCAACTAGGAGAAAGAAAATCTTGGAATGATCCTCAATCATGAAAATTTCTCTATGAAGGTACTGAGAATCATGAACAATGCTCAAAATGTCAACCCTGCAACACGCCTTGAGCATAAAACTGCATAGTACAAACCCTACAGACGATCACTCAACACCCTGGACCACACTGCAATGGCAAAGAGATCATCTCTCACCAACACCAATCACTTCTACATTGAATTCTAGTCCTTCTAGTCTTAGGAAACCTTTCAAAAATTTGAATTTGAAATCAAATGGCTACTTATATGGCACTTTCAACAAATCAGTGGTTGATATTTGAAATCAGGTTCACTTTAAGTCATGACCATTTGATCTCTCTTTTTTGCGGGCTTTATGATTTACCTTTTAAAAGGGCCCCAGTCAAATTTAGCAAACTAGCGACCGAAGTCCTTTTCTAGTTCGCAAAAAACCTTATCTCTCCACCATTAAGTTTAGCGACTCCGCGAATGCTTTTTTGCTAAACCGCTAAAATAGCTAGAGAAACATCGCTAATTCACATGAACGAGCAAAGCCTTTGAACTTTTTCAGCACTGCTAACCTCATTCATCTGGACCGCTAAACCTTTTGACCCCACCTAGGCCCTCTTTATGCCACTTGTCATTATGTCATTTGTGGCTCATGCTCGGTCACACTAATAAAGGACCCACCTTCTGCAAGCCTTATAATTAGATGGTAGGTGTAAGATCTCATAGCTCTGACAAAAATCATGAGAACTTACGCCAACTGTAGATTCTATCCTTGTCACTGATCTTTTTGAAAATGACCCTGCCTGCCACATCATCCACATTAACCAATAAAATTTGAACAATCCTGCACCACCTGGAAAATGGTCCCACTAAGAACATTAAGCCGGTTGGAAGATCAGACGGCTGGTGTAAGATCTAAAAGGTTTTCAAGATTCTATGCACTTACACACTAGCCGTCAATGAAGAATCTTCTCCCATCTCTGACAACCTACTGACAAGAAACAAAATCAATAGATTGTGCATCATCTTAAGCCTCTGACAAAACCCATAAGATTATACATCGTTCATCAATTCACTGACAGGATCAGGACCCATTGACACATCTAGAAACTAGGTCCCACTAACAGGTGCTGAGTAAGATTCAAAATCAATGGATGGCGCATGATCTCAAAGGGGAAGAATATTCCTTAAGATCATGCACTGACCATAGATTGAAAATCCTTCACTATAGGCCCCACTCATAGGATCCCTCTCAACAACACATGGACCAATGAGAGAATACCAACTATGCCAAGATGGTAGTGGACCCACCTATTTGAGAAGCTCTGTCATAAAGGAGAATCAATGGACATCTTAAGTTCACAAGCCTCTAACACATCTCATGAGAAGATACACCCACCGTTAGATGGAGATGGTGTCAGAGAGTGGGGCCCAGGAAAATACAAAGCCAAAACATTAGGAAGGGTTAAAGCTCAGGACTTAGGGAAAATCAATGCCGAAGAACTTAGGAAAATAAAATGATCGGGGAAACTTAAGACTTAGGAGGAATTAAAAGGGACCCCGCCGACACATGAAAAAACCTAACCATGAACTTGAAGCTGGTCATTTTAATTAGGACATGTGGATTTAATGTTTTAAGTCACCCTAAAAAGGTAATGCAACATTAGAACAAGGCCAAGGTATTTTAAATTTTTTAGACCGAATGGCTAAAGCCATGAAATTTTTTGCGCATGCTAATAGAATGTACAGTTTCAGATGAATTTTAATGAGAACAATGGAATCCCTATTTAGTTATTGTTTGATGTCTTTGTATGTATTGTATCAATTCTTGTGTATTAACTCATAAGTCATGTTAATATACCAGTTATAGGGTATCTATGAGTTTGAATTTGAGTTTCTTTCAAGGAGAGAGTAAGTCTTGATTTCAAATTCTGAGAATTCTAGGTTTGCATATGAATTTGATGTCTAGGTATTGAAATGAGAAGAATGTTTTGCAAGGTATTTCATTTAGGTTCTTATGTTTGGAGTTAGGGTTGTCTAGGAAAGCACATTTGTTTGACTCTTTTCCTGATAGATAAGGCACTGGTCTCTTTCTTGTCCTGCAGTTTCATCATCAAATCTTTAATTCAAATCATTTTCCATTTCCAGTTCAAGAGCATTAATGTTTGTAAATTGCATTGAAAAATGCAAATGCTTTTGGTGATTCCTTGTAGAAGTGAATCTGAGAGGTTAACCAGCCTGAGCCTCTAGGTTTGAAGAGAAGAAGGGTGAATATCCTTGTTATTATTTTGACCATTTCCTTGGTTCTTAGCAGATCATATAGGTGGGGTCCTGTATAAGACTGGTCAAGTTGGACTCCCATGTTTTATAAGTCTGAGAACTATCCACGGTCATTATATGTATGCATATTTAATATATTTTAGGTGCACCTGCCTGAGTGTGTGCAACTCGAAGCAGAAGGAGGATTAAATCCTCATCAATTAGTCTTTTCTTGCCCCTCAATTTGCAAGAAGTAGATTTTTATTACTGGAGGAAGATCCCCAAGTATGGTTTTCATTGTCTCTTTTACAATTGAGGGATACTAAAAAAATCACTAACAAATTGGTGACTCTATTGGGGAAGAGATAAATGAAAGCAAGTTTAAGATGTCCAATTCCTTTCTTGGCTGAGTCATCCCCAAGTCTGGTTAAATGATCATACAGTCAAGTTCTTTTCAAAAAATTGTTATATTATCTCACTAAATGTGAGTGGTGACTCTAAATCTCTATTTGATCAGTGTTTTGTAATATGAAGTTGTAGTGCATTTTGTGATCCTGACAAACAGAAATCTTGTGAAGTTGTTTTGTGTTTGCTGATAAAGATGGTTCAAATTTGAGAAAAGATTCTCAGCTGATTTAGATTGGTCCTTTGCAAAGAGGTGGTGACTCTACAAAGGTTTGAAAGGTGATTTGAAAGATATTTTAGATCAATATTTTGCATCAGCAACAACACTTCTAGGTAATCTTTTATCAAGGTAAACATAGTCCCTAAATAGGTGAATAAGTCACTAGTGAAAAGGGAAATTAATCTAAAATTTTAAGTCATATTTCTGGAGAGAAGATTCAATTTCTAAAGAGTATCAGAAATATGTTGATGTTTGATAGAAATACTATCATGAGAATAAGCTTTATTATTTTGTCAATGTGATAGAATGGAGTTCCCAACTTTGATAAGTGAGGATGCTTCTAGATCTAAAAGTTTTCAGTCAGATTTAGAAAATTATAATGATGAACTCCATTGGATAAATAAATTTTTTTAGCATAATTGCACTCTAATGTTAAGATGTGCAATAGGAGAAAGAAAAGAGGAGTCTACATTGTCTTATTACAAGAAATTTCTTGTTACATGTAGTGAACTTCCTGTAGGTCTTGATTTTCAAGAATCCCAATATGCTGAGATGTTTCTTGAACTTAGTATGCCTGAATCAATTAGTTGGACTGCATCCCTAAAAAATGAAGCACTAGAAAATGTTAAGGATTGTATGGGTTCTTTTGTAGAAACTAAATCTAGTCAAGATGACTCCAGTTCATTTGGGGATGGTGAGTCTTGTGATGTTGATAGTGCTAGTTATTGTGATGATGATGAAATTTATGGTTCTCAAGGAGTAGAAGATGAAACTTTAGTTGATAGTGATTCCCTTGAGCTTGTAGATTTCCCCTTTTGTCAGCATGATGTTAATGGTTCCTTGTTTCAACCTGATGATGTTTTGTTTGAATATGAAGAACATGATTATAATGTAGATGATAGTTCTTGTAGTGGTTACTTCACACAAGGTAATGAGAAACAAGTAATATCAGCTCCTATTTCAAATGCAAAAGAAATTTCAAGCACTAGCAGTGAGAATGAAGAGATGAAATGTGATGTTCAGTGTTCACTAAGTAGTGAGCAAATTTTAGATCTCTTAGAGATTGAGTTTTAGAGGTATGCTACCAAGTTTGTTCCAAAATTTTCATGCTTGGTAAACATAAGTTTTGACAAAGATGATTCAAATGATGGCATGATGAGTGAAACACCTATTGATATCTTTTCTCCAGTTTTAAATCAGCAGTATGAGAGTGCATTTCATTGTGATGATTTTGATAATGTTATTTTTGATGAGTACAATGATGAATGTGCTAGTGAGTATTCAAATTTACAAGAATTTGTTGACTGTGGTTTTGATTTACATTTTGATGCTGAAGAATATGGTAAATCTGAAAGTGTATTCTCAGATTTTCTAATGACTAATGGGTCACCCACTAACAGAGCTTGTTCCTTTCCAGATGATGCTGATGTGGTTTGTGATCAACAAGATGTTTCTAGTCTTATGCAATCAGATTTTTGTTTTGAGAAGTTTTATGTTAGTTTGTAAAGTGATGAGATGGAAGTGTTTTATTCTTTCTTGCAAACTAATGATCAGAGTGTTAATGTTTCGAGCCATGATGTGGAGTTGGAATGTTTCAATTTTCAGCATGATAATGACAATGAAGAGTGTGATGTTTTTATATCTCAAAATGATCAGTATTCATGGCATCCTGATGGCTCTCCTTTGTCAGATGATGGTGAGTTTAGTGATCAATTTTTCTATGACATGTTGAAGATGAATCATATTATTTTTAACTGGCTGGATGAAACATGTAATCTTAGTTTACCTCTGTTGTATGGAGATGATAATCATTTATTTGATAGAGGTAAAGATTGACTAAAGTTTTAGGGCTTTGAGTCTTTTTTGTAAATATTGTAAGTTCATGTACAGTTGCTTTCATTTCAGTTGTGTGTTTGCTTTCAGTAAGGGGTTCCCGGTTCAAAATTTTGAGAAGTGAAAGAAGAATTGTCATCCTGATTCTCTTTGGGTGGTCTACTTCTACCATGAGATTCTAAATTTCTCTGTGTTCCCACATGGGGCATGCATCCACAGTTAGAGCCACTGTTGGTACTCAAAAATACAACATGGGTTTTGAGTACCATGTTAAAATTTTACAGTATGAAGCCCTTTAAATGCTTTTCATGCATATGTACTCGAATATCATTTTGAAGCTTATCAGGTGTTCTAGGTGTTTAAAACACTCCATTTAGTATATGCATGCATTCTATGATGTTATTTTATCATCCCGAATCATGGTGAAGTCCCATTTTGAACAAGTGTCAATTTGCACAATTCTGCCCAAGTGTCAAACAGAGTACAGTAGCCCAGTTTTCCTTTGAATATCTTATGTCTAGAAATTTTTCATGACTCACCACTTTGAGGATGTTTAGTATGCATATCAAAGAGCCTATGCTCTAATTTTCAAGTCATTTCAAATCTGTTTGATTAGATTTCAAACCTCTCAAAGTTGGTAATTTATTGTTGTCATGCACTTGTGTAATTGTTTAGAATTCTTGAAGAGCCTGTTTGACTAGTCATATCTTTGACCCAGTTGACCCTATTGAGAAAAATCCTTTTGAATCATATTCTAGGGGTCAAATATTTCCTATTTTTCAATTTTCAAGTCACGAGGCATTCATTTGGTCAGTTTGCTAAGCCCTTTGCGTTTGCATTTTCCATCAATATGCTAAACTATCAAATGCAGATTTTTGGATGCTTACTTTGAGCTTTCATTGTTCGCACCTGGTTGAAGTTTCTGAAGAATTGAAATTTGTTCTGGATTGATGACATGGAAATGTGCTACCATGAATATTTTTATGCCATGATGAATCCATTTACTTAGTTTTCCAATCTGATTCCGTTTGCAGTTTCTAATAATTTGATGCAGATTAGTCACTTAATTTTAGTCAGAGGCCCTGTTCGTGATGTTATATCTTGAATACCGTGATTGGTCATATCAATAAAAATTTTCCTTTTTATTCTAGACCAAATTTACTCCAATTTTTTGAAATCTCAGATTGTGATGGTTTTCTATGTACAGTTTCCCAGATGCTTTTCATTTGTAGAAATCAGTATTTCTCATGTCTTCCTGTTCAGATTTTCAAAGTGACTATTTTCAAGGGTTTGCCAAATCTGCCTTGATAATCATCATGAGTTTCCCTTCTGGATTCATACTCACCATATAACATATTTTCAAAATCCAGAAGCTTAGATCTTCATGAGTTGATTTGATGTCTTTTCAAGGGAAAATCCTGAGGCAATCTATGATGTTTTCAGATCTGCATCTGCACATATTTTTAGAGTTGTTAGATTTGATCAAGGATATCTCGCATATGGATTTAAATTAGATCTTTTAGGATGTTCTCTTTTGACATTTTCATTGTGTTATTCGAGATGAACTTGTCTTCTTGATGGCACTTTATTGTTGAGCCATTTAATGAGTTTTTGGAGCTTGTCCTAGTGGCCAACTGGTTTTGTTTGGTTAGCTTTTGGAAGTGTACAAGTAAACTATGTTTTTAAGTTTTGATTCATGATATAGTTTGTTTCCACTTCAAGGCCATATTATGAGCATACAGAGGGAGACATGAAGTTTCAAAGTTCATCCCAGCTGACATCCTCATCAAATGTACAGGCACGCGAAGCTGTGTTTTGCTAATGTCTTAGACACTATTGTGAAATGTTAATGTTTTTCATCGAGACATTATGGATGCCTTTATTTTTATGTTTTTGAAGAGGCCAATATATTAAACATTGCATGAGCTTGAGTATAAGGCCGCTAGTCAACATTAATGGCCAGTGTGCAAATTTTTTGTCTCGAGATGTGCATAATAGTTTTGGATATGCCAACAAGAATGGAATTCTCCCGATATCTTCTTCTCAGAATTCCACATGTTGCACACAAAAATGACGATGGCTTTCCATTTGAACTGCATTTCATCTAAGAATTTCAAAATAAGATTATGGGTACAAGTAAAAGGGTAAACAAATAAAGAACCTAGAATTGATGATGCTTTATATCCTATGCAGTGTCCATTAAACAACTATTATCTTCTCATAACAAGAGAAGAAGATCGATGTCTTCTAAGCAGATTAATCTAGACTACATTGGTAGAAATTTATGCTTGTGTCCATTCTTTCTTGCTACTGAATTTTTATATAAGCTCCCTGATGGATTAACCCAAGCCAGATGCACATCAAAGATTAGTATGGCAGCTCCCAAGACCTAAGACCATTGTGATATCGATGGTAAAAAAAAAGTGCCATTTAGATGAGGAAACAAAGCTGAAGAGTGCCTGGTGCCATGCAATAGAACACCATCACATTGGGAGCTGATTTCTCAATAGAATCTAATGATTGGACTAAAGCCTATGCAAATAAAATGGGGAGGCCTGGATAAGGCATCTAGGAGCCTTGCATAATAGGTGACTGTTTACTGCATATGTATGAAAGGGAGGATTGGCATTTGATGGGGCTTCTTGCATGAACAAAAGAGGCATTCATGCAAATATGAGGGAGGCCAACATAATGTTAATTCAAGTAATTAAGGACTGCCTCATGCAATAGATTGTAGGCATCATAAAATGCAAATAAGGGACCAGCGCATGAACTAGAGCCTGTGCATATTTATTAGGGGCTGCCAAGATGCTAGAAGACCTCACGCATCAAGAATTGAGGTTTGAAAAATAAATTAAGTGCAAACTGAAATACCTTCATAAGTGTTTGTAGGTGAGTATGTTTTGGACTGCCTGTGTGAAGTAAATAATTGCTAGTGTAAGTATGTGAGGAGCTGTCTATATAAATTGGATGCCAGCAGTTAAAGAAAGAGGCCTTACACATTTTGAAAATGGTGGAGGCTCTTGCTTGAATGATAGAAAGCCTATTAGGAATGAATGCAAAGTGTTTTGGTAGTCATTCTGTAGTAGTTGTTGTTGCATTCATGACTTGGATTGTCATTGATGTCAACATAGTGATATTTTGGATATTAGTATGAAAGTAGGTATAGTTTTGTTTTGCACACATGTTGTATTGCAGATTGGATTTTGCACAGTTGATGGTATGTTCTTTGGTGTGTTATTAACCTATGGTTAACAGTGCAAAAATAAATTCATTCATTTGTAAGAGTTATGAGCATTTTGGTGAAAGCAGTGTTTAGACAGTGTTTCTGTGTAGCGATGTTCAAAAATCGGAGCATATCACTTAGCTGGGATGGAATCTAATTTTGTGCAGTTAAAGGGATGTTGGAAACTCATTAATGATGATGTGGTTCATAGTGCAAACTTTGAGGATATGTTTGGAGAAAGTTACAGTAATTGGAAGCCGACAGTTTTATGTGAATTCTGTGTGTAGCATGTAGAATTTATTATTTTGTAATTGAGGACCGACTCATTTGTAATTATTTGAGTTTGGTATATAAGAAGGAATTTTTTCCTTATTTTAATGTGTACTATGAAGATTGAGATGTGAATATATGCATGAAGTGAAGAAAAGAGCTAATTCAGTGATGAAGGAAGACTTGTGAGTACAGAGATCTAGAATTGTGATCTTGTGTAGCAGAGAGTGCAGTTTTGGCACAGTGTGAAGGAGGTAATATATTTCATATTATTTTATTGAATAATTCTAAGATCTTTTGGACAGTGGGTTCAGAGATCTTGCCTTGAAGCTGTTTGGGCAGTGGGTCCTTCTGTCTTCCATAAACTCTTAACTGGGTTAGAATCTTTTAAGAGGGATTCAAAATCTCCTAACAGGGATTGATATGTACTAAATGTATTTCGTAAGACTCCTAACAGGTTCCATCCTCTAACAAGGAACTTTCATATTAGTACATCATTTTGTGGGCATCATTCCCACTGGGGTTTACTATTTTCAAGAGGTTCCCTAGTTAAGATATCTTGTGTTATTATGCAATTGTGTATGATTATCTTTCTATGGTTGATCAGCACATTGATTATATTGTTTAAAGCTATTGAATGGATAAATTATTTGATAACTGATTCACCCCCCCCCCCCCTCTTAGTTATCTTGGGGATCTTTACTTTCTAACAATTGGTATCAGAGCAACAGGTCCTTGAAAGAAAAGTTTAACAACTTAAGGAGATCCATGGTGATTTTCAGAAAAGAAAGCCCTAAGGTTGATGGAGTAAATTTTGACAGCTGGAAAGAAAAGATGAAGACACATCTATTATGTTTAGGACCAAGTTATTGGTTGATTACAAAGAATGATAAGACTATCATTGAGGAAGAAAATCTAGAGGCAAGAACTAAAGATGAACTAGATCTATTCATGTGTAACATACTTGCAAGAGAAGCACTTTTTTTAGCACTACCAGAGAATGAATATAGTCAGGTAAGATGTTTGAAAACATTTGATGCAATTTGGAAAGCTTTACATTCTACTTTTTAAGGTGATGAACATGCAAAGAAGGCTAGATTACATAATTGTATTTGTGCATTTGAAGATATCAAAATGATGGAAGATGAATCTATTAGAAGCTATATTGGTAGGATGTCTAAGATTGTGACAGGAATAAAGTCTTGTGGAGGTGATAAGATAGAGAATGAAGTGATATGGAAAATTCTAAGAACTTTGACACCAATATTCAAGAAGACAACGCAGATAATTGAACAAGTGATACCTTCTACATTGAACTTTTCAAGAGAGACTCTTCTTGGAAGATTAGAAACAGTAGAGATGAACTTGAGATTATCAGGAGAGCTACCTAGAATGGAAATAGCATTCAGTGCTCTTAGCATTAGACCTACAAGAAGTACTAGTGTGAATGGAGATTATGCCAGCAGTAGCAGATCTGAGGAAGATAAGAAGATTGAAGAAGGTATTGCATTACTTGTAAAAAGAGAACCAGATGGTAAGAAAATCTTTAAATGTTGGACTTGTCAAGAATATGGTCATTTTGCATCTAAATGTCCTAAAAGAGTTAAAAAGTATAGAAGAAACTTTAAACCTAGGAGATTTAAAGAATGTTATTATGCAAATGATGAAGATTTTGAAGCAGGAATTGAAAAACATTTAAGTGATAGTGATACTGATAAATTTGAGGAAATAGGATTTGTAGCAATTAAAGATGAAAGTTCTGAATCTAATAAAAGGGAAGAAAAAGAATTAGTTTCACAAGTTGAAAAGAAATCTGATTGGATTATAGACAGTGGTTGTTCACATCCTATGACTGGAGATAAAAGAAATTTTGTTAAGTTAGATAATTATGATGGAGGAATTGTTAGGGTTGGTAACAATGCACCTTGTTTGATTAAGGGTATAGGATCTATTACTCTTGATGAAAAGACTAACATTGATGATGTTTACTTTGTTGATGGACTAAGACATAATCTACTAAGCGTTGGACAATTTTCTGATAAGGGTTATCAAGTTTGGTTTTCTGAGAAAATTTGTGTAATAAAAGATAAAGATGGAAATCTGATTGGAAAAGGATCCAGAACTAGAGGTAATGTATTTTAGTTGAATCCTACTGAGATGACATGTTTGATAACTAGGATTGATGACAGTTAGCTATGGCATAAAAGGTTTTGTCATATAAACTTTGATACTATTGTCAAGGTGAGCACTACACATGCGGTAAGAGATTTACCTAGAATTATGAAACCTACTAACATGATTTGCAAAGAATGTATGATGGAAAAGTAGAAAAGGAGTTCATTTCCCAATAAGAAGTTCACATCGATAGAGAAGTTGGAGATTGTTCATATAGACTTGAGTGGTCCTACTAGGACTAGAGGATTCTATGGTGAAAGGTATTTAATGATTCTTGTTGATGATTTTACAAGAATGATGTGGATTGCATTTTTGAAAGAAAAATATGAAGCATTTGATAAATTTAAGATCATGAAAAGAAAAATTGAGAATGAATCTGGAATGAAGATTAAGTGTCTAAGATCTGATAGAGGTGGTGAATTTACATCTAGAGAGTTTAACACCTTTTGTGAAATGAATGGTATTAAGAGACAACTTTCAGCCCCTAGAACACCAGAACAAAATAGTATTGTAGAAAGAAGAAATAGGTCAATAACTAAAGCAGAAAGAGCTATGTTGTTTGAAAATGATTTGGCTAAAACTTTTTGGAGAGAAGCAGTGAACACAGCAGTATACACTATGAACAGGGTACAAATTAGAGCAGATACAAACAAGACACCTTATGAATTATGGTTTGGACATACACCCTCAGTTAAGTATTTTAGAATTTTTGGAAGTAAATGTTATATTAAGAGAGATGATGATATAGGAAAGTTTGATCCTAAAAGTGATGAAGGAATATTTCTTGGATATTCTTTAAAAAGCAAAGCATAGAGATGTTATAACAAAAGAACTAAGACTATTGTTGAAAGTGCAAATGTAAAATTTGATGAGAAGTTTAAAATTTAGGAAAGAATGCTTGATTGTGAATCTGATGGGGAAGCACAACCTCAGCCTAACATTGAAAATGCAGAATTATTTTTTGAAAGTAACAGTGATTTGCTAAATGAAAGTCATACTATAGAAGATAGAGAAGAAAAAAGAGAAGAAAGTAGAGAACAATCTACAGTCAGAACAAGATCAGTAACTATGACACCTAACAGGTATACTTCAAGACATCACCCCATTGAGCAAGTCATTAGAAGTTTAGATAGAGGAGTTTTGACTTGGAATAAGGTACATTTATGTTTGATTTCTCAAATTGAACCTAAGACTACTAATGAAGCTTGTGAAGATGAACATTGGATCAATGCTATGAAAGAAGAACTAGAGTAGATTGTAAAAAACAAGACATGGGAATTGGTCCCTAGACCTGAAGACAAGAATGTGATTGGAACAAAGTGGGTATTCAAAAATAAGATGAATGAACAAAGAGAAGTGGTAAGAAACAAAGAAAGATTGGTATGTAAAGGATATTCACAACAAGAAGGAATTGACTATGAAGAAACTTTTGCACCTGTGGCCAGACTTGAAGCAGTGAGAATGTTTCTAGCATATGCAACTTACAAGAAATTTAGAGTGTTTCAGATGGATGTGAAGTCAACATTTTTGAATGGTGAATTGGAAGAAGAAGTCTACATTGAGCAACCTGAAGGTTTTCCTTTGACACAAAAAGGAGATATGGTATGTAAGTTAAAGAAAGCTTTATATGGATTAAAACAAGCACCTAGAACCTTGTATGCAAGATTGGATAAGTATTTATTGAAATTAGGATTTATAAAAGGAACAGCAGACAGTAACTTATACACAAATGAAATTGAGAATGGTTTGTTGGTTATAGTTATATTTGTTGATGATATTATCTTTGGGGGAGAAGATGAAGTTAGTGAAAAATTTGCAGATGAAATGAAGACTGAATTTGAGATGAGCATGATTGGAAAAATGAAATATTTTTTGGGATTACAGATAACACAAAGAAAGGAAGGTATATTTGTAAGTCAGACTAAGTATTTAAATGAATTATTGAAAATATTTTGAATGGAAGATTATAAACATGTTGGAACACCTATGGTAACCAGACATAAGTTATCTAGCAAAGATGAGACACCAACAGTTGAGTAGAAAAAGTACAGATCTATGATTGGAGGATTGTAGTACTTGACACATACAAGACCTGATATAGCACATTCAGTGGGGATTGTAGCAAGATTTCAAGCAGAACCTAGAGAATCACATTATGCGGCAGTAAAGAGGATAATGAGATATCTGAAAGGAACAATGGATTATGGATTATGGTATGAGAATTCTGATGATTTTACCTTATGTGCCTATACTGATGTAGATTGGGGAGGCAGCATTGATGAAAAGAAAAGCACCAGTGGTGGAGTCTTTTTTCTTAGAGGTAAATTGGTCTCTTGGCTAAGTAAGAAGCAAAATTGTACTTCACAAATTATAGCAAAAGCAGAATATGTTGTAGTAGCAAATAATTGTAATCAGATTATTTGGATGAAGTATATGTTGAAAGATATTGGAATAAAGTTTGATGATTGCATCCGTCCAGTGGTATATGAGCCCTATCCTTCTTCTGGATTGGACGTTGAAACTTCCTCTATGGGGGAGTTTATGAGTTGAGTCATGAGGACTCTTGTTATTATATTTTTCTGAAAAGTGTCTTTTGACATTAAGTTGTTGTTGACTTAGTGATAGAATTTATATCATTGATGTCAATGTGGGAGAGATATACATGAAAAACATTGTGGATTGTATGAGAGAGCTGAATAGGAAAATGAAGCAAGATTTGATTTGATATTTTACAGTAATGTTGCAGTATTGGATTTTTGGAACATTGGATGTTTTTCATCTATGTTGCCATCAATACCAATGGGGGAGATTGTTAGGAATGAATGTAAAGTGTTTTGGCAGTCATTCTGTAGCAGTTGTTGTTGCATTCATGACCTAGATTGTCATTGATGTCAACACAATGATATTCCAGATATTAGCAGGAAAGTAGGTATAGTTTTGTTTCGCACACATGTTGTATTGTAGATTGGCTTTTGCACAATTGATGGTATGTTCTTTGGTCTGTTATTAACCTATGGTTAACATCACAAAAATAAATTCATTCATTTGTAAGAGTTATGAGCATTTTGGTGAAAGCAATGTTTAGACAGTGTTTCTATGTAGCGATGTTCGAAATCCAAAGGATATCTCTTAGCTGGGATGGAATATAATTTTGCACAATTAAAGCGATGTTGGAAACTCATTAATGATGATGTGGTTCATAGCACAAACTTCAAGGATATGTTTGGAGAAAGTTACAGTAATTGGAAGCTGGCAGTTTTATGTGAATTTTGTGTGTAGCGTGTAGAATTTATTATTTTGTAATTGAGGACTGACTCATTTGTAATTATTTGAGTTTGGTATATAAGAAGGAATTTTTTCCTTATTTTAATGTGTACTATGAAGAGTGAGATGTGAATATATGCATGAAGTGAAGAAAAGAGCTAATTCAGTGATGAAGGAAGACTTGTGAGTACAGAGATCTAGAATTGTGATCTTGTGTAGCAGAGAGTGTAGTTTTGGCATAGTGTGAAGGAGGTAATATATTTCATATTATTCTATTGAATAATTCTAAGATCTTTTGGACAGTGGGTTCAGAGATCTTGCCTTGAAGCTGTTTGGGCAGTGGGTCCTTCTATCTTCCATAAACACTTAACATGGTTAGAATCTTTTAATAGGGATTCAAAATCTCCTAACAGGGTCCATCCTCTAACAAGGAACTTTCATATTAGTAAATCATTTTTCAGGAATCATTCCCACCGGGGTTTACTCTTTTCAAGTGGTTCCCTAGTTAACATATCTTGTGTTATTGTGCAATTGTGTATGATTATCTTTCTATGGTTGATCAGTACATTGATTATATTATTTAAAGCTATTGAATGGATAAATTATCTGATAACTGATTCACCCCCCCCCCCTCTCAATTATCTTGGGGATCTTTACTTTCTAACAAGGCCAATCCACTTCACGCATTGGAAGTGCAATGCTAGCCAAAACAAGGGGCCTGCAAAGTTTTGATTGGAGGTTCATGCAAATTAAGGGAATGAACTCACGCAAATGGTGAATGCTTGTGCTGGGTCAATGGCCAATGTATGACTGCATGCATAATTTCTATGGACTGGGCCAATGTATAAACAAGGAACCCATGCATTTATAAAGGGCTTGTGCATCAAAATAGAGGATGCTAGTGTAACAAGGTAAAGGGACTAGCGTAAAGAGCAGATGAGAATAGGCCCTGTGCAAATAGAAAATGTTTATCATGCATTGGATTGAAGTCTATGAGAGTTGCTTGTAGAACTATAGCCAATGTCTGAAAATTGAAAGACTTGCGCAATGCAATGATGGAGGCACATTTTGATGTGCCAGTGTGAGAAGTGGGCAGTTCACGTGAATGAATGAAGACTGGCAGTGCAAAGCAGAGGGATACATCCAGGTTGAAAAGGCTTGAAGTTTGTTATCCCACATGTATTATGTTTAGTGTTTTTTATTATTTATATGCAATGATGTTGACAGCTAAAGTAAATTAAGTTGAAGTGGAGGCTTGTGCTATCTCATGCACCATGTGGGCCTACCTTGGGGCACATGCCAATTGGCACTATAGCCAATATTTTGATGTAGTATTTAAAAACTTCCAAAACCAATGTCCCCCATTGATGTCATAAATGAGCTTCGAAGTGTTTATAACCAATTCCACATACAATGAAAGTAGATCAAATGGAGGAGGCTCTGCTCACACAAGCCTATGCAACTACCTCAGTTTCTATGCCGATGGGCCCAAAAGATAATTTTGCAAATGAAGAGCACTGAGGTGGCCAGGGAGGACACATGTCATATGATCGCACAATCACAAAATGGAATTGGTGGTTAGGACATGACTGCATGTCTCAGTAGGTGGTTAGCTAATATCTAGTCACTGGATCACTGAATAGTGATGGTTAAGCCCAAGTGATTCAGAGGTTTGGAGATAGCTAGTCGCGGATTCCCCAAATAAGGTGGCAGTTAGTCTAGGCATCCAGAGAATTGGAGATACAAGTAGTTGTGAGGTCACTAAATGGTTGATGGTCAGTGAATATGCATTCAGAGAATTGGATAATGGACTTAGTTGCTCATTCTCCAAATGTTAACCATGGTCAAGACATGATTCTGAGAATTGGAGAAAGGGGCATTCACCAGATAGCTGAGTTTAACTATAGTTAAGGATTATGTTCAGAGATCTGGAGAATACATATGGTCACCCAATCTCCAAATGAGGATTGTTAAGCTATGGTTATTCCGAGCATCCAATCAAGAGGTGACATGTCTCCAAATCTGGTCCCTTATGTGGAAAAATGCATAAAATGATATAAAATTGAAGATTTAAAAGGGATTTGAAAATGATATAGTTCAAACTATATGAAAATATTCAAAAATTTAAATGGTCAAGCCTATTCATGGATTAATTGCCTGGAAATTCATTTTTTATCAGAACATATAAGTGTTGTATGTTTCCAGAAATGGGAAAGGACAAGGAATCCAATGGCAATGATGATTTTCAGTTTCAGTGAAGTGAATGAGATCAGTTCGGGGTCAAATTTTGAGGACAAGAATCAGAATCAGATGAGTTTGGAAATGATTGCAGAATGTGTTTCAGTTTGGAGAACTAGTTGCAAGTCATGGTGGAGAGGAATTATGGAGATATTTTGTGCTAAATGGACAACTGTTACTGGGTTTTTGAACTGACTCAATTTTGCTATATCTCTAGTTTTTCTCATTTGTAAAGGTGAATGTTGAAATTTATGCTATTGGGGTAGCTTTCAGGTTTTTGAGTCATTTTCTTTTGTGTTCATGGTCTTGCAATGTATAGTTTCAGATGAATTTTAATTAGAACAATGGAATCCATGTTCAGTTCTTGTTTGATGTCTTTGTATGTATTATCTTAATTCTTGTGTATTAAATTGTAAGGCATGTTAATATACCAGTTATAAGGTATCTATGAGTTTGAATTTGAGTTTCTTTCAAGGAGAGAGTAAGTATTGATTTCAAATTCTAAGAATTCTAGGTTTTCATATGAATTTGATTTCCAGGTATTGAAATGAGAAGAATGGTTTGCAAGGCATTTCATTCGGGTTCTTGAGTTTGGAGTTAGGGTTGTCTGGAAATGCACATTTGTTTGACTCTTTTCCTAATAGATAAGGAAATGGTCTCTTGCTTGTCCTGCAATTTCATCATCAGATCTTTAATTCAAATCATTTTCCATTTCAAGTTCAAGAGCATTAATGTTTATAAATTGCATTGAACCGTGCAAATGCTTTTGGTGATTCCTTGTAGAAGTAAATCTGATAGGTTAGACTACCTGAGCCTCCACATTCGAAGAGAAGAAGGGTGAATATCCTTGTTACTTTGACCATTTCCCTGGTTCGTAGCAGATCTGTAGACACCTAAACATCCTTTAGAAAATAAAGTATTTTTATTTTCTAAAAATATCCCTAATGACATCATCATTTATTAATTAATTATTTAATTAATTAATTAATTAATTTTTATGCCATTAAATCCCTTTATCTTAATTAAAAATATTTAATTAAGAAATACCTCCCAAAAATGTTTAAATCTTATTTAAACATTATTCCCCTATTTATTAATTATTTAATAAATTGACCAAAAATCCCAAAATAAATTATTTATTTATTTTTTGCCCAAAACTTGGCCAATTTCCTTAAGACCACTAACCTCTTCTAGAATCTTCTAATCCTTCTTTAATTTTGATTAAAGGCTAATCCCATCATTTCCTAACCCTAATCCCAACTCAAGAATATTTAATTAAGATTAAATATTAATCCTCAATTCCTAATTTACCCTAGGAAAACTCTAGACTCTTCTAGAACTTTCCTAATCCTTCTCTAAACCCATTTAGGGGAAATTACCTACTTTCTCTAAGCTAATCTAAGTCTCCTTTGACTCTTAGTCGAACCCTTCCCCTAATGAGCCTCAAACTTATTAAAGCCTTTGAGATAAATAAAACTTTATTTATTTCCTAAATTCCATGTTTATCCTTAGAAAGCCTAGACTTTTCTAGAAAATCTTTATCCTCATCCAAAGCCTAGACTCTTCTAGAAAGTCTTCATCCTTATCCCCTTTGACTCAAACCCTAACCTTACCCCAAACTCTAACCTTTCTTCCTAACCCAAGCCCTTAGGAAATCCTATAAATGCTCCCTCTTCCAAGAGCAATCCATTAGCTTAGTCTTTCATGTTCATGGTCTTTTACTTCTAGCTCTAGCATAATCATTCCTAGTTGTTAGATTTCATTGTTTTCTTCAATATTTTTAACACATCATAGCTTAGTAATAATGGATTAACATAGTTTATTTCATTGTTTTGCATAGCATATAGCATCATATCACATCTCTATTTGATCTAAAATCAATCTTAGCATAAGCATCATGTAGCTTAATCTCCATTAAAGCATTCTTGAGTTCTTGAGGCCTTAGGGGCAATTTTGGGTGTTCTACCCAATATTGTGCCATTTTTGGGGTTTTCATGAATCTCGATCTATCTTAGCATGCATTAGAATATGCTCCAAGTGCTTAGAGAGAAAACCCACGTCCCTTAAGCAAGAGCAAATCAAACAGTGCTTGGTTGCACCTATTTAAGCTCTATCTGAGGTGGCTTAGTTTAGAGTTTTCCTTGTTTTGGATTGATTTCATGCTAGGTTAAAATCTAATCTTTGTTTTTCTTGAATCTTTCAAAACAGGTATCCTCAAAAGCCTAGTCCACATTCTGGCAGTCCCGGTGGGACCCCTGTCCTGATCAACTACTCTGAAATTGACTTTTCTTGGTCATTTTTCTGATCTTCTTCTCAAAAATTTGAATTGTAACATTTATTCTTGGTCCAAATTGTGCATTTCTTGTCTACAATTGCACTTTTGTACAAAAATTTGTAAAGTTGTGCATTTATCCTTTAAAACTGTGCATTTATAAGTTAAATTGGGCATTTGTCCTGACTTGGTGCGCATTTGTCCTGATTTGCTGCACATTTGTCATGATTTGCTGTGCATATGTCAAATAGAGCTGCGCATATGTATTTTGTAAAAAACTTGCATTTTGACAGCAGTTTGGCAGAATAGGTGTAGTTGCGTAGACATTCTCTATTGTTGCGCATATGTGCAAAATTTGGATTTCCTGTTACTACGCGTATGTTCATATTCCCTGTGCATTTGTTCACTGTTCCTGTGCATCCATTCTAGTGAGTGGTAAATTGGTGTTTTTTAAGTATTTTAATTTGGTTTTTTCCTTGCAGATTCTAACTTTTGTTATTTTTTGCAGGTACAAAAAACATTTAAAATCAATCCTGAAGGCTTTGTTGATTAAAGAAACTAACTTCATTTTTTTTGTAAAATCTTGAATGCCTTTCAAAATTCATGCATCAAAGCTAAATTAGGAACTTGTCTTCTTGGAACTAAAATATCAAAGTAAATGGTCAAAACAAGTCTTGAATGAAACTAAAGGAATGAAGCTAAGTCCTAGAGTGTCATTATCATTTTGAAAATTAAACACATTCTTGAATGCACTAAAAAAAATGAACATCTCTATTCCTTCTTTTGTTTCAATTCAAAGAAAGTGCACAATCAAATCTTGAATGCCTTAAAGGATCAAAACAAAGCACTTCAAAGTTATTAAATCAACACGCAAATCTCAATCTTGAATGATCAAATGAAAGAACTTTCAATCGCTCAAAATCATTTACTTTTTAGAGAAAGAACAAATCAAACCTTAAACACTTGTGTCTTCAATTTCAAAATTCAAACACACTTAATCAAATTGGGAAAAAGAACAAACTTGCTTGATGTGCATTTAGGAGTTTTTTTCAATTCTTGCAAAAACCTTGTTAAAGTAAGCAACATAGAACATTTGGACTCGGACAAGTTCACTTGTTCTACTTTTAGCAAGGCCTGTCCAAGGAGAAAATCACTTCCTCCTTAGAGAATGACCTCAAACCGGTATCCCCCCTGGCCGATATATAAATAAAGTGAAGGCAAAAATTACTCACTTATATCTCCTAATCCATGGGAGTTTTATGCCAAATGCAAATGTCTAGGGATAGGTAAATATTCCTCCCCCAGTGTTGTTGGTTAGGCTCTTAAGTGAATCACAGGTGGTTAGCATAACTAGGTATGGAGACTCCACGAAACTATTAAAAACCTAATAAAATAGAGGCTACCCTATCTACATCTGAAAGTATCAAAATCCTTGTGCAAGGACCGATTCCAAGGGGTTTACCGGGTCACCTCAAGATTACTCACCATTTGTATTCCCTTTTAGGGGGTACCAAGCTATGGGCAAGTGATTTTGATACTCACCTTCCTTAGGTAGGTCTGTTCGAAGTGCTTGACATTCAATACTCTGTGAAACCATTGTTGGAACATACACTTTCAAAGCTTTATCAGAGTCAGTTATCTTGTTTGTATCCCACAAGGTTGCTTTGTCCCTTGTGGGGATTGCTTATCCAAAAATCTTTGTTAAAATCTATCCTTTTCCATTGGAAAAACATCAAACTGATCTACAACTTGGTTCAAGATACTCAGAAAAGCCATGTCAGTCCAAATCCTGCCAAAATCTAGAAAATGTCCAAATCTTTCAGAATCTCAAATCATGGTCTTCCAGTCATATTCAATCCAGTCTTGTCATCCTTTCCTCCTATCCTAGGTTAGCAAAGTCATCTTGGTCATCCCCCATCCCCTTGTCTATCTTCCTCTAGAGTCAGTCATCTTCCAATCTTGAGCCAAATCCAATCCTAGTCTGATCCTGTCAGTCATTCCAATCTGAGTCTTAGTCTTCCAATCCATCTTCGTCCTTCATCCTTATCCAACTCATCCACAAGTCAACATGTCTAAAAACTATTATGATGAGTTTGGTTATTATGTCTCTCCCCTCAATCCATCCTATCCCAAAGATGATGAAATCCTTGTAGATCACTATGTATATTTTGAAAATCTTAGCAAGTTTTCTCCAAACATCCCCTAGCATCCAATCATTCCTCCAAAATATCCTATCATGCCTTCACACTTATCCACTAGCACTCCCTTTCATGTCCTTGGCAAGGCAAATCCATTATCTTATCCATCCACACCTTATCCCTATCTTAAAACTACACATCCTCCATATGCATCCTTCATACCTACATCTCCTACTATGGTCATATCCCAATCACCACCATCCCCTCGAAACACCTCACGCTACTTCCCTTATCTAAAACCTCCATCCACTTATCCTCCAAAACCCTTTCAAAACCAAACACCAAGTCTTCCAATTCTTTTCCCCAATCCTCCATCCTATCTCAATCCACTATCTTCCATTCCAAACCACATTTCCAAAAATCCCCTCTCACAAGCAGAGTGCATCCTTCAAAATGCTTCATATCCCATACCTCGATCCATAACCTCTACCTTTTCAGCACCATCATCCCCTCAAGAAAGTTCAAAATCTTCCACCCCACCTTCATGTGAGGACCATCCAAGCTCCCCATCTTTTACACATTCTAATCCCTCACCTCCTCCAATCTGAAAGTCTCCAAGGAGTTTCACAAGGAAGCCAATAACAAATCCCACTCCTAAAGTTGAAGGGCTATGCCATCTCAAACCTTCATTTGAAGCCATCACTGATGAGGCCCATCCATCGCTCCCATCTATCATCTATCTTCCGTACATTTATCCTCTTCCATCTCCTAGCATCATTGAGTCCCTTCCATCTAAAGTTTTCATCCAATCCTCACCAACATCACCTCCTCCTAGCATTATCCAAAGAACATCTAGTGAGCCCCATGAGTTCACCCTTCTTCCTACCATCACAACTGTAGAACCTTCCATCCTTTCATCCATACCATCTGAAGAATTCTTCCCTCTTCCTACCATCACAACTGCAGAACCTTCCATCCTTTCATCCATACCATCTAAAGAGTTCTTCCTTCTTCCAGACATCATAGCTATAGAATCTCCCATCCTTCCATCCACCCCATTTGAAGAGTCCATCCATGCATCTCCCAACATTCTATCCACACAAATCCTACCATGTCAAGATCTTGTCCAAAAGCATGTCAAAATAATCATAGAAGAAAATCAAGATCCAATCCCTTCACTTCCCCCATCACATGTTCTATTGCTTCCATCACCCCCAATCCAAAATCCTACAATCCCAATTCCTCTAATCCAAGATCCTATCATCCTAGTTTCTCCAACTAAAGATCCATTACTATCCCCCAATCCTAGTCAAAATCCCACCATCATATCCTCTCCTCTTGAGGATCTTCCAATCCAAACTGTCCCACTACCATCACTCTATCCACTTGGACCACTTACATTTGTTAGAGGTAGCCCACTTGAAGCAAAAGCAATAAGTTCCATATCTTCCATCAGGGAACTAGAAACTGGATGTTTAACTTATTCCCCAAGTAAGAAATATCCTTGTTTGGATAAAATGCTCAAGAAATGGAATTATCAAGGCAAAGGCCTAGGCATCCATGAACAAGGAAATCTAGAGCCTATCCAAGACAAGAAACATCCAAAGTTATGTGGAATTGGTCACACATTAGAAGAAGGCACTTCCTCCAGGAATGTTGGTACAACTAAAGCTAAATTCAAGCATCCTTCCAAACCCACCATCACATCTTCCAAAGAATACAATGCCATTCCTCCTCCTCCATCATTACAACCAAAGACAACCTATCACATTCCTCCTTCATCCTCCAAATCCATTTTGGGTTCCCATGTCCTAAAATCTTCCAACACATATCCTCTACATACCCAATCCATTTTGGGACCCTACATCCCAAAATATCATCCCCCATCTTATCCTACTCAGTCTTTCATCCAAAATCCAAGCATCCCTAGTTGGGATCAACAAAGGCACATTCCCACATATCCTATCTACTAATCTCCTTCCATATCTCCATCCATATTTCCTCCATCCCACACATCTCCTCATATTCACTCCGATGCTCCCCATAATTTGGATGCCATATCCAATATGAATAAAGGGAAATATCCACAAAAATCCAAAGATTGTCATGTCCAGTCTAAATGACATGCTCAACCAAAGAAAAATCCAATCAAGCAATCCAATGCATTCCAATGGCCACAAAGGCCTAGAAAAGCACAATAAAAACCTACTACATGGCCGCAAAGGCCCAACAAAGAAAAAGAAAAATTCAATGCATACCAATGGCCACAAAGGCCCACCAATGCTAAAGCTAAAATGATGTGGATCCCAAAGCAAAAGGATGTAATACATCTAAAAGAAACATCCACAATGGCATCCAAAGTTTCTAATCCCCCAACTACTTAGTCTTCTCCTCCCTCTCCTAAATCTATTTTGGGTCCCAAAGATTTGAAATCTCCTAGCATAAATCATCCATCAGATCCACCTCTATCTTCCACGTCCTATCCACTTCATCCATCTCCCCTGCAACATGTGCCAATGTTGATCCTAACAACATCCCCCTATCATGATCACTTTCTATCTTTCCATCCAAACACTTTCTACCACCATATCTCCCATCTACCCCATCTTATCCATGGCTTTGCATAATCCCTCCATCCCAATAAAGTTGTACCAACATCCCAAGAAATTAGAAAGGTAGCAACAAATCAGAAAATGTCAGCAACAAATCAGAAGATTAGTGAAGAGAGATATCAACACATCAGAAATATTAGAAGGTTGGCATCTAGTCAGTAGAAAATCAGAAAAATCCATAAAAATTGGAAAAAATTAAGAGAAAAGTATCAAAAAAAGAAAAGAAAAAGAGAAAAACATTCACCCAAAGGTGAAAACTTGACAATTCAAGCACCTTGGACAAGTACCATGGTGAAAACCTGGCAAACAAGCATCATGCATAGGCCTCCCCCCAATTCCTTTCTACAGTTGGGGGCCATTCCCTTCTATCACCTCTTATCCAACATCTCCTCCATCCCATTTTTCTCTCACCTCCTTCGTCCTCCTTTGGATCTTGATGAAAAAATAAAGACTACCAGGTATACATGCTTTTGGGCACCTTCTTGGCATCCATCACACTTTTCAACTACATATCCTCTATCCAATCCATTCATCCTATCTTCCATCTACCTTCCTCATCCTCTTATCGACATATCTTTTGTCGAATCATACCCCATCCTACTACCTCTGAATGAATGAACTATCCTAAGTAGGGGGCATCTTATTCCTTGGTGACATATTCCTTGGAGACTATCTTTCATCCAAAATCTTCCATCTTCCAATCCTTAAGAAAATCCACCATCCAATCCTTGAGAATTCCTCTATCCAGATCCCTCAGTGGTTCCTCCAGCATTCCATCTTCCAATCAAATCTGCCATCCAATCTCCTCAAGCATTCCTCTATCCAGATCCCTCAGTGGTTCCTCCAGCATTCCATCTTCCAACCCTCAAGCAAATCTACCATCTAATCTCCGAGTAGTTCCTCCATCCAAATCTAAATTTTCCTTCAGCATTAATCCCTCAACATTTCCTCCACATCGCCATCACTTGGTATCTTCCCTTATCATTGGTATCTAGCTATAGGCTACCCCCATGCAATCCAATGCCATTCATCCATCTCCAAACATTGCAAGCCATCTTCCAAAACTATCCATATCCTCCAGTTATCCAACATCCAAGATCAAGCCAACCAATCCAATCACATCCTTAGTCTTGTAGCAAGCCTTGATCTCAATCAAATCATCATCATTGGGATACGTTCTTCCCAAATCTATGTCATTTTAGGACACATCATCCACCATCAGTCTATCTTGGCTTTCTAGCCCAACTAGGGCATCGTCTTGCATATCTTTGGAGTTTTTAGCTTCATCCCCAGGTTCTTTGTACATCCTAATCCTAAGTCTTGTACCATAGCATCAGTCGTGTCTCCACCTAAACTCATTTATACATACGTGTCTTTAGGTCCCATCCTTTGTGTCAGTCAGCCCTTGTCGCTATCTTGTTGTACATATCCTTGTTAGTCCTGCAACAGTATCTGGTTAGAAATCTTGTCCTACCCAACCTCGCACTTCAACAACATCAATTGTCAACTATCCTTGATCATCATGACCATCTTTGAACTTCATCATTTGCCAATCAGCAACACAACATTCTCCCCATCATCATCTAGTCCTTACAGATGTATGATTCTATTTTGTCTGACCTAAGCCTAATCCTGGGTCCCCTCAGTTGTATCCTTCCTGTCAAACCCCATCTTCTACAAAGCACACTAGGTCCATGTCGATGTATCCTTCCACATGTTCAGACCAATCTTCCCACCATCAATTCAATCAGTCCCATCACATCTCTCTCCTTGGCAAAGGATGTCTTTTCAGAGTTCTCATTTTGGTCTTGGATTTTGTCCTTTGGATCTTGTTAATCTTTTATAGCTTCTCATTGTTCTCTACTCAAAGTCACCATGATCCTTTATATCATGGTGTGCAGTGAATGAGGACAATCTGGGGCAAGGTCTTTTGATCTTTTTCTTCTGCCTGTGAGTCAGTCATGTGTTTGTGGTTTCTTTAGCATCATTTCCACCATGCCTCCTTTGGGTTTCATGTGTGATGCTGGGGAAACCCTGCATGTCTTTTTAGTGTCAGTCCTATGCAATGTTGGTGACAAGGCCTCATGATCCCAGTATCCTTGGCAGGTCTCTAGCATTGCTATATTAAACTAGGTTGTGCTCTCCACATTTTCACTTGGAGCTTCCCCAAATCCCTTGCATATTGCATCATATAGATTAATCTTGCATCTCTCATGTAGCTGCATCCTACATTTTGCATTCCATCTCATCTTGCATTCACCCATCTTTTCTCTTGGAAGCTTGGTTATTTATCTCCCCTACTTCCTTAGTCCTTCCTTCTTTGTTTCCTTTCGAGAAAATTCCACAACTTTTACTCCTTGCGTTATTTTCTTGAGGGGGCACAACCCATCATTCCTCTAAATTCTAGCCTTCGGCATCTTATTTTTTTGTCTTTGACGCCATGCCACTTGTGGCATCGCAACAAAGAGGGGCAAAATGTAGACACCTAAAAATCCTTTAGAAAATAAAGTATTTTATTTTCTAAAAAAATCCTTGATGACATCATCATTTATTAATTAATTATTTAATTAATTAATTAATTAATTTTTATGCCATTAAATCCCTTTATCTTAATTAAAAATATTTAATTAATAAATCCCTCCCAAAAATGTTTAAATCTTATTTAAACATTATTCCCCTATTTATTAATTATTTAATAAATTGACCAAAAATCCCAAAATAAATTATTTATTTATTTTTTGCCCAAAACTTGGCCAATTTCCTTAAGACCACTAACCTCTTCTAGAATCTTCTAATCCTTCTTTAATTTTGATTAAAGGCTAATCCCATCATTTCCTAACCCTAATCCCAACTCAAGAATATTTAATTAAGATTAAATATTAATCCTCAATTCCTAATTTACCCAAGGAAAACTCTAGACTCTTCTAGAACTTTCCTAATCCTTCCCTAAACCAATTTAGGGGAAATTACCTACTTTCCCTAAGCTAATCTAAGTCTCCTTTGACTCTTAGTCAAACCCTTCCCCTAATGAGCCTCAAACTCATTAAAGCCTTTGAGATAAACAAAACTTTATTTATTTCCTAAATTCCATGTTTATCCTTAGAAAGCCTAGACTTTTCTAGAAAATCTTTATCCTCATCCAAAGCTTAGACTCTTCTAGAAAGTCTTCATCCTTATCCCCTTTGACTCAAACCCTAACCTTACCCCAAACTCTAACCTTTCTTCCTAACCCAAGCCCTTAGGCAATCTTATAAATGCTCCCTCTTCCAAAAGCAATCCATTAGCTTAGTCTTTCATCTTCATGCATTGTTATCATGCTCTTTTACTTCGAGCTTGAGAATAATCATTCCTAATTGTTAGATTTCTTTGTTTTCTTCAAGCTTTCTAACACATCATAGCTTAATAATAATGGATTAACATAGTTTATTTCATTGTTTTGCATAGCATATAGCATCATATCACATCTCTATTTGGTCTAAAATCAATCTTAGCATAAACATCATGTAGCTTAATCTCCATTAAAGCATTCTTGAGTTCTTGAGGCCTTAGGGGCAATTTTGGGTGTTCTACCCAATATTGTGTCATTTTTGGGGTTTTCATGAATCTCGATCCATCTTAGCATGCATTAGAATATGCTCCAAGTGCTTAGAGAGCACACCCACATCCCTAAAGCAAGAGAAAATCAAACAGTGCTTGGATGCACCCGTTTAAGCTCTATCTAAGGTGGCTTAGTTTAGAGTTTTCCTTGTTTTGGATTGATTTCATGCTAGGTTAAAATCTAATCTTTGTTTGGCTTAAAGCTTTCAAAACAGGTATCCTCAAAAGCCTAGTCCACAAGATCATATAGGTGGGATCCTATATAAGACTGGTCAAGTTGGACTCCCATGTTTTATTAGCTTGAGAACTATCCACAGTCGTTGTATGTATGTAGATTTAATATATTTTAGGTGCACCCACCTGAGTGTGTGTAACTCGAAGCAAAAGGAGGATTAAATCCTCATCAATTAGTCTTTTCTTGCCCGTCAATTTGCAAGAAGAAGTAGATTTGTGTTACTGTATGAAGATACCCAAGTCTAGTTTTCATTGTCTCTTTAGAGTTGAGGGATACTAGAAAAATCACTAACAGATGGATCAACACTTGATCCTGCAATAAGGCAATAACCACTAGTAGATCTCCCATCATTGGGATCACCTAGTGTTGAATCAGTAACATTTTGGAAAGAAAAATCATATTATGAATCATGAGTCATATAATCAGTAATACAATTGTTACTTGCATAAAAAAATTTTGTAATGTATTCATCATAATATGAAACATCAAGAGGAGGAGAGCTAGTATAAGCATCATTAGCATTAACCTCCACAATAATCATAGGATTAGTACCTTCATCATGAATTTAATCTTGAGTAATAAACATATCTTTAATAGGATAATCAAAAGAAGGCAAAGTGACATTAAGAAAGTTAGAAATAATTTCCTCTTGTTCAAAAATATCATCAAAATGAGAGCAAGAATCATCAAATTGGAATGCATCATAAGGAGAGTGCATAGTATCACTTTGAATTAAATTTGTTTTTGCAGGGAAATGGTAATCTAAAGGGTTATTACAACAATAGTCATCATCATATGGTTCATCTCAAATATTAGTATCATCATAGTGAGGATTAAACACCCCATAATGAGAAACAAAAGCTTGACGACAGTTAATATTATAATACATTTGATTATTAGGAGTAGATGATCTCTCCTATTTGAGTTTCTTAAAACATTTATTGATCACATGACCATCTTTCCCACAATAATTACAATGGGGTCGATTATTATTACTATGATAACCATTATTATGATTATTATTATGCTGAGAATTATTCGTATAATGTTGAGAATTATGATTCTTAGAAGTATTATGATTATAAGATCTATTATGTTGATTTTGATGATTAGAAACAAAAGAATGTTCAGAATATCTAAGAGTACCAAATTGCAATATCTTATCTTCCTCTTGACGTAAAAGATTTTGAAATATACCATAAGTTAATTAAGGAGCTAAACTAGGAATAGCAAGCTGAAAATGTATGTTAGTAATAAACTGTTGAAATTCTTTAGGAAGACACTTCATTATAATAATAGTAATTAATCTAATATCAGTTAAAGTAAAATTATACCACTTAATTATGTCTTAATAGCATCAAATTTAAGCAAAAAATCATCCATGTTTTTAAAGTCAATATACTTGAGGTATTTCAAGTTGTCTTGGAGCTGAATCTTACGTGATTTGTTGGAGCTATCATAGGTTTTTTGCAAAATTGTCCATGCTTGATGGGCTTTGGTGCAATGTTCAAACAATACATAAAGGTCAGAAATAACTGAAAGACCAATTAGACCAAGAGCTTCTTCATTTTGAACTTGCCATGCATCTTTGATAGTTTGAGCAGCAGTGGCAGTTGGTTCAGTAGTGGCATATGTAGCAACTTGGAGTAAATATTTTAAACAAAATATAAATGAGATGTTTGTTTTCCATTGATGATAGTTAGAGCTATTTAAATTGATTTCTAAAATTAAGGTAGACATGATTAACGAATTAAATGTTTAATACTTGAACAAAGTGAGATACAATGAATATCTAATGTT
This sequence comes from Chamaecyparis obtusa, assembly GCA_027943335.1. Lineage (NCBI taxonomy): Eukaryota > Viridiplantae > Streptophyta > Pinopsida > Cupressales > Cupressaceae > Chamaecyparis > Chamaecyparis obtusa. Next base: position 342,486 of record BSBK01010112.1, read on the forward strand.
AAACAACAAGAGAAAAAAATTACTCTAAGGTTAAAGAAGCTTTGAAGAAATTGAATTCTTTTTTTTTTTAAATTAAATTTTATTAAATGTTTTGTGAATAAAAATGTATAATGAACAATGTAATAATGTTAATTAAGATTTGTTATGAAAATTGTTAGAAACGGAAAAAAAATTAAATCAAAAGCTTATGTTAAATATACACTAGAATGGTTTTGACAAATTCAATTGAGAGTTAACAATATGAATTTAAACTAGTATCAATATAATAAACTAATTTAAAACCAAGCTAGCATTTAAATGTAAAATCAATTTAACTTTTAGATTTGAATAAATTAATTTAAAAAATAGTCAAATAGATTAAAAAATAGTCAAATAAACTTGACTATAAAGCTAATAATAGCTAAAAAGATTGATTCTATGCTAAGGAATCAAAATAAATAGAGACCGGAGATCATGCAGGTTGGCATGTGGAAGCAAGATGCTGAGAGAGGGCAGAGAAAATATAGACATTTTTTTTTTAGACAAAAAAAACCAGTCATATTACGGGGGTCATAACATTTTAATGCACCATTGGATTATTCTAATATTTTTATATGTTGTTAAGGATGAAGTGTACAACGTTCTGACTAGAGAGATCTTCCTAATCTATTTGGGTTCAAAAGATATGAGCGTTGGAGTGAGGTACTATCAAAATGGAGATTAGATTTAAGAGCAGATTTTAAAAGATTAGAAATGTGAAGGGAAAGGATTCATATATAACCAGCAAATAGAATGGAATGGATTCTTATTTAAACAAGAAAAAAATTTATAATAGAGATTTATTTGCTGAGAGATATATACTATCAACCAAAGGATATTGAATAGATTTATTTTAACCAAAAAAGAGAAAGAAATGATTTGAACAGATGATTAAAATGTATATGACAGTAAATTAAATATAAACTGAGAATGAAATAACATAGATAAATATTGTGAAAATTGACAACAAAGTTAGATTTAACCCAAGCTAAAGCAAATGAGAAATGTATGCAAGAGAAAAGGTAAAATATCCTGCATGCAAGGGATTGGAAATCTCAAAAAAAATGGAGTTAGGCCTGCAACAAAATGAAATAGCCTGCATGCACAAGATTTTTAGAAAACTAAAAATGAATAGATAGATGAAACCTTCAAGAAATATTAGATTAGTGCTTGTAGAAAACCACTTGAAATGAAGAGAGATAAGTTGGGTTTGGCGGTGAACTGACCAAACCCAATAAAAGACTAAAATCTGTTAGTGTTAGTTAATTCTAACATTTAGTTCACTTTCTATTCTTGCCTATAACTTGTGGATCACTGTTTCTTCCTTCCATGAGCTTGAGTTTAAGGCTAGATTACAATTACATATTTAGTTTTGTTCCAACGTTTGTTCTATGATTTATTCTGGCATTGATTATATCTTTGTAATATTTACATCTTGTAAATAGTCAATGATTAATAGACTTCATTGTTCAATAGATCTATTTTGTTCTGTTTATTTTTCATAGAAGTTTTTCCTATTTCTTTTATAGATGGATCTAATTATTGTGTAGCTTACAACTGCACAATATTCTACATGGTATCAGAGCTTAGGTGCTAGGAAGGAGAAATGCAAGTTTTTTTTCTAGGTTCTAAAAATCAGATCAGTTGTAAAGAATGGAGTTTCCAGCCTCTGCTCTTCTCACACCATTCAACTATTTTGAATGCACACCATAGATTTTTCTTTGGCCCACAAGTAGAGGCTTGTATCAAATGGTTATGGTAATAGAGGCTGAGCAGGATTTTGCATCAGAGAAAGGTCAAGGTCATGCTCTTTTCATATGGGCCTTGTCTTGTTTTCCTCTTCAGAGACACCATGTCAGTGGACCTGTCATGCCTCTCATTTCAACATTACGGAGAGGTTTTCTACTATTCGTGTTGATGATTCTTTACTTCCATAGTTGATCAGTTGAATAGACAATTTGCACCTATATTTTCAACCAACACTTTATTCTTCCATAGTTGAGTAGTGTCGATAGAGTCATTCATATAGATTTATGTGTCATCTGCATCCTTGAATGATAGATGTTTTGCCTTTAGAAAATGTTTTTCCTTTGTTTTCCATCTATTCATTGTTTGGGAGCACATATGCAGATTATTATCTTTTGTATCTTCGATTGACATATGTTTTGCCTTTGTTTTTCATCTATTCATGGTTTGAGTAGTGTCGTTAGGGGCACTCATGCAGATTAATTATGATCTTCATTTTGGTTTTAGAGGAATCTCTTTATTCAACACTATGGTAGTTATCATTTGACAGATGTCAGCATTTTCTTTTCACAAAATATTTTTAGCTACATCTTTTCTTTGTATTAGTTTTAACTTTCCTTTGTTAGAATTAAAGGGGGGTGTTAGTGTTAGTTAATTATAACATTTAGTTCACTTTTTGTTCTGGCTCGTAACTTGTGGATCACTATTTCTTCCTTTTGTGAGCTTGATTTTAAGGCCAAATTACAATTGCATCGTTAGTTTCATTCCAACATTTGTTCCATGATTTATTCTGGCATTGGCTATATCTTTGTAATATTTACATCTTGGAAATAATCAATAATTAATAGAATTCATTGTTCAGCAGATTTGTTTTGTTCTCTTTATTTTTCATGGAAGTTTTTCTTGTTTCTTTTATAGCTAGATCTAATTATTTTGTAGCTTACAACTGCACAATATTCTACAAAATCTAAGTTACTCTCTCATAGAAATCCTTCCAAAGAGGGTTAGAGGAAAAAAAATTATGAAATAAACAAGTTAGAGCTGCAAAAAAATATTAGATCTATAAAAAACTTGAAAAACAACTTGCTCCTTTGAATGTCTCTTTCCTACAAAACACTTAAACAAGGATTATTAGCTAGCTCTAATACCATGTTAGAAGAAATAAATGAATGCAAATAATATCAAAAAAGAATCCAAGAAGTGAAGTGCAAGAAGGATTTTACCATAAACCAAATGTGGGAGAGTTACAAGATCAAACACCAAAACCAAGATAATACTCCAAGAATCCAACAAGAGCCAAGAGATTTTTGTAAGAGGAAAAGAAAAAAAATACCCTTTTGTGTATTATGAATGAGACATGAAAATCCTAGAGAGAGAGAGAGAGAGAAATAATATGAGCAAGAAGCTCAATACAATATGATAGAACTGCTATGCAAGAGGAGATAAATTGTGTGAAAGAATTATGAGAAATTAGTGTCAAGTGTGTGGAGAAATATCTCTATAAATAGAGATGATTCAAGGATTTTTCATGTAACTCCCTATGTGTATGAGTGCCACATTCATAATTAGTGTGTGCCAAGTCTGAGCATCCTCATAAGGAGGAATAACCTATTTTCCTTATTAAAGGAATACAAAATATGAGTTGTCCTCCCACTTGGACTAGAGGACAAAACTACATGTAGAGATTCCTCTTAAGAATATCCCAAAATAAATAAAAAGATGATACCTTGGTTTATCCTCAAATTAAATAAAACAACCAAGGAAAGATTACTAATTCAAACATTCATTTTATAGAATTCTTTCTCTTCCTCACTGACTCATCTTCTTTTTCTTACTGAATGACTTTGATAAACATAATGAATTCATTATGACTAATGACAACAAAATTAACTAGTAGGAGTATCAATCTCCCCCTTTGGCATTAGTTTGGTATGTTTGTTAAAAACTATCAAAATCTTAAACAATATTCTAAGTCATATATAAAAAATGTGTCCTGGTCTATTTCTCTTCCTTGGTAAAACTTATTACTCCCCTTGAAGTAAGAATTATGGTATGTCTCCATACTGTATGTAATCTTCTGTATATTCCACCTTTGTATATCTATTCAGCATAAGCAAAATCTTATATGTATTTTCCCTTTTCTTATATGTATATATGCTCCCTTGTACTTATATTGTATATTCCCCCCTTTTTAACAAAAAGACCAAAATACTTACTATCTGGTGTGGGGAATTTGTCAAAAATACATTTATATTTCTCTTATGCATCCTTCGATGATGCATTGGAGGTTTCCTATATATTCTATAACACTATTATCTTCTCACTCATATCGATAGTTAGACTTGCCATGTTCTCCATGACACTAACATCTGGTGTACTCACAAGAACTTTTTCTTTCAAAATTTTCCTCTATAGTGATTCAATATTTGGTAACAAAATATTTGGAGTTCTAAGAGATCTAATTCTCCTCTTTTCTCAGTTCAAATTGCACTCTCATCAAGTGCTTTAGCTTCTCATAATATTATGTGATAGTCTTTGGCTTAGTGTAAATCTTTGATAGTAGCTCTATGAGCTCTTTTTCCACATTATTATCCTTATCCTTTATCTCCTTTGTAAAATTTAATAATAAAAAAATCTTTTGAAATTTAGAAAGAATGGATTTCATCTCTTCTTATAATGCATTGATTAAATCAGATAGAGTTACCTTGTCTACTGATACTTATTGAAGAACTTATTCAATAACCTTAGTCTCCATATCTTTCTTGTGAACCTTCATCATGTTTTCAGCTGTGTGAGTTCTAGACTAATTGATTTGACTCACAATTTTTTTTAATTGACTATAGATATCTTCCTTCTCATTTATTGTTTCCTTTAGAAAAATATAATTTAAAATGCTCTTTATTTGTTCCAATACATCAGTTTTCTTCTTTTTCGATATAATCTTGTCTGGTGCAACTTTTCTCTTCAACAAGTCTCTAAACTCAAAGAGTTCCTTAGGGCTCAGAGTTGTATAGTCAACCTTCAGTATAACTATAACCTCATTTATATCTACCTCTTTTTCTACTTTTCTCTTCTTGGACTTTCCATTTGAACTTGATGTCTTCTTTGCATCAGATTGGGTTGAAGTTGCTTATGTTTTAACTTCCTTTTCCTTCTTCTTATCCTCTTCTTTCTTCTCTTCTTGTCTTTCCTCTCTCTTTTGTTGTACCTTTTCTATCTCTATTAACTTTTCTATTACTTTCTCTTGTTCCTACTGACATGTAGTCTTGGTGGGGGTCACAAACTTTGTATTCTCACCTTGAGTAGTCTTTGTCTCTATATTATTCTCTTTGGTCACTTGTGGTTCATTTTCCTTTGCTAGATCGGTAGGAGTCTCAACAATAGTAGACTCTCCACTTGTAATTTCTAAGATAACCACTTATATCTTAGGAAAATCCATTACTTTTAAAATTATTGCCTCTTTTGTTAATAACCTTGTAGTAGCTTAATCATATATATCCATGGCCTCTAATTATATGGCCTCGGTAGCCATTACATCTTCATCTTCTTTCACTAATTTATTAGGCCCTTTCTCTCTAATGTCTTCTATAATTAATTATTCTTTGTTTAGTATTAATCCAATTGGATTGGATTTATCTTCTTCAGTTGTTATACCTTTGATTGTCAGTTAGTCAATTGAAAAGATCTTCCTCCAAATATCATCGGTATCCTTTTTTAATTCTTGTAACTAACCAATCATTATACTTAATGCTCTTCCCTTCACTATTAATATTTTGGAATACTCATTTAGTGTATCTCTTATTCCTCTATTTTTTAAATCTAAGATTTTGATTGCAAAGGATCTTTCCCTGATTTATTTTTCTCTAGAAATGGCATATTTCCATCTTGTATCTATTCTTTTGTACAGTTATTTATGAAGATGTTCAACTACCTCAACTAGTAAAATTCTAAACTTATGTAGTTTAGTAATGACTATTTCTTCTATTTTTTCTTTGTCCTCATCATTCCTTGTGTCAAACTCTAATTGTTCCATGACTGAATAGGCTCCATATTTCTCTAGTGTTTTGAGTAGTTCACCGAGACTCCTGTTATTTTTTCTTGGTGCTACCTTGAATTGTGACAAGTCATCTAACTTAGTGTCACTCTCCTTTTCCAACTTTAATATTCTCTTGGTCCATTTTGTATCCTTTCTTTCCACGACATATGTTTTTGTCTTTACTGCTTCTTCTTCAACTTTCTTAATTCCTCTTGGTGTAGAGGTAGACCGAGTAGATGGTCTTACATTGATAGGACTAGGAGCTTCCTTCTTAATCAATATTTTCTTCCCCTTTATTTCTAAAGACTCAAAAACTTCCTCGACTACATCTACATCAACAATACCTAATTTCTCAGATAATTCAATAGTCATTTTACCTATTTTCCTTATTACCTTTGGTATCAATATACTGGTTCTTATTTTATCCTTCACCTCTTCATAGGTGCCATACCGAGTTTCAGTTGTATCCTTTGGTTTCTCCAAAATTCCTTTTATCTATATAGTGGCTACATCTATGTTCATTTCATAACCCATCGGGGGTAGCCACTCATTTCTAGGCTCTATTTCCCTTATGATACACATATCAGTGTCAATTTCAAAGCATAAATCATCTTTAAACTCTTCCACTAATTGTGGTGGAATCCTATAGCTATTATGCATCCTAGCATGGAATTTATTGAAATAATCATCTATTATGACATGAAAATTGTCACCCATTATTTGAATAAAATCACTAATTTAATAAACTATGGGTTTATCAACACTCCATGTGACTTCTTGGACTATTGGAAATGAATTTTGAAAATAGAAGAATATACATACCAACAATAGACCAAACTTTAGTGTGTTTGAATTTTCCTTCTAAATGGTATTCATGTTGTCATCAATTTGTTTCAGTATAATTTCGCACAAGTCAATCTTCATATCCTTCTTCACCATTTTTTAAGCAATATCCATAGCTCCAAATGGTACACCGTTTACCTGAGATGATTGGAATATCCTATATGATACATGATATTTGATGCAAATTTTATTTTAGGGTCTTCAATTGTAGATATTTTTAATCCTCTATCATCCCATTTAGCTTTTGTCAACTCATAGAGTTTTTTATTATCCATCTTCTTGTAGGCCCTCGGTCTATCAACGAATGAAAATCTAGTAACAATGTGTAACACATCATTAGTTATTTTCACTAGCCCATTAAACCACATGAACCTATCATGAAGTCTACTTAACACAATTTTTATCGACTCGTTCTTGAATACCATCAGTACATGCATTACATGAACCAAACCCTTCATTTCTAGGTGTCTATGATCACTCTTCAAATTATCATTTACACACAACTTCTTATATGATGCATCAATATCAAATTGATATATATCCTTGATCTTGTAATAAATGAAGGCGTGAACATATTCAATCAAAATAACTCTTGGAGGGATTAGGGATAGGGCTCTAGTTTTATCAATTTCTATAGAGATGGGTGGAAGTTTTTACTTTGGATTAATAGGGTCGATCTCCTCAACAATGACTAGCTTCTATATCTTATGTGTCATTGATTTAAAAAATATCTCAAAAAATTCTAGGGTTCAATAATATAGCAATAGAATCTCTTTTTCAGCTTGGTGAACTTTAGAAATACCTTAGATAATCATGAAGATGTTTGTAATGCTCAATTAAATGCTTATAAATAGCTCTTTGATTTCATATCTTTCACTACTCAAATGTGTTCACAAGAATGTAAAGTAAAAATGATGTATCTTGCCCTCAATTTATAGATTTTTCTTTATGTTAGGGCTTCCAACGGCTATAAATGCATTTAATTCTTCTTTATCTAGCTATATTTTTCCATTAGACCAAACTATTATTTACTTCACTGAATGGAATAACATAACTCAAATACTTCACCGATCAACATATGAAATCATAAATTTTTTGCTAATATACAAATGCGTATAGATATGTTGCTTTGGATCTTTGTACTAAATCTAGGAATTGATTTAAGATAAACTTTAAGTTATCACTCCTATTCATACCTTGACTGATTAAGTGAAGATGGGTACACCTGATCCAAAGGATGTGGTTCCATCACTAGTTCCCAATTCTCTTCCATCATCTTGTGACTTTCCTCTCCAAGTCTTATTCATTTTTTCTTAGATTTCATTAATTTTTATTGGAGACTTTTCACTTGGTTTCTCCTCGGTTGAATCCTTATTTTAGTACCTCTAGTCCTTAGCTAGGTGACTGAATCTATGGAAATGGAAACAAGCCATTCCAGAGTTTCTCCATGATTTTCTATTGTTCATTCCATGCATCCTGAAGCATTTTTCAATAATGTGGCTGAATCTTCAACATGTAGTACAATAAATCCTTCTATTATAATCTCATGGTATTGTAGGACCTTGTCAGGTGTTGTCAACATTCTATCAGTTAGGGACCCATTTCTCATTTCTCCTTTGTGACCTACATTCTCTAGATTTGTGACCATATTTATTTCATTTTTTACAATAACCATCAAACCTTAGTTTCCTTGGAGTGTTCACAATTCTTGATCTACAACCTTATGTCCATACTTATTGCAATTATAAAAATGACCTTTAAATTTAGGAGAATTTGGTGGATTACCTCTCCTTCTTCTGAAGATGTTAACTGTATGTCCTATTTTCACATAGTGAAAACATGTAGGCTTCTTAGGATTCGGTGGGGTAGAAACTTTGTCTCGGTTGGTTTCTTGTTTAGAGGACTTTCCCTTCTTGCTATTATTGTTTGCATTGAAACCGAGTCCAGAGGTGTCATTTGGTTTCCTTTGATTTCTTAGATGTTCATCTAGAATATTTAGTTCTTCTTCATTTATTTTTAGGAATTCATTAGCACCTTTCTCAACTTTCATATTTTTCTTCAAATGTTCATTCTCATATCTCAATTCTACAATCTCACTAACTTTACTGGCAACATCTTGATTTTCCATAACAAGTTGATCTGCCAAGTTGTAGTCTATTTTTTTCAACCTCATGATTTCCTTGTCTTTCTCATCTAGTCTTGTATTCATTTGTCTTCTCTCTTCTTATGCATTTCTTTTTTCATCCTCAACATTTCCTTTTTGTTCCATGATCTCACACATCCTTGCCAACTATACTTCTTGTTCTCTTTTGACTCTTTTCACCCAATCAACAAGCATCTTATTATTTTCATATATTTATGATATGATCACATCATATTCATCAGACATGCTTCCCTCTAATTGTTCTTCTAGTTCTTCTACTTGATCTTGAGTATATTTCACTTGTAATGCAAGCTCTTTCCTTTTGTTGATTGGATTTTTAAGTTTCCTACTCAATTCTTCAATTTTCTCATTATCCATCTTCAATTCTAATTCCATACTACCAATTATTCTTTTGTACTTGTAGCTTTCCATCTTTCTAGATCTTTCCTTTTAAGTGACTAAACTCCTTAATAAGAGATTGTGCTCTGATACCAATTATTGGATTCAAGTGTAGAAAGGTAAGTACTGAGAGGGGAGTGATTAATCAATAATTTAATCACTTTAAAAAAAATTTGAACTTCCTTCACATACATTTACTAATTACTTATCATTTTCATACATCACATCAAAATAAATAAAACATATAATCATCAACACATAACACAATGATTTTGTTATCACAAAAATCACTATCTTATTTAGAATGCACTATCTATCCTCTATCTTGTTGGCACTAAGCAGGATTGCCACTAGTGACAACACTTATTTGCATTATGAGTGCAAACCAAGCAGAACAGTGCAAACTGAGTAGAACAGTGTAAACCAAGCAGGACAGTGCAAACCAAGCAGGACAGTGCAAACTGAGCAGGACAGTGTAAACCGAGAAACATTATGTCTACCGAGTCACAGGTATTTACCGAGTTCAAAACTTACCGAGTGGTCAGTATGAACTGAGCCTTCACTTCTACCAAGTGCATGACGATGCTGAGTAATGCAGTAGACACTGAGTATCAGAAAGTCACCGAGTTAGTTTACAGGAACCGTGTAACCATACTTGGGCCGACTTAGTAGCACTTATGTTTATTTGTCAAGCCGATTTTGTAATTGTAATTGTAATTAATTGTTTAGACTTGTATATAAACAATGTTGTAAAAATACCAAAATGTAATAAGTATGAATATGAAATAGAAGAGAAAAGAAGAGATAAGTGAATTACAAAGGGCTACAATAGTATAAGAAGCAGCAAAGATAAATCCATCACAGAAGGTGATCATTACATCAGCGAATCTCATTCAGCAATCCAATTGCAAAGTAAGAGATCTACTATTTCATCCTAACAGGTGAATCAGCTTGAAATCCTTTAACCGGGTAGATTTAACAGTCTTTTGTAAAATCTCTTTACTGAGTGCATACTTCATTGTATGTTTGTAAAACCTCTAACAAGGTGGACCTAGTAGTCCTTATTGCTCCTAGCAGGGCAGATCATCAGAAGTGATCAATTGTAAGCCTTAACCGGCTAACTTTATACTGCAGTACTAAAGCTTTGTGGGTTTCATCCCCACCCCAGTTTTACTTACTTTTTGGAAGGTTTCTCGGTAACCAAATCTATGTGTCATTGTTGTGAATGCTTTTATGTTTCATGCTTTCTATATGCATAAGGATAAAGTGAACTATATGTTAATACATCTGTTATTGAAAAAAAATTTGGAGTTACTGATTCACCCCTCCCCTCTCAGTAACTTGGTTAATTCCTGAATATTTCCAACAATTGGTATCAGAGCTATATTGGTTCTCAAGATAAAGCTTAACTAGCTTGAGCAAAGATCTAGGACAATGGAGGTATTCAAACTAAACAAGGTGATTGAAAATGAAAACCTAGATCTGGAAGTCGCCATAGCTAAACGTAAAGAAGCAAAAGAACATCTTTCCCAATCCCTAAGAAGAAGGAAGGAACTTGAAAATTAGATGAATGACCATAATTACATTGAAGAAAAGATTGAAGATCTTTTTCCCTCAGATAGCTCAGATGAAGCAAACAATGTTGTCAAAGAGGCTCCTAGAAAAGAATGGGTCTCTACAGGAAGAAGTGAGAAAATTAAAAAGAGAACAAGAACTACACTCAACAAGATTTTGTGAGATCTTAGAACAAAGAAATAAGTTGAAAGATGAATTAGATGGAAGGAACAATGAAGTCCAAAATAAAACCCTTCAGCTAGAAAACCTAATTGATCAGATCTCCCATACAAATGAGGAAATTTTGACTCTAAGTTCAGAAATAGAAAGCACAAGAGAAGAACTAAGATCTGAAAAGCAAATCAATCTAAGATTGGTGGATGACCTAAACACCGAAAAAAAAATCAATGAAAGAATGTTGAAAAGCCAAGAAGACTTAAATCAGCTGTATGATTGAAATCTTCATAGGCAGAAAGGAAAAGCAGGACTTGGATACAAAGGAGAAGGTGACTCTTCTAAGCAAGGTACTCAAAGAAATCAGAAACCTACTTGTAATCATTGTGGCAAAATAGGACATACTTCAAATAAATGTTGGAGCAATGAAAAAGTAGAATTCAATGGAAAATGCTACAACTGCAATCAGCATGGTCACAAAGCAAATGAATGCAGGGAAAAACCAAGATTCAAAGGTAATTGTCACAAATGCAACAAATAAGGTCACAAGGCATCCGAGTGCAGATCCAAAACATTCAATCCAGCAGAACAAATTATGAAAGCAATGTTTGGATGGGATTACAACACCTGGTGTAGATTTCAGTACTGTGGAGAATATGGACACATCGGCATGAACTGCATAACACATCATCTAAGGAAAAGAGATACTATCGTAAGATGTTTCAAATGCACTAAACTCGGTCACATAGCCAGAAATTGCATGAATGCTAGTGAAGTTGAAGATGGAAAGAAGAATGAAGCAACTAAGACCAGGAAATAGATGAGACAACAGTGGATTCCTAAATCTACCGAGCTAACCAGTCCAAGTAATGGAATGGATGGCTCTACCAACTCAAACTAAATTTCCAAGAAAGCACTAGAACTATATTCTCATAGACAAATTTCAAGCAGTTCCAGAACTGAATTAAAAGAAAGATCTAAATCGGCATACAAGATGCAATAAGATCATAGGAAAGTCAGTATCAGCCTTTACCGAGCAAGGTCAGGAGTGGTCTAATATGATTACCGAGTGAGGTCAGAGCAACATGAATTCTCAAGTTCACCGAGTTGTGAAGTCTTTACCAAGCAATTAATTCATAGTGGGTGACAGTCTGTCAGAATTCATACCCTAATTTGTACTGAGCATTAATGATAGAGTTGTAAACAAAAGGAAAGAAATCAAACTCATTCTTCACCGTGAACTTTAGCACTTTGAGAGCAAAAAATTTCAAGAGCAATCCAGCGATTCAAATACTTTTGCGAAAAGAATTCTCTGTGAGCTACCATGGCATCATCCAGCACTTCAGCGATGAAAGGAACAGAAATGATAATCAAAGGGGAATGGAGAGCACCATATTTCAAACTCGTGCCCGCAATTGTAGCAGCTCTAGACCTGAACGGAGCTCAATCTCAAATTCCTCCTAAGGTACTACTTGTTAACAATATTCACAATCATTTCAATTGTGCAATTCAAGAAATGAGAAACCTAGAGCTAGATATTGTGCGTGAGGAACTGTGTGTGAATGGTGTTCTAAAACCCGGGAACAAACATCTGGAAGACAAGGGATTAGTTCACATTACACATTTACCTCAAAAATTTTGGGAGAAATGGGTTAGATACATTCTCAGCCGTGTACATGAAGGCAAGATTTGGCTTGAGCAACCCATAGAGATCACTAAGAAGATGATTCATCAAATCACCAGTCTTCCCATGTTAAACAAAGTTAAAGCTACCAAAACCCTAGGTCGGCTGGAGCTGGAGAAGAAAACCCTAGCCGAGTCGGACGGTAGAGGCATGAAAGTAAGCAGCATTACTGATGCTGAACTGAAGTTTGGAACACACATTATTGCCCATAAAATATACAGTTCTAGCCGACAGAATAGTGTCTCCTGCGAAGCCATTGACCTAGCATACAAGGTGGTAAAGAATAATTTATCATTTGACCTTGCAGATTTGTTGTTAAAATAGTTTAACAAAAACATGGAAAGCATTCAAACTTCCAAAAACAATCCATGTAAGTTTGGATCTCTACTGGTCTGTTTATTCTTCTATGTTAAAAAATTCTTCCCTTCCAAAGGAAAAGTAATATGGAGAAAGGATGTGCCAGTTCTTTATGAGATAAATGAATATATTTCAGAAATGGGTGAAAATTTTGAGAGCATCATGGATAGTTATTTTGAGTCTTTCAAGGAGAAAATGAATGACAGATTCTGTATTCCATAGAAGTTGGTTGAGGATTATAAGGATGACATTTGTTTCATGGTGGACTGTGACAAAGTATACATTCAAGTAGCTAAACCGAGGATTGTACATGTAAAACCTCTTCCTTGTGAGGTAAACATTGATGAGACAAAGAATATCATTGAAGCCCTCCTTAATCAGCCTGTTAATCCCAAAGCTCCATATTTTGGAACATATGAAGAAGCAAAAGTCAGAATTGAATTAAGTATAAAGCTTCCACAAGCAGTAAATAAAGGAAAGAAGAGGATAGCCAAAATGAAAATGCTAACCGAGGACAAAGAAGAAGACACTGAAGAAGAAGAGGAAAAGGATGAGAAAACAGAGGAACCAGAACCTGTAAAGAAGAAAGGAAAGGTATTCATCACCAAGACACCTAAGCCTCCCACTACCGTATTTACAAGGAGAAGTCCAAGGGGTAAAGCAGACAAATAGGACAAAGATATAATATTCAAAAGGCCTCCTCTAACCCTTCAAGAGAAGATCAAACTTTTCAGAGAAGGATCAGGATCTGGAGTAAGTAATATAAAATCTTTAAAATATGAAACAAGATAAGAAACAGAACAAAAGGAGATTGAAGATGCTGTCATTGAAAAGATGGGACAGTTGAAATACTCTCCTGATGAAATAGCCCCACAGATTCCAGCAGCATTATTAGATCTAATAAAAATGAGATGGACCAATGCAAAACAAACTGTAAAAGACATATTTGATCAAACCCTGAGACAGTTAATACCGAGCTTGAAAAATGATGAAATAAAGAAGGCATTGAAGGAGAATGAAAATAAGATGACACTGAAGTTCAATACTTGTTTAATTCTGATTAACAATATCAAATCAATTGTGAAGGCTGCAAATGCCACATGGAAGAACATATACCATTTTCACAAACCGAGCACTGAAACAGTTATAATAAAAGACATTGAAGATGACAGTGATGAACAGGAAGAAGCCACTGAGGTAGATGATACTATGAGGATAGCGGAAGAAGTCATTGCATCACTTTCTACCTCTCCAGCAAAAGTTACTACATCTAGCCTGGAGACACCTTCAAGCATGGTTGTGACAACTTCAACATTTGTCCAATCACCTATAGCAACAATAGAAGCAACTACCAGTTCTTCTACCAAGTTGCAGTCTCCTACTTCATCAAGTTTTCCAGCAGTAAGTATTCTAGTTTTTGATTCTACAAGTGTAAATACTTTAAGTTCTCCAGTAGATAGTATACCATTCTCTATAGCTAGTCCTACTATGTCTACTGTCACTACTACTAAGGTATTAAGTACAGATAAGCCTAAGGCTCAACCGAGTATAAGATTTTTGGGCAAGAATATAGTAGAGGATATAGACCTTGATGAGGACATAGAGATTCTAACAATGGATTTTGCAAATCTATCAGCAGACCAAATGCAAAATATAGGTGAAATCCTCCAAAGGAAAGTGAAGCAAAAGAAGCTTAAAGATGAGAGAGACAAGGAATATAAAATCATTAAGGATGCTAAGGACATTTTGTCAGAAGCATTAGGCATTAAAGTAGACTCCTCTCAACATGTTTTGTTACAATTAGTAGAAGCAGTAAATAAGTACAATGAGGATTCATCTGGGATAGAAAAGATAGTTGAAAAAGCCAAGAAGAGATTCAACAATAAAGTGCTTGAGCACATTGCTCAGAACATAGCTATTAATCAAGTCAAATTGTCTTTAGTTTTGTCAAACATTGAATCTTCCTATTCAAATGTTACCTCTCTTTTGGCCAGACTGTGCAATGTTGCCAAGTTCACCAAGGATGTCAAGGATAAAATGAATAAAATTGATGAGGATTTGAAGATTAGCATACAGAAGCTGCAACTTGAACAAAGTTCAAACTCTTCTCATCACATGAAAATCTCATACCTATCAAATATGCAGTTAGAACTACCGAAAGAAGACACAAGGATCCGGTCCACTCTGCTAGACATTTAGAACATGATCCTTCCCATCATGAATACAATGTATAAGCACATTGAACATTCCAAAACATTAATTCATCACAATCAGTTCTCAATAGCAAATCACATGATTGAACTCTCTGCAGAAGTCCAAATTGCAATCCAAACATGCAAGATTCTGCAAGAAAATTGGGACAGAACCCTAGCACTGATAATGAAGGTACATTCTCTTTTTCTATCAAATTTTGGATTCTCTCTATAAAACATTTGTATATACACCTTTGGCATTATCACCAAAAAGGGGGAGATATGTATAGAAGAAAAGAAGAAAAAGTTAGCACATTGAAAGGGGGAGATAATTTATAAAGCTCTATGACAAAGACAAATTTTGAAAAATCAAAATAAATCTCTGCATGGTTCATGTATATAAGTTTTGGGCAATAAGTGTTTTTGTCACTAATGCCAAAGGGGAAGATTGTTGGGATTAAGTAGGATTGCCACTAGTGACAACACTTATTTGCATTACGAGTGCAAACTGAGCAGAATAGTGCAAACTGAGAAAAATAGTGCAAACTGAGCAGAATAGTGCAAACCGAGTAGAACAGTGCAAATCAAGTAGAATAGTGAAAACCGAGCAGAATAGTGCAAACAGAGTAGGATAGTGCAAACCAAGTAGGATAGTGCAAACTGAGCAGGATAGTGTAAACTGAGTAACATTATGGCTACTGAGTCACAGGTATTTACCGAGTTCAAAACTTACCGAGTGGTCAGTATGAACCGAGCTTTCACTTCTACCGAGTGCATGATGATGCCGACTAATGCAGTGGACACCGAGTATCAGAAAGTCACTGAGTTAGTTTACAGGAACCGTGTAACCATACTTGGGCTGACTTAGTAGCACTTATGTTTATTTGTCAAGCCGACTTTGTAATTGTAATTGTAATTAATTGTTTAGACTTGTATATAAACAATGTTGAAAAATACCAAAATGTAATAAGTATGAATATGAAATAGAAGAGAAAAGCAGAGATAAGCGAATTACAAAGGGCTATAGTAGTATAAGAAGCAAAAAAGATAAATCCATCACAGAAGGTGATCAGTACATCAGCGAATCTCATTCAGCAATCCAGTTGCAAAGTAAGAGATCTACTGTTTCATCCTAACAGGTGAATCAGCTTGAAATCCTTTAACTGGGTAGACTTAAAAGTCTTTTGTAAAATCTCTTTACCAAGTGCATACTTCATTTTATGTTTGTAAAACCTCTAACAAGGTGGACCTAGCAGTCCTTATTTCTCCTAGCAGGGCAGATCATCAGAAGTGATCAATTGTAAGCCTTAACTGGCCAACTGTTGGAAATATTCAGGAATTAACCAAGTTACTAAGAGGGGAGGGGTGAATTAGTAACTCCAAATTTTCTTTCAATAACAGATGTATTAACATATAGTTCACTTTATCCTTATATAGAAAGCATGAAACTTAAAAACATTCACAACAATGACACATAGATTTAGTTACCCAGAAACCTTCCAAAAAGAAATTAAAACTGGGGTGGGGATGAAACCCACAAAGCTTTAGTACTGCAGTATAAATTTGGCTAGTTAAGGCTTACAATTGATCACTTCTGATGACCTACCCTGCTAGGAGCAATAATGACTACTAGGTCCACCTTGTTAGAGGTTTTACAAACATACAATGAAGTATGCACTCGGTAAAGAGATTTTTACAAAAGACTGTTAAGTCTACCCGGTTAGAGGATTTCAAGCTGATTCACCTGTTAGGATGAAACAATAGATCTCTTACTTTGCAACTGGATTGCTGAATGAGATTCATTGATGTACTGATCACCTTCTGTGATGGATTTATCTTTGCTAGTTCTTATACTACTGTAGCCCTTTGTAATTCGCTTATCTCTGCTTTTCTCTTCTATTTCATATTCATTCTCATTACTAATTACATCTTGGTATTTTTACAACATTGTTTATATACAAGTCTAAAAAATTAATTACAATTATAATTACAAAGTTGACTTGACAAATAAACATAAGTGTTACTAAGTCAGCCCAAGTATGGTTACATGGTTCCTGCAAACTAACTTGGTGACTTTTTGATACTCGGCATCCACTACATTACTCGGCATCGTCATGCACTCGGTAGAAGTGAAGGCATGGTTCATACTAACCACTCAGTAGGTTCTAAACTCGGTAACTACTGGTGAATCAGTAAACATAATGTCACTTAGTTTATACTGTCCTGCTCGGTTTGCACTGTCCTACTTGGTTTACACTGTTCTACTCGGTTTGCAGTATTCTACTCGGTTTGCACTGTTCTGCTCGGTTTGCATTGTTCTGCTCAGTTTGCACTATTCTGCTTGGTTTCCACTCAGAATGCAAATAAGTGTTGTCACTACCGGCAATCCT
Organism: Chamaecyparis obtusa; assembly: GCA_027943335.1. NCBI lineage: Eukaryota > Viridiplantae > Streptophyta > Pinopsida > Cupressales > Cupressaceae > Chamaecyparis > Chamaecyparis obtusa. The sequence goes on from BSBK01010112.1 coordinate 360,022, forward strand.
ACTTAATGCCAACAATCTCCCCCTTTGGCATTAGTGACAAAAACAATTATTGCCCAAAACGTATATACATGAACCATGCTGAGATTTATTTTGATTTTTCAAAATTTGTCTTTGTCGTAGGGCTTTATAAATTATCTCCCTCCTTCAATGTGCTAACTTTTTCTTCTTTTCTTCTATACATATCTCCCCCTTTTTGGCGATAATGCCAAAGGTGTATATACAAATGTTTTACAGAGAGAATCCAAAATTTGATAGAAAAATAGAATGTACCTTCATTATCAGTGCCAGGGTTCTGTCCCAATTTTCTTGCAGAATCTTGCATGTTTGGATTGTAATTTGGACTTCTGCAAAGAGTTCAATCATGTGATCTATTATTGAGAATTGATTGTCATGAATTAATGTTTTGGAGTGTTCAATGTGCTTATACATTGTATTCATGATGGGAAGGATCATGTTCTGAATGTCTAGTAGTGTGGATCGGATCCTTGTGTCTTCTTTCAGTAGTTCTGACTACATATTTGATAGGTATGAGATTTTCATGTGATGATAAGAGTTTGAACTTGGTTCAAGTTGCAGCTTCTGTATGCTAATCTTCAAATCCTCATCAAATTTATTCATTTTATCCTTGACATCCTTGGTGAATTCGGCAACATTGCACAATCTGGCCAAAAGAGAGGTAACATTTGAATAGGAAGATTCAATGTTTGACAAAACTGAAGATAATTCCACTTGATTAATAGCTATGTTCTGAGCAATGTGCTCAAGCACTTTATTGTTGAATCTCTTCTCAGCTTTTTCAACTAACTTGTCTATCCTAGATGAATCCTCATTGTACTTATTTACCGCTTCTGCTAATTGTAACAAAACATGTTGAGAGGAGTCTACTTTAATACCTAATGCTTCTGACAAAATGTCCTTAGCATCCTTAATGATTTTATATTCCTTGTCTCTCTCATCTTTAAGCTTCTTTTGCTTCGCTTTCCTTTGGAGGATTTCACCTATATTTTGCATTTGGTCCACTGATAGATTTGCAAAATCCAATGTTGGAATCTCTATTTCTTCATCTAGGTCTATATCCTCTACTATATTCTTGCCCAAAAATCTTATACTCGGTTGAGCCTTAGGCTTATCTATACTTAATGCCTTAGTAGTAGTGATAGTAGACATAGTAGGACTGGCTATAGAGAATGGTATACTGTCTACTGGAGAACTTAAAGTATTTACACTTTTAGAATCAAAAACTGGAATACTTACTGCTGGAAAACTTGATGAAGTAGGAGACTGCAACTCGGTAGAAGAAATGGTAGTTACTTCTGTTGTTGCTATAGTTGATTGGACAAATGTTGAAGTTGTCACAACCATGCTTGAAGGTGTCTCCAGGCTAGATGTAGAAACTTTTACTGGAGAGGTAGGAAGTGATGCAATGACTTCTGCCGCTATCCTCACAGTATCATCTACCTCAGTGGCTTCTTCCTGTTCATCACTGTCATCTTCAATGTCTTTTATTATAACTATTTCAGTACTCCGTTGGTGAAGATGGTATATGTTCTTCCATGTGGCATTTGCAGCCTTCACAACCGATTCAATATTGTTAATCAGAATCAAACAAGTATTGAACTTCAGTGTCATCTTATTTTCATTCTCCTTCAATGCCTTCTTTATTTCATCATTTTTCAAGCTCAGTATTAACTGTCTCAGGGTTTGATCAAATATGTCTTTTACAGTTTGCTTTGCATTGGTCCATCTCATTTTTATTAGATCTAATAATGCTGCTGGAATCTGTGGGGCTATTTCATCAGGAGAGTATTTCAACTATCCCATCTTTTCAATGATAGCATCTTCAATCTCCTTTTGTTCTATTTCTTATCTTGTTTCATATTTTAAAGATTTTATATTACTTACTCCAGATCCTGATCCTTCTCTAAAAAGTTTGATCTTCTCTTGAAGGGTTAGAGGAGGTCTTTTGAATATTATATCTTTGTCCTGTTTGTCTGCTTTACCCCTTGGACTTCTTCTTGTAAATATGGCAATGGGAGGCTTAGGTGCCTTGGTGATGAATACCTTTCCTTTCTTCTTTGCAGGTTCTGGTTCCTCTATTTTCTCATCCTTTTCCTCTTCTTCTTCAGTGTCTTCTCCTTTGTCCTCGGTTAGCATTTGCATTTTGGCTATCCTCTTCTTTCCTTTATTTACTGCTTGTGGAAGCTTTATGCTTAATTCAATTCTCACTTTGGCTTCTTCATATGTTCCAAAATATAGAGCTTTGGGATTAACAGGCTGATTAAGGAGGGCTTCAATGATATTCTTTGTCTCATCAATGTTTACCTTATAAGGAAGAGGTTTTACATGTACAATCCTCGGTTTAGCTGCTTGAATGTATACTCTGTCATAGTCCACCATGAAACAAATGTCATCCTTATAATCCTCCACCAACTTTTGTGGAATCCGAAATCTATCATTCATTTTCTCTTTAAAAGACTCAAAATAACTATCCATGATGCTCTCAAAATTTTCACCCATTTCTGAAATATATTCATTTATCTCATAAAGAACTGGCACATCCTTTCTCCATATTACTTTTCCTTTGGAAGGGAACAATTTCTGAACATAGAAAAATAAATAGACCAGTAGAGATCCAAACTTACATGGATTGTTGTTGGAAGTTTGAATGCTTTCCATGTTCTTGTTAAATTGTTTTAACAACAAATCTGCAAGGTCAAATGATAAATTATTCTTTACCACCTTGTATGCTAGGTCAATGGCTTCACAGGATACACTATTCTGTCAACTTGAACTATATATTTTATGGGCAATGATGTGTGTTCCAAACTTTAGTTCAGCATCAGTAATGCTGCTTACTTTCATGCCTCTACCGTCCCACTTGGCTAGGGTTTTCTTCTCCAGTTCCGGCCGACCTAGGGTTTATGTAGCTTTAACTTTGTTTAACATGGGAAGACTGGTGATTTAATGAATCATCTTCTTAGTGATCTCTATGGGTTTCTCAAGCCAAATCTTGCCTTCATGTACATGGCTGGGAATGTATCTAACCCATTTCTCCCAAAAGTTTTGAGGTAAATGTGTAATGTGAACTAATCCCTTGTCTTCCAGATGTTTGTGCTTGGGTTTTAGAACACCATTCACACATAGTTCCTCATGCACAATATCTAGCTCTAGGTTTCCCATCTCTTGAATTGCACAATTGAAATGATTGTAAATATCGTTAACAAGTAGTACCTTAGGACGAATTTGAGATTGAGCTCCGTTCGGATCTAGGGCTGCTGCAATTGTGGGCATGAGTTTGAAATCTGGTGTGCTCCATTCCCCTTTGATTATCATTTCTGTTCCTTTCGTCGCTGAAGTGCTGGATGATGCCATGGTAGCTCACAAAGAATTCTTTTCGCAAAAGTGTTTGAATCACTGGATTGCTCTTGAAATTTTCTGCTCTGAAAGTGCTAAAGTTCATGGTGAAGAATGAGTTTGATTTCTTGCCTTTTGTTTACAACTCTATCATTAATGCTCAGTAAAAATTAGGGTATGAATTCTGACAGACTGTCACCCACTATGAATTAATTGCTTGGTAAAGACTTCGTAACTCGATGAGCTCAAGAATTCATGTTGCTCCGACCTCGCTCGGTAATCATATTAGACCGCTCCCGACGTTGCTCGTTAAAGACTGATACCAACCTTCCTGTGATCTTATTGCATCTTGTATGCTGATTTAGATCTTTCTTTTAATTTAGTTCTGGAACTGCTTGAAATTTGTCTATTAGAATACAGTTCCAGTGCTCTCTTGGGAATTTAGTTTGAGTCGGTAGAGCCACCGATTCCATTACTTGGACTGGTTTGCTCGGTAGATTTAGGAATCCACTTTTGTCTCATCTATTTCCTGGTCTTAGTTGCTTCATTCTTCTCTCCATCTTCAACTTCACTAGCATTCATGCAATTTCTGGCTATGTGACCGAGTTTAGTGCATTTGAAACATCTTACGGTAGTATCTCTTTTCCTTAGATGATGTTTTATGCAGTTCATGCCAATGTGTCCATATTCTCCATAGTACTAACATCTACACCAGGTGTTGTAATCCCATCCAAACATTGCTTTCATAATTTGTTCTGTTGGATTGAATGTTTTGGATCTGCACTCGGATGCCTTGTGACCTTATTTGTTGCATTTGTGACAATTACCTTTGAATCTTGGTTTTTCCCTTCATTCATTTGCTTTGTGACCATGCTAGTTGTAGTTGTAGCATTTTCCATTGAATTCTGCTTTTTCATTGCTCCAACATTTATTTGAAGTATGTCCTATTTTTCCACAATGATTACAAGTAGGTTTCTGATTCCTTTGAGTACCTTGCTTAGAAGATTCACCTTCTGCTTTGTATCCAAGTCCTGCTTTTCCTTTCTGCCTATGAAGATTTCGATCATACAGTTGATCTAAGTCTTCTTGGCTTTTCAGCATTCTTTCATTGATTTGTTTTTCGATGTTTAGGTCATCCACCAATCTTTGATTGATTTTCTTTTCAGATCTTAGTTCTTCTCTTGTGCTTTCTATTTCTGAACTTAGAGTCAGAATTTCCTCATTTGTATGGGAGATCTGATCAATTAGGTTTTCTAGCTGAAGGGTTTTATTTTGGACTTCATTGTTCCTTCCATCTAATTCATCTTTCAACTTGTTTCTTTGTTCTAAGATCTCACAAAATCTTGTTGAGTGTAGTTCTTGTTCTCTTTTTAATTTTCTCACTTCTTCCTGCAGAGATCCATTCTTTTCTAGGAGTTCTTTGACAGCATTGTTTGCTTCATCTGAGCTATCTGAGGGAAAAAGATCTTCAATCTTTTCTTCAATGTAATTCTGATCATTCATCTGATTTGCAAGTTCCTTCCTTCTTCTCAGGGTTTGGGAAAGATGTTCTTTTGCTTCTTTAAGTTTAACTATGGCCACTTCCAGATCTAGCTTTTCATTTTCAATCACCTTGTTCAGTTTGAATACCTCCATTGTCCTGCATCTTTGCTCAAGCTAGTTAAGCTTTATCTTGAGAACAAATATAGCTCTGATACCAATTGTTGGAAATATTCAGGAATTAACCAAGTTACTAAGAGGGGAGTGGTGAATCATTAATTACAAATTTTCTTTCAATAATAGATGTATTAACATATAGTTCACTTTATCCTTATATAGAAAGCATGAAACTTAAAAGCATTCACAACAATGACACATAGATTTGGTTACCCAGAAACCTTCCAAAAAGAAAGTAAAACTGGGGTGGGGATGAAACCCACAAAGCTTTAGTACTCTAGTATAAAGTTGGCCAGTTAAGGCTTACAATTGATCACTTCTGATGATCTACCCTGCTAGGAGCAATAAGGACTACTAGGTCCACCTTGTTAGAGGTTTTACAAACATACAATGAAGTATGCACTCGGTAAAGAGATTTTTACAAAAGACTATTAAGTCTACTTGGTTAGAGGATTTCAAGCTAATTCACCTATTAGGATGAAATAGTAGATCTCTTACTTTGCAACTAGATTGCTGAATGAGATTCGCTGATGTACTGATCACCTTCTGTGATGGATTTATCTTTGCTGCTTCTTATACTACTGTAGCCCTTTGTAATTCCCTTATCTCTGCTTTTCTCTTCTTTTTCATATTCATTCTCATTACTAATTACATCTTGGTATTTTAACAACATTGTTTATATACAAGTTTAAATAATTAATTACAATTATAATTACAAAGTCGGCTTGAAAAATAAACATAAGTGCTACTAAGTCGGCCCAAGTATGGTTGCACGGTTCCTGCAAACTAACTCGGTGACTTTCTGATACTCGACGTCCACTGCAGTACTCAGCATCATCATGCACTCGGTACAAGTGAAGGCATGGTTCATACTAACCACTCAGTAGGTTCTGAACTCGGTAACTACTGGTGACTCGGTAAACATAATGTCACTTGGTTTATACTGTCCTGCTCGGTTTGCACTGTCCTGCTCAGTTTACACTGTTCTGCTCGGTTTGCACTATTCTACTCAATTTGCACTGTTCTGCTCGGTTTACACTGTTCTACTCGGTTTGCACTATTTTGCTTGGTTTGCACTCAGAATGCAAATAAGTGTTGTCACTAGTGGCAATCCTACTTAATGCCAACACCAACTTTATACTGCAGTACTAAAGCTTTGTGGGTTTCATCCCCACCCCAGTTTTACTTTCTTTTTGGAAGGTTTCTCGGTAACCAAATCTATGTGTCATTGTTGTGAATGCTTTTATGTTTCATGCTTTCTATATGCATAAGGATAAAGTGAACTATATGTTAATACATCTGTTATTGAAAGAAAATTTGGAGTTACTGATTCACCCCTCCCCTCTCAGTAACTTGGTTAATTCCTAAATATTTCCAACATATCTCACACATATGCTCTATCTATTCAGAGAGCACAATCCATTCAGAAAGAATAGCACACACACACACACACACACACACACACACACACACACACACACACACACACACACACACACACACACACACACACACACACACACATATATATATATATATATATATAATATACAACATGAATATTCAACAATAATATTCCAGTTCAAGTTTGAACTTCAATAAAAAGAACTACAAAACTTGGGGCTACGATCCCATTAACTGATCTTAACTTAAATTTAGAAATAGTTGAGAAATATTTATTTTTAAGGTTGAAAAATATAAACTTCATTATTGAACACTATATTATTTAGAATGCATTGTCCATCTTCTATCTCACACATATTCGGAGAGTACAATTCATTCTAAAAGAACATCCCATATTCATATATATATAATTCTTCATCTGTCCATACGATGGTTTTTGAAATTTAGGGTTAAAGTTTTTTATGGGAGTTATGAACTAGCGAAGTGATGGATGAAGACCTCATCTACAACATGATCACTCAATAATAATAGGGTCCAAACTTTAATGTCAAGAATCATAGTACCATTGTTAGGCCATTTTCCTATCATTGCAAATAATCCAAAGAAAATGGTCTTAACTTGTGAAAAACCCTAGAGGTTGTCTCACCCTACCTGCAAGCTTGTTTTGATCTATGAAGAAGATCTATGATGTTTCATGGCTTGCACCCTTAGCCATGGATAGTCCAGGGTGTCATGAAGCTCTAGTTTAGATCACATGTGCTCAAGTGCAAAAATTAGGTAGTTTGAAGGTCTGAGAAATAGGATTTTAATCCATGTCCAAGGTTTCATGAAATTTTTTGAAGTCCAAAACCTTGGCCTTTTCTATTTCTTTGTTACCTTTTTCCTAGTCACTTAATGTCCCTTTCTACACATGTTTTATTTCCCATGCTGGGTATTTTATTCTATTTGGTGACTTGGCAACTAAGTGTTCACGTATTCTCCAAGTCCTGGTAGTCAATGGCTTAACATCTAGTGACCTGGTGAGTGGTCTTAGTTTCCTTCAATCGCTGAATCTCCAAATGATCTGGTCAAGGCATGAGAATTTTAGAGATTAGACAAGGACTCTTGATGCAGTTCAAGATCAGTGGTTGGTGCTGATTCTCCAGATAAAACCCATGGTTAGTAAAAGATTCAGTGATCACTCAAAGTCCTTTTTTTGCATGATCTCCAAATGGGCTTGGCTTAAGTCAAGGGTTTATTTTTGGTGGTCAAGTCATTTATTCAACGAGCTGGCAACTAAGGCTTTCACATGTTCTCATGATTTAACCCAAGGTCATGCATTTATCTAGTGATTCAAAGATTGCCTTGGTCATGTAATTTCTGAATCTAATCATAGTTAAGGGTAGGTCAACTCTTTCTCTTTGTCACTGAATCACTTGATTAAAGGTGAATTAAGTTCTGGGCTCAATGATTCAACAATAGCTGCAAGATGAGGAGAAGATCAATGGTTAGCATGTGATCTTGAGATATAACTAAGGTTAAGTAAATGATCTAGTGACTTGGTGAATAAAGGCTTTCATGTGTTCTTGTGATTTAACTAGGGTCAGGCCAAACATCAAGTGATCACGAGAATGCTTTGGTCGTTGGATCGCTAGATAGAGTTTGGTTAAAGATCAAGGTTTCAAGATTGAATCTAGGTCGTTGATGAAAATATGATTGGGTGATGGTCGCTTGTTTGTTAGATGGAACACAGGGTTAAGAAAAGACTTGGCGATCATGTGAATGCTTCATTCATGTGATCTCTAGACCAGAACAGGGTTAAGGTTAACATTCAGTGACCTCGAGAATGCCTTTAGTCATGTGTTCACTGGATCTAGCATGGGTTAGGGGAAGCTTTCCAAGGTTATGATAAAGAATTTGTAGGTCAAATTTGATCCAATAGAGGTTGTGATTCTTCCAAGGAAAAGTGCTCAAAAGATAGTGATCGCAGCATTGTGACAGCCATCTGATCTTCCTGATTTTAAAGATTGATAAAGTGATGGGTCTGGTTGCCAAGTCATGTTAAGGTTCTCACTTCTGATTGGATTCCAAGAAAGATGACATAGCTAAGTATTTTTAAAAGGTTAAGTTGAATATTATGTCAATTAATGGGAGCCGCCCGATGTGCCAGAAGGACTAAGATCAACGGCTATGTTTTAAACTTGATCAGTTAATCATTGCCACTAGAAATTTAAAATATTTAAGGGTTTTCTATGAGTAAATGACTAGTTATTTAATGCTTGGGAAGCCAATCTACTTGATTTGATCTTTTCTACTATCACAGTATGACCCAGAAATGATGCTTCTCTATGGAGGAGATCCATGTTATCAAAAAATGGGTGAATTAGTCATGCCAATTATGATGCAGGTAAAGTAAATAGGGAGCTCAAATGATGAAGATTCCAGTCTCTAAATGTACTAGTCAAGATTTTGGCCATAAATGAAGATCAAATTCATACTTGATTGCTCCAGATTTCCTATCATGTCTTGTCTGCATTAATTTTCCTATTCTCCAGATTGATGAAAGTGGTTGAAAACCCTAGTTCTATCCTAGCTATCTGAAACTTGTTGTATCCTTTCTTTAGGATTCCAAGAGAGCTAGTGACTATATATAGTAGTTTGATCTATTTTTCAATGGATGGTGAAATCGGTAACTGAATAGAGAGAGCTTGGATTTAGGGTTTGGTTCTAGTATTTGTTATTTTTCAATGTATTGATACTGAAAATTTTAATGAGAATACACTTGAATTCCAGTTTCAGATTTGTGTATGTCTTCTTATTTTGATCTTGAATTCTTATATGTTAATGTTACAAAGTAATTTAATGTATGGTTTACAAAGTAAATTGTGAAATTGTCTTTGAGTTCCTTCCAAAGTCGGGATTAAATCCTTAACGATAGTTTCAAAGAATTCTTGGCTAAATGAGAGTTTGATGTCCAAGTGTGGGAGTGAGAGGAATAATAGGAAAAGCACTTATTCTAGATTTGGATGTGTTTGAGTTAGGTTTTTAGTTGATATATGTTGTATTTGAATTTGTGCCCTAGGATAAGACACTAATCTCTTCTTAGGAAATAGTTCTCCATCATCAACCAATTTATAAATGATAAAATCTTTAAATCAATGTTCCAAGGACAATAATGCTTGATATTTTTTGATTCATTTAAGAAGTGAATCAAAGGTTTACCCACCTAAGCATTAAATCTCAAAGTGCAGGAGGATCATTCTCTTGATCCTTGTTAATTTTCCCTTTTCCTTGTCAAATTTGGAGTGGTGATAGAGTCAGTGACATTTGTTTGTCAATCATATTGTAAATCTACAAGTAGAAAGAAAAGGAACCAACAACCATAATTTAATGATTCTATACATATAGTTGATCTTTAAAATAAGAATCAATTTGGAAAGATTTATTAGTAACAATGATAGAAAAAAATCATACCCATTAACTCCTATCTTAAATTTAGAAAGCACTAACCCTTCTTGTTCTATCTACACATTTGGTCTATCAAACAATATAATGATTACTAATATGATAAGATATAGTGCCAAGTTTCCACCAATGTGTAGGATGGTCAAATTTTTGTACTTGAATCACTACCCTCTTCTCATAACCCTTCTTAAGATGCTCATCCCAAGCCTGGATATCCAAAACCCATTGTTCAGATTATTCCTGACAAAGAAAATGATTGGTGATTATCTTCCTCTCACTCACCATATATTTTTCATCTCTTGGAAAATGGTTGATGGTGATTGATGAAGAAGATTTGAAAATGATGATTGATCCAATTCATTTTGGTGCAAGATTTTCAAATCTTCTTCATAATCATCATCAACATGGCCAATTTTGCAAAACTAATTCTGCATATACAATGAATTTGGGCTCAAATAATGAGCACGCCCACCAAAAATAAAATTCCACATGTTGATGATGAAATAAATCAAGATGAATTACTTTCAAATTAATTCTCTCTATAAATATTTTGGATTCAAATGAAATATCAAATTGATGAATAAATAGTATCATGGAAATTCAAATGAGATATCAAACTAATGAATAAAATCAACTACGTGCCAGCAAATAAAAAATTATTATGGGAATGAAAGATCCATTTTTATAGTAAATTCCATGTAAGAAGCACACATCGCAAGCCATTGTGCATCCATCACTTCAAATGCAATGCAGTAAAGAAAATCAAATGCCCGTTCATCTCCTGCAAATACAAATTAATCAATCAAATGTTAATCTTAAATTGAAGACTTTGTCAATTTTCTAATCACCTACAAGAGCACTTCGTTACTAAAACATCTCAACTTAAATGTAGGCATTTTCCATGTACACCAAATACAAATACTCTAATATTTTTTTATATTGTGGCAGTTGTGCCAGTAAAGTCATCTACATAAGTACAATATTACTACTGAAAATAAATGCTAAATAATCCAATATTATAGGATTTTAAGAAGACAGACTTGATAGAATCTTCAAGAATATTACTCCTACTATAGTGCTAGGCCTTGCTACAAATGTTATAGATGTGTGAAGCTGAATGGGACAAGTCTTGTGGAATTCAAAATAATAATACAATGTTCATATATTTTTCCATATCAAAAGATGACATGTGACATGGTTTCCACCATCTACTAACACTTAATGTTTCCATAGCTCACAACAACCATCATATGGCAATGTCTTGAAGATACAATTCTAAAAAAGAGCATTTTAGAAAAACAAGTTTAGACCATATCAATCAGAATCAATATATAATGATATAGACTCTTTGGACTCGATGCACAAAATGGATGAGACATTCATGCTTACTTATTCAAATATCAACATGAAGGAAATCTAGTTGAACAAGAAGAATACACACTAGATCAAAGATCTAGCATTTGGATAAGCATGAATGTTATGTTTACACTAGCTATAGTGAATGGATATTCCCACATAGATCTATCACCTGCCTTCTTTTGAAGTAGATGCTGAAATGATATCTAGACAAAATGTTTGAAGAGAATATCATGTCAGATTTGACAATTCCAAAGAAAACATATTATACTTCATTGTTACACATAATATTCATCATAGAAGAGACCCTTGCAACTGAAGTTGAAAACTATCTGTGCAATTAAAATGAAGACCCATGAACCATGCAATTAAAGTTATCATGTATAAGAAGAGCATACATATATTAGGAATCATTATTATGGTAGAAATAATTATTATGGATAGAAAATATAATGACCAACATGAAAGTACAATGACCAAGATACAAGTAGCATAGATGTGAGTAATAACATCCACCCAAATTTGAGCTTGCCTCTTTTCTAGGAAGATATTACTAAAACACATTTTGTTCCATCTCTTAAACTTATACTTTATGTATTTTTTACCAATTTTTTGCATCCATCTCAAATAGGGAGAGCTTGGGTAGGTCTGATAAAATCAAATGAAAGGGTACATTTGTTCATTTTAAATCTTAATTTTCAAGTTTAGTGTTTAACTGAAAAGAATAAAATGCATAAAAAATAGACCATTTCATTCATGAAAAGAACATTATATTGTTATGAAAAGTGTTTACAAAAGAATAATATTACAATTACATGTTTTTTTACTTTTAGTTCTTTCATTTCATCTACAAAAGAGAAAGTATAAATAACCCACACAAGCCATAGGACAACTATGAAAATAGATACAAGTAAATGAGATGTATGCAAGAATGACAAGTAGTAGATAAAGGATAGGGATCCATCATTTCCTGGTATAATGATGAATCCCCACATATCATTAGGAGGTCTCTTCTTCCTTTTTTCCATATTTGTCTTTAGAATTCTCCTTATGAACATTGGCCTGCAGGGTGGTAAAAATAATGTTAGAAGAGAAATGATAGGTCTTAGTCCTATACCTGCTAAACATCAAGTGCATGAATACTTTTAAATAAATGAATCAAAGAGTGGAAAATAAAATATTAGAAAGAAGACATTCAGAACTAAATGTTTTAATCTAAAACTTAGTTTTATGTGCAGGAAAAAGTATACATTTATTGTTTAGTTGCATGTGGAGAAAAATGTGGCTCCCACAAGGGTTGAGCCTAACATGTCAATGGGAAATAAAGATGGAGATCTTTGAAGGATAGATATATAATTTATCTATGTTATGGGCTATTAAAAGGACATATTATTCAGTTTGAAACCTTTTAGTCTAATTTTTCAGCTGAGAAGAGGTCATATTCTAAACACTTGCATCAAACTATTAAAGTGATAGGTCATTTGTACCTGAAACATTTTAGTTTGGATTGACTCATGAATAGATCAAATCAATTGAAGGATATATCAATTCCAAGTTGAGGCATCAATCATAAAGGAAAAAGTACAAGAACATCATGAAAAGTAAATACAATAAGGTACAATAGTTATCTCATATAAAATGCTAAGAGACATCAAATTAACAGATAAAATTATAGTGGTGTTACGAAGAAAGAATCAATAATTACATGTCAAATATAATCTCATAATTACTAGTGAAAAGATGGAGAAAATGCTATAGAGAAAGGTCATATGCCTCAAGGAGCATTTACAAGTCCAAACACTGACATAAGAAATCATATCATGAATATATAGTACACATTTCTATTATGAATAAAGAACATACATATCTTAAGGTATAGTAAAAAAATATGAGATTGTTGTCTTAAAGATAATAACTGTGAATTTAATGATAGAAGGTTTCCTTAGTGCATCTATAGCTTATAAGAGATAGTGATCAGATATAGGTTTAAGGATTAATGCCTTGCTAAAAGATATGTAACAAACAATGACTAATTATGGCCCAAGAATATGAATAGAGAGAAAACATGATTGAGTTACATAGAGATTATAATAATCAAGAGTACATGTCTCTGTGAAAATAGAGAGAACACCATGATCAAGGAACAAATATTTGGAAGAAACACCTTTATTTTCAAGAGTAGAACAAAGTCATCATTTCATATGCATGACCAAATATAAAATCTATCATGGTACATAAATGATAAGTTGAAGTATATTAAGGTACTGTAATACCAAAGGTTAAAATAGATCAAGTGTTAAGAGATAACTATGATATGATTTAATCCTTAAGGAGAAAACATATTTCAGATATCTAGAATATGAGAATGTATCAAAAATGATATAGTAACATATATATACCAATGAGTCACAAAGCCATAAGGGTCATTAATACATTAGTGAAGTTAATAACAATACAAGGTGAGAGAAAAAGTAATGTTTTCAACTTTAGTTCATATTCACTATGACAAACATTCTATCGGCATTTTATATGCAAAGGATAGGTTAGTGTGGATTCACTTGAATTTAATTTCCTCTTAATCAAAGTCTCTTATAAAAGTCAAAGGAATACTATTTTACTAATTTAAATACTTGAAATAAATAATAATAAACTTACAACCTTTTGTTACCAATTATTTTAGGTATGGGTTCCAATGAATATAGACAATTTGTTTTACCTTATAATTTTTTTCTATCTTATGGGCTCCAATAAATATAGTTTATTCAAGGGATGAATCACATCAAATTTTGGTCCCTTGGTGATGCATATGCCTAAGTAGGGTTTAATTCAAAGCTATACCCCCTTAACCTTGGAGAGTTTCTACCTACCTAGGACTAATTGAATTGGCTATGGATCCATAGAAAACCAAAATGAAATGTCACCAGGTACAACTTTCAAGAGTCATCCTCGGACATGTTTTCTCACCTTTCTAAGACAAAAATGTCATCAACATTCTACATAACCTTCAAGAAGAATGTTCTTGTAGCTGTATTTTTTAATGCCCTCTTTTCAAATTTTAATACTACTATTGACTTATAGCAATGAATGTTCCACAATCTAGATACATCATCCAAGTCTCTTTAGAATGTAGTAAATAAAATTTTGAAATGATTACATGTGATCTATTGGTGCTTTCAAAATTCCATATAGTTTTGAGCCCATAATCAGTGAATTTTCCTAAGGCAAAGTTTGTGTCCTTCAAAGAATAGTTTAAAAGACCTAAGTTCAAGTGCATATAACAAAGGGCCCATTGATTTTCATGGGATGGTGGTTAAGACATGTGTTCCTTGTATTTAATTTCATATATGCAATTAGTTACAACTCCCAGAATCCAATTCTAATAAGTTTTGAGGGTACCCATTTGGAGGCCTGTGCTCAAATCTGCACTTTGCATCCTGTTTGGTTTTTATTTAAGGGCCTACTTCGGGGGTTTGCATCTGAAACCTAGTTGATATTCATGATAAAAGTAATATTGCATCATATTTTAGGCATGAGATTGTGTCTCCATGCCCTTTTTCAAGTTCCTAAAGGTTTGTATGATCAGTTTACCAAGATTTTTTTGTTTGCATTTTATTTAGTTTTTTTGAATGTGGGAATGCAGTTTTGAAGTTGCCTACTTTGAGGTCATGCAAGTTATGTTCAGTTAGTGGGTAGGAGGAATTGAAGGTTATTTCATAATGTAGACATGGAAGTGACTCCTCTTGATAAGTTTTGGACCATGACCAATCTGATTGATCACTTTGCTTGATCAATTCCAAGCCCAGTTTATGCATTTTTACTATGTTTCAATTCAGGATTTTCTGGAGAGGTAACTTTGAGGATTATTTTTGGATAATTGGTTGATCACTTTGGGAATATGATTATAGCCTTGTTTTCTATGCATGAGATAGATCATTCACCCAGGGTTTCAAACCATGAGGGTTCCATTTGGGGGGATTGCAAGATCAAACAAAAAGTGTTTTGTGCTAATGAAAAGTGTGGATAGAATAAACTCACAAAGTAACCATTTTATGAAATTCATAGCTTTTTGGGAGATGGTTATCTCCAGTTGAGGGTTGTTTTTTTGTGTTCCTTGCATATGATTTTTTTGCTACATTCAGTGGCTTACTTTCAGCTTGTCTTTTGATATTTTTAAATAATCTCCTTCCGAGGCAGTTTGTAGTGATTTTAGTTTGTGTTTGTCGACAATTCTGAAAAGGTGATTTCAACTTTTAAAATCTCCTTCCCTATTCGTCTTTAGGTGAAGCCATTTGATATGGTGATTATCTATACTAAAATTTTTGTATCTGCCAAGTTTTGGCTTCCAGTGATTAGTCTTGAGCAGTGTTTTAAAGGGGTGATTGGAGACAATTTATTTAGTTTGCCGA
The DNA here is from genome assembly GCA_027943335.1 of Chamaecyparis obtusa. Lineage (NCBI taxonomy): Eukaryota > Viridiplantae > Streptophyta > Pinopsida > Cupressales > Cupressaceae > Chamaecyparis > Chamaecyparis obtusa. The sequence goes on from BSBK01010112.1 coordinate 375,642, forward strand.
CTGGAAAAGTATTAAAAATTGAAGTTTTTAAATGCTCGGTTATCCATATTGGATCCAGTTGCAAGAGCCAGTCATCTCGGTAATGTTTTTGAAGTCCAGGAATTTGAATTCAAATTTTTTTTAAGCCGGACCCATTTGGGGTCCAGCCTGCTTCATTATTTTAAAAGTAGAACTTTGTCGGCTTCATTACATAGAGCCGCTGGCAATTGATAAATTTAAGGAGGAAGGAAGGAAAGTAAATACATGGACTTTGGAATTGGCCCCAGAGATGATGTTGATAAGATTCGAATAGAAAAACATTCAAGTCAAAAAGAGAATCTTAAAGAAGAAGAAATAATTGGAACTTGTTTGATGCTCAAAGGCAAAATTGTGTGCCTAACAGACATGGAGTTTTGCTCTAATTTATGGCCTAGAAATATCTTCAAAGTTGATCATGAATGATGGGAATTCCATAATAGTGTCGAATGCTTTCTCTTTGAAACAAATGAACATGCCATTTATTTATGAGAAATAAGTATGCCAAATATGTATTATCCTGTGCACACCATGGAATTAAAATGGAATGTTGCATATAAATGGAGTGCTGCATATAAATGGAGTGTTGTATATAAATGGAATGTTGCATATAAATGGAGTGTTGCATATAAATGGAGTGCTGCATATTAATGGAATGTGGCATGTTGCATGAGCATACATATAGAGTGTTGTTTGCAACACATAGGGAAAGAAGGGGGAGCTTGCATGAGCCTCCTTGGGGTTTTGCAGAGGGCTGTCTAGGATGTTTGCAGTGGAGGGAAGTGTGCATTATATAATAAGAGCTGATGCATGAGCCACTAAATAAAAGAAAAACAATGCACAAGGACCAGTGTTAGAAAGAAGTGACTCACACAAGGGAAGAAATGAGTGCATGAGACAAAGGAGCCTTGCGTAAAAGCCAATGAACAAAGGCATGCCAGTGATTGCTTGCAAGAATGTATTAATGAAAGGACAAAACAAAAATGAAGTCACGTGCATGCTAGTCTAAAGAAGAAAGTCACGCATAGCCTGGGGATAAAAACAAAATCCAAATAGTGTGCATGTGGGTTTATCCCACATGCACACCATTTTGGTGTTTTAAAGTATTTTTAAGCAAATGGGCTCAGAGTAAATCTAAATGAAGAAAGAAGAGAGGCTAAGTGCAAGCCTCTGCCTTGTGGGCCCACATAAGTTTGCGTTCCAACTGGGCATTATAGACCAATTTTTAAATAAGTCTTTGGATACTTCAAAATCTTAGTCCCACATTGATCTCGGAATGGAGATTTCAAATGTATGAATACAACACCACTCACATATGAAATTAGAAGAAAGAGCAGGAGGCTTTGCATGCACGTGCATGGAGGTGCCTTGGCAAGCATGCTAGCGGGCTGGAGCTAAGAAATTTTGTAGATGAGTCAGTGAGATGACAAGGATGGAGGAGGACACTATTGGAAATTTGGTTGAGTTGATTACATAGATGTTGTCATTATGGAAACATATGATCCACATGAAGATCGCATAGGTCAGAGAGCAAGTATGACAGAGCGCATTGTAAATTTGTCTAAGTGTGAGACAATATTTTTACCAGTGAACCTGGACAAAGTTTTTGTTTGCGATGTTGATTGGAGTAAGTTCAATGCTTGCGCACTTGAACATAGACTATATGATGTCTATTGAACACCCATCTCAAAGTGCAAGTCAGTATGACATGTATGAAAGAAGTTATGATAGTTTTACCAAAGATAATGTCAAGCCGACAAGACAGAATATGAAGACAAAACTAGTAAAGAGTTAAGGGATTATTTTGTTTATCAAAATAATGACTTAGCAATATAAAGGGACAACATCCTAGATGTTAACCCTTGGATAAAGCTATTGGTATAAATGTAATTGTAATTGTAATTGTAATTGTAATTGTAGTAAGAACACAATAGTGTGGACAAGTGATATGATGCGAATTGTATGAAGCATATGTGATAGTGATAGTGAAAGAGCAGCGAAGAGATATTGATGCAAGCCGTATAAGGTTATCTGGTAATCACATAATCAATGTATATTGTACATTACTTGTTTGGGCAGTGGGCTCATCTGGTAATCACATTTTGTACTACCAACTCCTAATAGGGTTGAGGCTTCTAACAAGGCCTATAGTCCCTTAATCAGGACTGATACACTATATGTTTGTAATAGACTCCTAACAGAGTCAACATCATTAACAAGATACTTTTGACTAGTGGATCTTTATGGGTACCATCCCCATCAAGGTTTTCCCTTGGCTAGGGTTTCCTCGAGAACAAATAATGTGTTATGAGTTCTTTATTGTTATGCATGTTGTTTAGCTTCTTATGTTATGCATGTATAAAGATAATCTATTATATCCATAATTGGGCAAAAGACAAAGTTTATAGAATATTGATTCACCCCCCCCTCTTAGTATTCCATATTTCTAACAAACACATGGCACCCAGTCACGTGATCGCGAGATAAAACCAGCAATTAGGTGAAAATTCAAAGATTTGGAAGTGGTGGTTAGTTGACCGTGTCACTGGATCTCTGAATTCCAGTGGTCAAGTGGCTAAAATTCATAGATTGAGAAACTATCACAATCACGTGTTCACCAGATGCTAGTAGTTAGAGGGCAAAAATTTGGAGATCACGAGATTGCCCAGTCACCAGATAAAGTGGTGGTTAGCTTTAACATTTAGTGATCTGGAGGAATGCATAGTCACGTGTTCGCTTTATTATTGGTGGTTAAGCAAGAAAATTCAGAGACTTGGAGATGAGCTTGGTGTCGCTAGGTCACCTTAGCATTCAGAGACTTGGAGATAAGGCTTGGTCACCCAATCTTTGAATTTAACCCAAGGTTAAAAGAAAATTTTGAGATTCAGAGATAAAGAGGATTCACTCATTCTCTAGATAAACCCATGGTTAAAGAATTCATTCAGAGATCTAGAGAATAATGCATTCGCCAGATCTCCAAATAGGTGGGTAACCCAAGTTTAATGACTGAGCATCAAATCATATAATGACACTTGGTGAATTCTGGTAAGGACTAAGCATAAAGGCTAGATTTAAAATGAAAAAAGATTAAATAAAGTGATACAGTTTGCACAAAGAGATTAAATGCAAAAATTTAAATGGCAGAGTATGCTTAGAGAATTAATGCTTGGAGATTCATTTTGTATCCAAATATAGGCATATAATATGTTTTCAGAAACGAGAGAAGACGAGGAATGCAATGGCAATGGTTAAAATTAGATTTGAACAAGTTGGTAAGAACAGTAAATGCCTTTCTAATCCGAGATCTAGATTTAGTGAAAATATTTCTTTCAGACAGGACAAATTTGTAAATCCGGCAAAGGAGAATGGATCATATCTTTTGTAGAATTAGATTTCTTAAGGAAATAAGATTTCTTGATTCTTACAAGGCCTTCTTCAGTATTGATTTAATTTTCTCGGAAGGGAGGAAGCTGATTTTTTGGGAATGTCTTGCAGAGGTGTCAGTTATCAAACAAACAGATCAGATATTAGCTCAGTCATCAAAAGTTTTTTGTCTCTCCACCGTTTGAAGGTCCTCAGTTATTTTTTGTCTTTTATTGTTTTAGGTTTAGGGCTAAACCATGCAAAGCTTGTTGCATCCTTATGTAGACACCTAAAATTGTCCATTCACACTAATGTTAATTTTTATTAATATTTTCCCTTAACATTATGGTTAATTTTATTAATTGACTATATTTGTTATATTCTTCAATTTATTTAATTAAATTTACTTTAATTAAATAAATTCATTTTCCCTTTATATTTAAATTTTATTTAAATACTTTAATATATTGAATTTAATTTAATATATTATCCCTCCATTCCCTTTTATAAAATAATTTTTATTTATTTTATTCCTTCACTAGCCTAAATTTCTTCTAAACCATGATTAAATTTATTTTATTTTAATTTAATCTTTTTTCCCTTTTTCCCGTGCTTACCTTTTTCTAAATATTCCTCTAATCTTAATTAAAAGGTGGATTATCTCTAAACATGTGCATGATCACATTTTCCAAGGTGGCCACCTCCCCATCTCTTTTCTCCACCAATCATTTTTAAATTCCCTTTTTCTCTCTCAAATGAAGGTTGACTTTTGCCACTTCACATTTTGCCTCTTCATCTTTTTAAAACCCTACCTAACATTTAATCTTGGCCAATCATTCTTTTGCCTCTTAATCTCCATCGTCCAATTCTTTTCATTTTCTATAAAAGGAGGCCTCACTCCTCACTTTAGGTATAAGTTTTTATTCTTCTTGATCTCTTAGCTCTTGCATCTTCTAGCATTTTTAATCATTCTATTTCTTTTCTTCATTGCAATCTAATCTTGTTCTTAGATCTTAATCTTATTTCATTATCATATATTTTAATCTTGTTGCATTCATTATCATAGTCTTTAATCAATCTTGCATGAATCCTAATTTTTATCATTTGTGGAGCTTGGGGAAAGTTCCTTATACTTGTTCTCAATCCCTTCACCATCATTTAGTTTGTATCTCCTAGTTTTTCATTTCATTTGTGTTGGGAGATCATACACACATAATCTCAAAGAGAAAATCAAACAAGGTTTTGTGTCCCTTGTTTTAGCTCATCGGAGGTTGTAGTGAAGATTACTTATTTTGTTGCATTTGAAATTACTAACATCTAATGTGTTTGTTTGGTGTTTTTGGTGTTTTTATTTGCAGAAAATAGGTTCAAATTTTCATTGCATACATTTTGGCACACCTGATGGGACTCACATCCCTATTGGATCTACACTTTTGAAGATTTTTCTATGCTAATGCTTGTGTACGTTGAGTTGAAGACAAAACCTTAGGGTTTTTTTGAAAAAATTGATCATATCCTTCAAACAACTTGGCAATTTTGGCCAAATTTTTTTTTATAGGTGGGGGATAATCATAGTATGTCTCAGTCTGAAACTTAGATTTTTTTGATCATTTTTTCGCGAGTTATAATTTTTTTATGGTTTTCAATGATAATTCATTTTTGGTCACAAATCTCCTTATTTTTTTTGGTAATTTTTACATTTTTGGAAAGTTCTAAGAATTTTACATAGTGCATGTTCTTTGTATTTTTTATTGCGATGCACAAATAGGGCTCAAAAATTCAATCTTTGAAAATTTGTCTATTTTGATAAATCAGGTCCCTAGGGCACAAATTAAGGAATTTTTCCAAAAGTTTTACATTTCTTGAAAGGTCTCTCTTTTTTAGTAGAGTCCTATATTTTGCATTTTTATTTTTGTGGCCAAAATCATAGTGAAAAAATCAAATCTTGTTGACTAGGTCAAATGAAAAAAAATAAAAATTTGTGATGAGTTTGCACTTTATTTACACATTATTCAATGGATGGTTGAATTTTCTTCCAAATTTTTGATAGTTTCAGTTTTCTAATAGTTGTTTTGCAAAATGGTTGACCAAGGTTAAGACATTTTGAGACTACTAATCAATTTGTTTTGTAGGACGTTGTTTGAAGATCTTGAAAAGATTTGAGACTACTAATTCATTGGTTTTGTAGGTTTCCTTGGAGGTTCAAGCAAACATTGTGTCTACCTTAATTTGATTTTTATAGGCACGTAGTTTAATTAGTAAGGTTCATTTCTTATGATTTCATTGGATAGTAGGAGAGTATTCTCTTTCCTCTTTAAGGGGAAATAAAAAATTGAGACCTGGTTAATTTGGTCATTAGAAAGGAATCTTGGGTAAATGAACATGTGATTGATGTGTTTGGGAGAAACTATGGAGTAGGAGAGTATGCTCTTTTCCTTATGGAAAATCAGAAATCTTGACCTCCATTAGCTATCCATCTTTCTTTTCTTACATTTTCCTTTAGAGGGCCTGCCAAGAGTGTAATCTTTTGGGAATGACCCAAGTGGGGAATAAGTGAACCCAACTAATCCACCCCACTATAATCAAAATCTTCCTCCAATCTAAAGAGAGGGAAGATGTGGCTATTTCTACTTCTAATGCTTCTTCATGTGTAGGGCCTAGTTGCCTAAATCTTGCTAAGCAAGACTACATTTGCTTGGGCACTTATTTACAAAGGAATTACATTCAACTTGTGTAGGGCCGAGAGAGTCTAAATCTTGCTTGTGAGACTATATGTTTTGGGTGCTTGTAGGGCTATAGGCCTAAATTATGCTTGTGGAAATACAAGGGATAGTCATGAACAAAGGACCTTACTAGACACCTGAGGACTTAGAGGCCAACTATTTTAGCCCTGTGACTTCCTTTATGCAAGGATTGATCCAAGTGGACTTACTCGGATCACCCCAAGATACTTACCAAATGTGCTCCCTTGGATGCTAAAACTTGAATATATAAATATGGAAAGACATGCACCATGAGCATTATTCTTTTCCAATTGATCCATAGCTTGCATAGTCCTAGGAAAGGCCATTCAACCACTTAATTGTGGGGCTAAGAACATCAAGTTGTGGGCAAAGGTTGGAACACCTCCCTTTTGACCTTAGGTAGAATGTGTTTGAGGTGTCTTCGATTGTGTTGAGACTTGTGAAAATATGTTTGGACATGAACATTGCACTATTTCTTTCTATGTTCTAATGCAATCCGTATCTCCCTTATCATCCAAATCAATCTCATCATCCATTTCACTTTTTTTCAAACATCCCTAATCTATCCTTCCAATTCATCCATTCTTAATCCAAGTCTTATCAACACCATCTTCTATTCTTCCACTTTTGGCTTAGGAGCACCATCATAATCTTTGGACTTTAATCATCATCCAAATCAAATCAACTAAAATAAAATGAAATCTAACCCTAAGGTTGTAGTACCTCACCCCTAGTCTGATTTTATTTACGTCATGGTTATTTTAGGAAGATGATTTATATGTTAGGTTATCATTGATGGTTATGATTTTACTGACCCCATACTTTCATGTGTATGGTTGATGTGTTTATTTTATATTTTTATTTAATTTTCTTGATGTGGTTGAGGGATAGAGTTGTAGTTACTTGCTTGCGAGATCCACATGATCAGTCGATCCCCACCATTGTCTATTATATATTTATATATGTATGTACATGCGGGTTTTGTATGTAGGTTTGCAGGTACCAAACATTGAGTTCCCTAAATTGTCAGGATGAGCATGCCCTCTCGCAATATCTCAAATGGTAAGAGAGGGGAGATAACACAGATCCAAAACCCTAACCTAAGCCTATTTGTCCTAGGATTGGACAAGAATCAGTTTTGACTTACCTACTTGGATTTGTCTAGTTTACAAGAATTCATGGATCCCTTTCTGGTGTTTGCTTGGTTTTATGTTGTTTGGCTTTAGTTGATTTATTTCTTATGTGGGTGATTTGATGTGATTTATTGATTAATGATTATAGTTGAAATTTAATATTAATCATAGTCCTAAGTTTATTTGGGAAAATTTAATTAAAAGTTAAATAATTGAATATTTGGATTTAATTGATTATTTAATTGAAGATTAGATTTAATTATGCTTGTGTGCTTTATTAAATAATTAAATATTTAATTGCATGGTTTTTAGGATGCTTTAAATATTTAATCTATTTAATATAAATTTTTATTATTAACATGTGCATTATTGAAAAGTGCATTGTTCTCAAAAGTTATCAACCTGTTTCAAAAAGTCAAGTTGAGTTGTGCATATAAAGTTATTTTAAATTATTTAATTGTGATTTATTTTCAATTTTTGATTTGGAGTAGATGTGGGAGTTAGTTGTTGAGTTATCTCTATGGTTGCATGAAATGGGGAATTGAATCTCTATTAGGGGAAATTGCATTTCATTTTATAGATTAGACAGTTTTTGGAGGAGAATTGTGGGAGAGCTTGTGCTTGGGATTTTGAAGAATTGTGTTCGTTGTCATTGCTTTTAGTTTTCACTTCATTGTGCATCTGGAATTTTAGGTGCTGCATTCTTCATGGATCTAGATCTGCAGGTTAAATCTATCTTCAAATTCTTTCTATTTTAGTTTCTTGCTTTGGATCCAAGGCAGGCTTTGAAATCCTACCTATTAGTTTTATTTTGTATCTATCTATCTAGCTTTCTTTGTTTGTGTAAATTTTAGATTACTTCAATAGATAGATTTGTGATCTTTGAATTCTGGGTATTTAGAAAACCCTAGTTTAGTTGATTTTATGTTTTTATTAAAATTTAGCATAGTAATGTTAAGCTGGCAAAATTTCATTGGAAGATTCCTCATAGATCTCCTATAAAACAAAAAATTAATCCTAGGTTATAGTTAAACTATAATGCTGGAAAGACAATAAATCTACCCTAGAAAGAAAATCAATTTTTCGCAAAAAAAAGTCCAATTTTGGTAGGAAAATATGCTTGCTGGAAATGAATAGTCAATGTTAAAGAAAAAACATTACACAGTCAAAAAGACTAGTAAAAGACAAAGTTAGAAAAGACTATTATGACCTTTTGGGATATATATATATATATATATATATATATATATATATATATATATATATATATATATATATATATATATATATATATATATATACATGTATATACATAGATGTACATACATGTATATACATAGATGTATATACATGTATCTACATAGATGTATATACATGTATATACATAGATGTATATACATGTATATACATAGATGTATATACATGTATATACATACATGTATATACATGTATATACATCTATGTATATACATGTATATACATAGATGTATATACATGTATATACATATATGTATATACATATATATATACATATATGTATATACATGTATATACA